>WURS02000001.1:799568-815164 GCA_011762765.2 Rhinocypha anisoptera | reverse complement strand
GCCGCACTGTCGGGTTAGTTTGGGTTTGCGTCTGTTGCCTCGTGGTTCCCCCTGGTGCTTTTTGCCTCATGTGTTATTGGTCGCGGCTGGTTGTGGGGGGGCGTGCGCCGCTAGTTCCTTTCCCTGTGATGGCTTACGTTTATCATGAAGATCTGGTAGCCAGAAAGTAACTCCATTTAGGTTTTAGGAGGAGGTGTCTAGACATGTTAATGGGCCTTGAACCCAGGTTCCCCATTCTGTAGTCAAGCATTCTACCCACTGGGCCACCACAACCTCCATTATGATAGTGATTTCTTTCATTTTGGCTGAAATGTCAGATCACGTAACAGAGTAAATTAATTTGAAGTTATTAAATGTCCCATAATGCAGCAAAGGAAGAATTAGAATATATATTAAAATTTCTGTTTTTAATTTGTCTAATATGGCCATCGTATGAGGGTAGTTCAATAAAGGATGACCATACATTTCTTTATTCACATAATTTATTGTGCAAAAATGAAATTTTATGCAAGATGACAGTTTCTGATGTTTGCAATAATTGTTACTTAAACAAGGGAGTTTGCAGCTCAATGTGCAGAACAGATTTGATTGATTTTCTCCAGCATTGCATAAGCAGTTGCCATTGCAATTTGAAACTTGTTCAATTCTTCTGCCAATGAAAAATGCTTTCTAGAAAAGTGTTTTTTTTTCTATCCACTTTGGGGAAGGAAATCATATGTGACTGTCTTGTTGTTCACTCTCACAACCCAAATAGTACAAATATGTCTTATTTACAGTGTTTCTGTTACCAACATGTGAAACCCAATGAAATTCTCCATATTTCTGATTGCTCTTAATATATTCAGTGATCTTCTCTCACAATGGCATCAGCAGTGTTAGTGCTTGCTTACATAAGTACATTTGCTCTAGGGGACTCCACCTTCCTTTGAAATTGTTTGTCTCCCATTTCAAACACTAAATTTAATTTATTTCATTTCACCCAATTACAAAATGCATGTATGTACAGTGAATAAACAAAAATAAACTTTAAACTATCTTAAACTCTGCTATAGGGAAGAACATTATGTAAGCTTAGTGAAGCATTAAATAGGTCTCATATGACGATTTTGTACTGGTGAAAGCAAAATTTCAATGCATAATGTCGATCTTGTGTTAATGCCATTGTTGCTATAAGCAAACAACATTTCAAATACAAATGGCTATCACTGAAGCAAGTGTGGAGTCAAATCGATGAAATTTGTGCCACATACGTATACAATACACATTAAGGTAACAATATAAAAATTAAATATTTGCACATTAAACTACACAAATAAAATATAATTATCAACGCTTTACTGAACAGCTCTAGTATGATGTTTGCTTATCAAATGCAATATCATAAATGTATATCCTCGATCAGAGAATTTACATTTGAAGAACATACTTTGGAATGGCAGTGCCCATATATGTTGGATGACAGTTTCTGGTGTTTACAATTGCCATTTCTCAATTCTATGCCAATTGTTGCTCAAACATGGAGTTTGCAGCCAGTCATAACTTGACCAGAGAATTACAATAAATATTGGGTCAATGAACAACAAAGCCAATGATGTAGGTGAAATATCTTTTTAATCTACCAAATCATCTTTATTTATTAATACATTATGACCTAATTTAATAATTATGATTTTTTGTCCTAAGCTTGTCCCACTTTAATCTGGGGTCACTTTGCTATGTGGTTAAGGCCTTTGCTGAAGCCAATCATTCAGGAAAATTAGCTTGAGACAAATAAAACATTCATACCCTGGGTGGGATTCGAACCCATGACCTTTGGGTTAACAGGCGAGCATGCTAACCACTTGGTTAACCCGGCCAGCACTTTACTAAATGAATTTCAATGATACACTATGATGATTAGTCAAAAAGTGAATTTGTACTTGAACACTACACGTGTATTGAACACTACACTGAACCTCCAGCAGTGATTTTACATTAGTTTTTCTAAGCATCATGTGCTTGTGTAGATTTAAATACCAACATTGTAATTAAAAAAACTGTTAAACAGTGTTCTATAACAACACATTTCCCCTCCATTACATTAATCATGCAACTGAATTCTACCAAGAATCAAATGATTTACCTATATTAAATGTAACGCTTTCCGGCTTCACTACGTGGAACCGATCCATAATGAAGTAGGGGAAGTAAAAACACTTGTGATTCAACTCGATATTTTATCTTCTTTCACAACCCGGGTTTCAATAAATAGTATCATCTTCAGTGTCTTATTCCAAACTTTTTTGGTATGTATACCTTCCGTGGTTAGAGAAGGAAGGTGGGAGGGGGTTGGGGTCATGGATTGGATGACTGAAAAGGGATGGGAGACTCAGGTAGCCTGAGGGATGGTCACTAATGATTGCCGGAGATGAGGAAAGCTGAGGACAGTGAACCCTTTCGTGGAACTCAGTGACAATCATTAGTGATCATCCCTCAGATCCCCCATACCTGAGTTTCCTCCCGCCCCCCTTTTTCCCCCCACCCCACCCCCTTTTCAGTCCTCACCCAATCCATGACCCCAAACCTAACCTCCTCCCACCTTCCTTCCCTAACCATCGAAGGTATACATACCAAAAAGTTTGGAATAAGAAACCTGAAGATGATACTATGTATTGAAACCCGGGTCATGAAAGAAAATAAAATATCAAGTGGAATCAAATGTGTTTTTGCTTCCCCTACTTCATTACCTATATTAGTTACAATGAAACTGTTACCTTCCTACACCTCTTGTATTTTACTAACTAAAAATTTAAAAAATTCTTTTGCTTACTCCAGTTCACTTACTGTAGTTTCATCATCACATTAATTCCATAAGTATCATGCTACCAATTATGATTAATGTTACATTAAAGTTCTACCTTACATATTACAGATGCCAAAGCTTATAGTTATGGCATCAGTATCAATACCATCCAATTATGAAAAGATTAAAATAAAGTGATACTGAAATTAGCTTAGGTGTAGGTACTTCCTAGAGAATTGAATAAAAGAAAGCATTTATATTTTGATTTACTAACTGAATCACAAAAAAATATTTGCAAGAATTGAGTAAGATAGCTAACACTATTAACTGTATGGAAAATGATAAAGCATTAAAATTTAATAGAAAAGAAGGACACTGAATAGAAGTAAGGAGGAATACTACAGTAGAATTTCACTTACTAGCAGAAGTACTTCTACAATATCATACCTGATAGAAACTTTTGATTTCTACTATCCTCCCCTATGGAGTCAAGGCCAAGTTACAGACTTAGGTTGGGAGAAAATTATGGGAGTTAACACTTCTTCTTACTGAGGAAACGAGTTACAGACATGGTCCTCGGAATAGACAAGAGTTAGTGTGTACTGCAGGTGCCACAAAAATGTTATGCTGTATTACAATTAATGATGGTTGGATTCAATTTCTCAATTCTATGCCAAGAATCAGGAATTGGGCTCGAGTGCTTAAAAGGCTCTATATTCTATGGAGAAATTCAATTATTCTTGTTTTAAGTGAGTTAATATACATAAAACAAGAATTGGACTTATTCTCGCAAAAAAGTACTTCGTGTAGAATTGAGTCATGCCTTCAGCCTTTTAAGTCAAACCATGGGAATAAAAAAGGCAATATGACCAGAAATTGTGAACATTGCATTGACAGAAATGAACCCAATTTTAGTGTTTCTATTAATCCAGACATTTACCCCATGCAATCAGGATGAAAAAAGCAAGGTCCAGAACCTGACATAAAAGTTTCTCATAAGTAGGAAATATGACAAACATGAGGTTCAAATGACATTGCGATTGGAATCGCTTAAGTTTTGGAGTTGATGCATCACTAATTATAATATTTTATGACTGTAAAATTACGAATGGGACAACCATGCAACCCCACTGAGGAAAAGCTCTCCCACATATTAGTGCTATTCTCTCTTTCACATAAGACTTTGTGACTAATAAAATTATTTCATGCATAACTGGAGAAACGTTTTCATAAAAGGCACCACATGCACTTTAAAAACAAATTGAATCATCCTATGGATAGGATTCAAAGTACAAGTCATTCAATTTGTTAAGATGCAGACAAATAATGATTTAACTGTTCTTTATTTTAGATATAATTATGGATATGCTCCAGCCAATAACTGTGACAGTGCACCTCATACAGTACTATCTTGAGCAAATGTATAACACATCCTTTCTGCCCTCTACATAGTGTAAGCATGCATTATAAAACTATTTCTTAATCTTGTCATTATAGTAACTATCAATTTTTCCACTATATACCACACTGAGATATCAAAAATGAAAATAGGATTTTCACAATATTATTTCATTAAATGACTTTTGTGATAGGTGACAAAGATGACCTTCATATAAAATATACTGAGGAGGTCGTCATTTGTTGGAATTCCGTTGTATAAGTTCCAATCTTTTTGTTCATAACTTCTCTAGATGTGAAAGATTAGGACTTAAGGTAGTGTATGGAATAAAGTTCTTCCTTTGATGGGAAATAAAAATTTTAGGAAATACCTATTCTAAGAACTATTTTGGATGAATTTAAAGTATTTTAGTAAACAAAAGCAAATCTTGTAATCATAAAAAAATCAGGACAGCAATGCATAAATGGCATTGGAAAATCAATTGTTAAATTTATTAATAGGCTCAGTCACTTATTGGTGTTTGATATGGCAGAAAAATAATGGAGACTAGAGGAGGATGAAAAAGAGGATTCAAGAGATTAATAATGATTAAGGCAAAGATAAAAAACACATCATTTTTTCCCCAAATTCTCAGGAGATTTTCCTATTTATAACCTTCTTGATATGCTATTTTAATTGACTATTCAAAATTAATTTTTACTGTAAAAAAGTCAATCCAGAATGGACTATATTCTTTTTTACGTTGAAACATTGTGCAAACGAATGCCTGCCATTACCTTGCCCTCAGAAGTACTTACTGTTTTAATATTCTCCAACACAAAATAAATAGATAATTAAATATAAATGACTCATTACTTATTTCTGTTAATGTTATCACCATTAAAATGTGGGCATGAATATGGTTAGACCACAATGAAAAATTTAATGCTATGCTTACATTTCATCCAAGTAATGATTGTATATTATTTTCATAATGTTCATCGATAATGCTTATTAATTAGTTCATTTACTTACTGTAACACAGCCTGTGCAATGAAAAGATCTATCTCACTAGCATATCCTTGCTGAGTATGAAGCTCAACAAGCATTTTGGCACAACCTGGTCCATCAGTTGAGTGCAGGAAGTGATACCTTGCCATGCTGTAGTTCTTTTCTAAATCAAAACAAAAATGTAATTGAAAAAGTGCTGGATTTGAATCATTAGAGACCTAAAATAACTAAAGTAACACAGTTAATAACCTTAATTTTGTGTTTTACCATTATCACGAGATAACAACTGTTTCTCCATGACCTACTATTATTACCATTAAGATTCACTTTTGAAATTAATTTTTAGTAAGTAAAATAATTACTGCAGTACACGCAAAGAAAAAACAGTACTCTAGAGCTTCATTAAACACAGAGTTAATACTCAGGAAACATTTAAGTGAATATGTGATTTTTTTTCTACATAAATATTTTCACATTTCATTCTCATTCCATTAAAGTATTTAAGAAAGATAACACTCAATCACAACAGTGCTGTGTGGTGAAGTCAAGTCTATATCAGAATATCTTCCACAGTATCCCAAGTATGTCATGGTGTGTTTTTCAACATGAATGCTTGGTATGTTAAAAATGTAGAATGTGCCTAAATTTTAACCACACCTTGCCAATATATTTGTGCAACGCTTCTGTGTAGAAGGGGATGCCCTGTTTTAAATTGTTGACTCCCAGAGGGGCGACCTGAGACTGACCACCTAAGTGCAGACGCTAAGAACACCTCTCTCTCAGGTACTTCATCAGCTTTCATCATAGCAAACAACCTGAAATTACAAATAATGGCTAGTAAAAATGACCTATTGTCAGACACTAAACAAATATAATAATAGCAGGGATACTGAGTTATTTTCTACCCATGCTTAACAAACTAACAAAGCAGGATAGTAAATTTCACTATATAGTTATCTCCATGGTGGATACACATAACAAAACGGAATTTCAAACCAAAACAGGTGTAACTGTCGGAACTATTGGCTAATAATAATTAACATTGTCCTTGGACTTCATACAAGTGTCCTGCACATTACAACAATTTCAATAACTAAATACATATAACAAATGCGTGGTTATTCACGTTCAACCTTTTAAGAGCTGTTAACTTGTAGGAACACTTAACATAAACCAACTTGATAGGTGTATAAAATGTTAAAATGGCCATCCTCAATTTCTTTTAAGTAATACTGATGTAAAATATTTACTCACGGCCATCTTATTAACAAGGGAAAATAGCCACGCCTTACTCACCCACACAACTTGTTAATGTAAACTTCTGACGGTTGCGTTTCGGACTTAGTAAGCACATCTACGTAGAGTAATGAAACGTCCGCCCCACTTGCTTGCTTTAAAGGAAATTTTTAAATGAGCCTAGATGTGTCTGTTTACTGTATGATAATTGTAAAAGTAAGAATTCAAACATGCAAATGGAATCTCAACATACATGTAATCAAGTAGTAATCCTAAATATTACCTGGTCATGCCTAAAAAACAGCATAGAGCCGTCGTATAAAAGCTCTAGTAATTCATCGTACTTTTTCTGCGCACAGTATCTAAAATAAAGGGCATTTAAATCAACATGCACCGAGAAAAAATGTATAACGTTTCCTTATAGTTACAAATAAACTAAATAGCTATTATAGTTATTCTCCTGCGGTGATTTGCAAGAAACACAACTGTAGGAGCTTTCAAAGAGAAACGAAATTATAAAAACTAGTTAATAATACTACTATTATGCAAATCCCGAATATATTAATGTAGTCATTCGCTATATTGAGGTTCACTGAATATCCTAGCTTACCTGAAATACAATGTTCTATACATTTGGTGTGCTTCATAATAATTGCCAGCACTCACAGATGCCTGTAATTTTCCCAAAACTCTTTGGACACCCTGTAACCTACCGGCTGCCATGTTTACAGCACGCACAATACTTCGTTATTGTCAGCAGAACAACTAATTTACATACCACAACATTAAAAAAAAGTTTTCCGTGTCATAACGTACAGATTATTTAACGTATACGTAAGATAAATTTACAGGGTCGATACACAACGAATACTTGAGCATTTATAGAAGTTACAAACAACAACATTAAATACGACAGCCAGTGTTAGTTCAGCACATCACTGCCAGGGGATGCAAGTGACCTTAGCCTTCAAGCAACAGTTCCCTTTCCTACCGCTATTTTCGACTGCGTTGTAGTCGTGAATGGCAAGTATTTTCGACGACGGTGTGGCTGGGAGGATGATCTCCGCCAATCAAGATTTGTCTTCTGATCTCTCTGATGGGCGCGCACTCCGGTCTCAGAGCGCACTCGCAGTCTCCTAGACGTACGAGAGCGGATCGCTGAAAGACATCTCTCAGCTGTAAGAAGAAAGACGAAGACACAACCAGAAGATATACCATAAGGATGGATCATAGTGCGTAGCAGTTTGAATTAATTATTTGAAAGGTGGCTTATTGTGTGCTATGTGGCGGGATGCTGTCACAAGTATTCACTAGACTCATGTAGAGTGTGTGTATTTGTGGGTGGATTACCAAGCGTACCATTTCATTCTACAACATTCATATGCAGAAGGGGTAGTGGATGAATATGCCTGGAAGAACACTAGATACCTGGACCGGTAAGTCTTGAAACTTTTTGCATAATTTAACGATTGTTAATTTCGTGTGCGTTCAGTGATTCCACTATAGGTTTGCAGTGAATTATTTAGTACAGCTAATTTCAACAAAAGATCATTTCGTGAAACTCTCAAACAAGGCATCTTACCCCGCTTTGTTTCTAATTGGAAAATGACCATGGTAATTGAATTATATGGCGCCCGTATGATTTCAAAGGAAAGAAACAAGTGGCTGTCGTAATACTGTTCTACAGACGTCATCTACTAGTGTTCCTATGACTAAGTCAAATGTTTCCAGTGTAACCGATTAACGTTTCTAACGCTTGTTTTTGTCTGTTCTATCCTTTCACTCGATTGTTCAGATGATTGTCTTGTATTTTGTACACATATCATTGATCGTGTGTAGTAATGGTTTAATTCAGTAGTTTACTGGATTTTGTTGTTGATGTTTGGAATTTCCGATGTTGATGGACGGGGGACTCTGATTCGCAGGAAGTTTGTTTATCTGTTGAATAGCAATATTTTTATTTGGAGATCGTTGAAGGTCGGGATTTATCTTTTAAAGGAGATTTTTAGGTGTTTTTTTCTACCCACAACAGCTATAGGTGGTAAGTTTGTAGCTCTATTCTGAAATCGCGTTGTTTGCCGCGCTGGTGAAATTGCAGACGCGTGCCTCATCGGTCGTGTGCTTGTCATCTTTAAACGCTGACTGCGGGTTCTGCGTATCTCCATGCACCGCCGATGAGCGAAATGCTGGAGTTGCAAATTGTATCTAGATATCAATGTCCAGTGATTAGATTTAGTATAATCTATTATCTTTAAATTTTATACCAAAACGATTTTTTGCGACGAGCGTTTGTCAGCGTCTCCCCTACCATCTCTTCATTCTTTCTGTCAAAGAGATTTTCCAACGAATAATATTAATTCGCGAAAGTCCGATTTAGGACCGTGAACTGGAACACGTCATTTGCATTAGGCCCGTGAAGCTTCCAATCATTAGAGGAACATGGGTTGTCTACTGTAAAGTGTCAAACACGTGCAGACTCAGTGCGTTAACTCCCTTGACAATCAATCACTGATTTGATATGACTTTTCTTTTCGCAATTTCTTTTACTTTTTATTCTCTAGATCAGCTCGAAATTGTCTGCCTTTGATGGAATGCCTCCCTATGCAACCCTTTCCTTTTGCTGATGAGCTTAGTAGTTTCGTCGATCGTTGTCACTGTGGCGAATATTGGTTGATAATGCTTGGATTTACAAATATGGTTTACAATTTCAGACTCATATGTACGGGAAGTAATAGTGATTAGTGAATGTTGTTGCTATAATTCTCCGAAAGAAATGTTCTTCTCACCCCCGATAGCAGAATATGTCTATCACAATTTGTCTTTGATGGCACTTTCAGTTTTGTGGATAATGCTTTCCTTGGCATTCCTCTACGTATTCAGGGGTTCTATCCAATTCTGAGCCTGTATATTTTGATGCCATGTAAATATATGTATTTGCAATACCCTGCAAACTGCCCCGAAGGTATGAGGCATGGGGTGCTTACGGTACGGTCCTACCAAAGCGGTCATCTCATTACCTGATTATGCCAGATGTATCTAGTGTATATTTATATAATGCAAATGTTTATGACCTTATTTTCTTAATGCAGTTATCACGAATCAGTTAAGGCAAGGCGATGAATCTATTTGTGACGCCGCACAGCAACCCAAATCGTAAAAGCAAAAAAATACCTGTTTTGTGACTTTTAACACATAAAATTTGTAGTGGTTATTTTAGAATCTAGAATCACCATTGTAAATAATTTTTCTTTCCTGGCTAGCGAATTTCTAAGATAAGCGGGCGCAATATATTCTCAGCACGTCACGTCTGTGTAAAAGTTTATTTAAAACATGCATCTTGATAATGACTGACCGACATTTATTTTATAGCGAGGAAGATTCTCCTGAAAGTAGATGAAATTTAATGTATAACTGAAAATTGGCATTGATATCAGGTTGAAGTAACAATCTACTCAGCAAGTCAATTTATAATCATGAAAATAGAGTTTTAATGCGCTCTATGCCATCTAATTTAAAGTAATGTAGTAAAAAAGCCTTGCTAAGTCCTGACTTTAATTATTGTGGTCATTAGACAATTCCTTGAATTTCAAAAGATACCTGCCCATTTGGCTGCTGCTTTAATAATATGATGTCCACATATCACATAGCAGATATCGCAACTAAAAGTATGTATTCGCATCTCAGTTTCTAGTATTTGCAACTTATGATATTATTGTTTTTTCTACCAGAAGTGTTTGATTTTTGTACAGTAATTTGATTTTTTATTGTAAAGTAATGCAGTCAACAAATGCTGTGTAGTGTAAATTACAATAATATATTTTATAAAAGTTTAGAGATAATATAGATTTTAAAGCAACCAATTGCTAGATGAATACGATTTTAAAATGGCATGGAATTTTTCTAGAAGGAGTTATTTTTTATGAAAAAGTAAGGTCTAACAATTATGGCGGGTGATAGATGATAAAATCAAAATTACTTGAAGATGAAATCTCCGTTTTTTTCGGGGATTTTCACCAAGTACATCGGTATTATTTAGAAAACAGTTTTCCGTCGTTCCGGAGAGTTCATCTACGTTCTTACCAACGCCGCGAACATTTAAGAGCTGGTATTATTTCTTGAAGTTGTAATATTTTTAACGCCTTCAATTTTTTACGGAAAGAATGCTCATATTGCAACAATTCCATTTAATGATGGTGAATATGCTAGAGATGATTAATTAGTCACCTATTGAATGTGCAAAAGTTGAAACGGCGTAAACAATCAGACTTCAACCCTAAGGTCGATTTGATGCGTGAGGGTGAAGAGAGCTCACATAATGCTGAACCAAATGGTGTGTGAAAATTGACACTTAGAGATAATATTGAAAAGGGGGTGGCGGTATATAGAGACGCCAAGGTCTTGAAATGGGTCCAGAGTCCCCGTTTACACATTAGGCTACCACGACCTCTCGGCGCCCTACAATTTGTTCGTATTTATTGGTTTTTCCAAACTTGCCCTGTTAAATTCGAAAAGAATTAATATTTTGTAATGCTTTTTTCATCTTATAATTGGCCCCACCCCTAGAAGTATTATTTAAAATTAAATTCTCCAGTTATATTTTTTTAAATCAAATGTGTATGTCAGAGTGAAAACTTATTTGCAAAATTTTAGGAAAATAACAATTTTTTGTTAAACTTGTCCGCCATTTTGTGTTTCAATATTTGATTTCTGGTTTGTAAATCTGCATAGACTTCTGGTTTGTCAGTTTGGCTTGAAATCGGCATAAATATATATGCATAACCCTTGTATAAAGACTTTCATATGGTTGTTGGTATTGGCCGTCACATTGTGGAAACTGTCCACCGTAAGGATAAATAAACACTTAGTTTTTTCAACAATTTTAAAAACTTGGAAGAAACAAGGAGGGTTGTGTTTATTTGTCTTCAAACTTTCACGAAAATCGAAGCACGCATTTACATTTTAGCCAGCTTTTCGGAATTCGTGCCCACCGTGATGAGTTTACTTCTCTTCTATGCACGCTACATAGAGCCTCCGAAATAATGTTTGTGTCATAAACAAACTCGAAGAATTTGCATCTGTCCAAAAAGGGTTCTCTCACGCTTCCTCTCTTTTCTTTGATGTTCCTCCCTGTGTATGAATAATATGAAAATGAATAATTCCGTTGGTATATGCTACACTCTTGTGTCTAATTTTAGCCATTCTTTTGAGACAAGGATTACTCGTAAAACTGTCCAGACAAATTCATAAACAGTGGATGCAGCTCAAAGTAACGCACTTATCTTTTTCTCTACTCTATCGAAATACTTTGCCGATACTAATCGGGAATGGAAAGGATAGACTCGATTGAATACTTTGGCATAAGGATTACTCCGAACCTGTCATGGGGAAACCAAGTGAGAGAAATATGTGGTCTAGCTTACAAAATAAATGGGATTCATCAGAAGAATACTTGGTAAATTTGAAGAGAGAGTAAAAGGGCGCTTTTATTTTTGACTCACGAATCTCATTTGGAATATGTATACGGGGCCAGTATGACGGATAAATGATCCACGATTGAGGCAGTGCGACACTGAGTGGCGAGGTTCGCAAAAGTATAGTAGTAGTATTTTGGTTAATAGGGTGCTTCTACGGCTGTGGTCATTGCGCACCTCTTTAAGTCATAGAAAAGACCCATCTGGTCAAATACAACACCCATGCCCTGGGCGGGATTCGAACCCCCGACCTTTGGGTTAGCCGACGAGCACGCTTCCCACCAGGCCAATTACGGTGGGCACTATATCACTTTTAATAACAACGATGAAACTCACACATCCATGCCCTAGGTGGAGATTGAAAAATCCACCTAGTTGGGATTAAAACCCGCGACCTCCGGGTTGGCAGACGAGGACGTTACCCCGCCACCACCGAGGCCGGCGTTCTTAAAATGCCAAAATGGATGTTGTGTGAGCATCACCGGACTGTCGGATGGACGCGGATGGGAATCGCTGGCGTATCCTAAATTAAACATCTTGGGAAAATTTCAGTCAGCATGTATCCCTGGCGACTTGAGGTATATAATTAAGAGTTCCACGCGTTTCAATAAAACTGGGGAAATGGATCAATTTACGAACGGAGAGATTTTAAGCGTCGCTCTTTCCGCGAACCATTAGAAACGGCAACTGCAGTAAAAACTGGATGATCTGCATGTTAAACTCGATTAAGTAGGTAATTTAATTTTCAGCATATTCGGTAAGGAGATCGTGGCAGCCCAATGGGTAGAGTGCTGAACGGGAGACCCAGGGTCAAGACCCGATGATGCTAAAGCTGTTGAGCTAAGAACTAGGCGTACTCTACCCTCACCTATGAAATTAGCCTTATATTCCGTTCCCGCTACCGTTTACTATCTAAGAAGACTCTCTTAGAAGGTGTAGAGTGAAAAAGGAAGTGTGTCCTCTAATGGAGGGTTTACGAATCAGGTATAGACAATTGAACTTAACCCTTATAGTACCAGCCCCTGTCTCCTGGTATATGCGGAAATGCCAGGGCTTTTTTGTGGAATTTGTTGTTTTACTCATTTAAATATACCTATATCAATTTGTTGAAGTCATTTTTTATTTACACTCCAAACAAAGGTATAGTAAAATATTTTATTAGTTTTAATTATCTCCCAATTTAAAAAAATTTTAAATAAAAAATATGGCCAATAGATTGGCCCTGGACTCTTTTCGCGCATAACCCTAGGGGCGATAGATCTGACAGCTGGCATGACGTGTACGTCCTTCGGTTCAGTTGCATCCAACCGGCAGTTGGAAAAAGTACCATAGCGTCAAATTGAGTTCACACTGAAAACTTTCGACTAGCGTTTGACTTGCAAGCGTAAAACGTTAGTGGTGTAAACTCTCTTTCGTTGATTGCTGGTGTTTTTTTTATCTAATGTAGAATCACCCCGTCACAAACTCTAGCGATCGCTTGCAGAGTATCATGTTGATGTAAGGTTCGCGGCATTGTTTTGTATTCTGGTGCATCACACTTGCATAGGTATCTTTGGTAAACTGTGCACATTACTAGAAGCGGTATCAATAACAACGTTTGGCTCTGATTACCTTTTTCCCTGCGTAGTGGTTTCCGAAGCGGGTGATGCCCCTCCCCCTGCAGCCGCTGGAACGTCCCATGGGGGTTAGACAGTAGCCAAACGTGTCCAAATGTTCCACCCGTTCGCTTGTGGTTTCTCCTGGGAGCTGAGTAATCATTTTTTCGTGGGAATGGAGCTGGGGGCCAAGTGAGTTCAGGAAGCATGTCCAACGGAACGTTGAATCGGTCAAGCAATCAAACCTCCCGTCCTCCTCAGTGGACCATGCACATTCGTTTCTTTTTAACCAGATCTGCCCGGATCTAGTGAATATGTCACAGAGAGAGCCATGTGGGCATTTTCAAAGAATTGTTCTAAATACCTGCGAGCTAACATGTGTGAAATAGGAAGCTCTTTGAATTTACTTGGTACTTCTCGTGGACCAGCGTTGATTTTCTCAGGGTCTTCTATGTCCACCAAATACCCTCGCTTCACTACTAGCCGTAATTATGCAAGCCAATTTTTTTCAAGCTTTTCGATAAGGCTACATTAGGTCTCCGAAGTGCCTGCAGTTACCAGAACGATTTTCCGGTCGGGTACCCTTTCCCTATTCCCCCCTGCCGACACAAACTTCGATTTTTGGTCGACCCAACCGTGATTTCTTTATTAATATTTCTCATTCATCGGAGGATTGCGTTCACTTTCGTGGGGAACGAAATCGTGGTTTGCTCTCCTACTTAAGTCGTCTCCATTCCTTATTCTCGAATATTCCAGTATTGGCAGCAGTTTCATCTTTACCTCTGGTGACTTTGGTCGCTTGGAAGTGCAGACCACAGCAATCGTGCGTCACCACGTCGCATTCATACACAATGGATATGCACACATCTGCATCAGCGGTTCCCGGCTTTTACTTGACTTGCTTATCCCTTTGTCAGCACATCTCTTTAGATCAAGGCGCAACCCCTCAAGAAACCAGTGTGCCCCCTGGGTAAAAGGGATCTAAGATTACAACGCAGCTCTGCAGGGTGTTAGCGGATGGTGTTAGGGAAGATTAATAGGATGATTTTATGACAACTCTTAATAAATCTGCCTGTGGAGATATCCTGATGATTTTAGGGTGTATCTCTTGTTGCGGATAAAATTAGGAGAAACAAAATTCCAAATGTGTCAGAGATTTCGGAAAACCAGTAAAAATGGTGAGTATCGTACACAAAACCAAAATTCAATAGGTAAAATAATTGTCTTAGGTTTAAAATACATGTACATTATAAAAAGAACACAAATAAACAACAAATCCTTGACAAAAATTATTCAACGCTTCTGCGGCCGTCTTTTTCCGTTAAAGTCTCATATTGACTATATTTCTTCAAGTATCTGGCTGTGAGTACTGTGAGCGACTGTTAATGTGAGGAATTTTTCTTAAGCGAATACTTCTCATATGGCGGTTTGTAACGCTGAGAAATGGGGGCTGGTTATAATGAGCATTTATCCACTGTAGTTACGTAGAAATTACATGAGGAGAAGTTTCGGCGATTGCTTGATCTGGAAAGTAAAATCGGATATTTCCACTCTGTCGCAATGACTAACAGTACGAGTCAAAAGAAAAATAGACTAATATATGAAAATAGAGAAATCAACTATTATCTGACATCTCGCAGATATTTTCCCCAGACCAAACGATTAATGATATGGGTTTTCAAGCTCCTTGCTTGTCTGTCAGCGAATCGTAGAATATTTTCAACAGAAGATCATGTATAGGGGCAATGAAATTGCTCGAGTGGTTCGAAGTATTTTTACAAACTCGCTTTAAGGAACGATTTTAATTTATGTGAAGGTTTAATTATAACATCGATTTACTTAACGAATAAGTCGGGAAACTTTAATGAAAATAAAACTTGAAACTTTTACAGATTAGTATAGGTAATACATTAATTGAAAAGAAATAAAAAAGTTGCACTTTGCAAAAAAATTATATATTTAAGTACTATGCGTTTCGACTCACTGAGTCATCTTCAGGTACATTTCTTTTCAATATGTCTACATCTACAACTATATAATACCCTTCAAGCCGCCACAAGGGCGTGTGGCAGGGGGTGAGCCACCACCATACATTCACATACACATGATACAAGTCATGCATT
>WURS02000001.1:773317-788266 GCA_011762765.2 Rhinocypha anisoptera | reverse complement strand
GTTTCCTTGTTTTTTTCTCGCCCCCTTCCTTATCCTTTCCAAAGTTTTAAACCACCATTGCATTACCCCAAAACCCCCCCCCCCCCCCCTAAAAATGAATGTTCCATGAAACACTGGAAAAATTCCAATGGAGGAGTAAATAAAAATATATAAAATCCTTCTGAAGAAAATCTTGTAGGAACAAACTGATTACTCTTCTGTATGTGGGTTACCATATTAAGGAGGATATGTCAAAACTAATTTTTTTATGTAGAGCTATATACTGTCTCAAATAATAAAAGCAAATGAAATGGAAGTTTTTAAGTTATATATTAATGATAATGATTCAAATCTGTAGAAAAAGCTTTGTTTTTTCAAACCCTGATCTTAACATCAACCTATTCTTAATATGTAGTAAATGGAGTTTCCTTTTCAATGGATGTGAAACTTTTGTAACACTTACTGCAGAGGAGAGATTTGAAGCAGTGGAACTGTGGCACCACTGAAGATTGTTGTAAATTAAATTAATAGACTATAACCTATGAAGAAGTGCTTTGAAGAGCAGAATAGAAGAGACAAAAAGAGGAGCTTTTGGATTAAGCATAATAAAAGATGAGGAAACTCTTTGAAAACATTTTGAGGAATGACAACTTAGTTAGAAGCAATTGCTTTGGATTGTATAAGGAAAGAGCTGTTGAGGTAGGTCAGAAATGACCTACGAGAACAGTTGATGGTAAAACATGAACAACGATGGTATGCAGAGAGGGAGAAAGAAGAGAATAGGTGACAAGAGTGCTTGGAAAGCTGCAACAAACTAATCCTTGGATTAATAAATCTTAAAGATGATGAACTTAAGAAAATGGAATAAAGTATAATGAAGGTGTGAAATAAAGTTTTATTAGATATGTATTAGTCATACATTTGAAGGTATCAAATATCCTTATATGCTTTATATTCATTCATTTCAACAAGCTACTGAAATATCATATGGTATAACGGATCAAAGTTTTTTGCCCCAGGATGGTGAGATTATTAAAGGAAAAAATATACAACAGAGTTCAGAATATCCTGAATCTGCTTCTGTTGAATTAAAATTATAAATAAACCTGTGGCCTGATGATTTAAAAACCTTGATTGTGTTACAACAAACATACTGGGGAATAATTTTGTTACTTCCTTAATTCGACAAAATAGATTCCATAAGGTCATGCCTGAGACCATTTTCTGAGAGTTAATCAGTCCCAGAGCTTTGGTAATTAATAGTAATGAAAGAAGGTTGCTTCCTTATGTCTAACTCCTATATTAGGTTCCTAAATCAATAGTAATTTATACTTCCTTTTTCTCCAGAGTAATCTCATTAAGAGAAAAATTACTGAGCCACATCCGAAGTAACCAGTTAAACAGAATTGGTTTCAAGTATTAATTTGCATTTCCTTTCATCTTTGACAATGTCACACACAGTTGCATTTGAGTTCCTGTTTTTGTTAAAATCGAATTGTGCAACCACACAAACTGTCATGAAGTTTATTGTTAATGTTGCAAGAGTAAACATTATTAAGATTTTTGGAAGTTAGTTTTTTAATACTGGGTGTGTCTGTATTTGTAACTTTATGCTCAGCACTATGTCCATGAGTTTTTTCTCTTAAAAAAGAAGGCATAGTAGACTTGTGAGTCAAAACACTGCTATGACCACTGGGCCCTTGTTCAAACCTCTAGCCTCTGGGTCATCTCCAACTAAACCCAAGAAAAGTGATGTTCTGGGTAATAGGTTTTTTTTTTGGTGTCACCGTCAGCACAGGGAAAGAAACTGCCCCCCCTACACCCATATGTGAATTTCACAGTTTATAGTTGCTGAGTAAGCTCAACTCTTACATATCAATTCAACCCTTTAAGACTATGGTGATGATCCTTAGAAAAACAGACTTTAAAATGGTACTCATGCATTCAGATTTGGTGTCACTTAGTGACTTAATTCAGTTTTCCCTAACATACAAGCTCGTATACATTTTCTACTTAAGCTGAGTAATTTTGTGGGTACCAGATCCTGCTGGGAAACCATGAGTAGCACAGGGAAAGAAACTAGTCCTACCCTGGTGTGTAAATTTTTACATGCCATTGCACTACAGATCTCTACCTTCACCCATCAAACCAACCTTTCAGTCAAAGACTGGTTTGGCATGAACAAGCAAGATACATCTATTAAATGGATTGAATGTCACTATTTAAAAAAAATCATGTAGGCACATATGCTTAGCTGCAACTGAATTTATTTCAAGCAATTCTACCTAAAATAATTCTAATAAAGAGAATTTAGCCAAAGTCTATTGAACTAAAGAGAAAATTCCCCCCTGGAAAATTTGAATTAAATATATTCTTTATAAGATTGTCGTCTTGGCAGGAGTTGCTGCTGACGAAAATAGTCAATATACAGAATCAATATTGAAGTGGATTTCATTTAAATAGAGAATTATTCAATTAAACAGAGAATCATTTAGGTTTCAAACAGGTGACCTACGGCCACATACAATGAATGATGTCTTCTGTTACATGTAAATCAATTCATGTGGGCACTCGCACTTGATCACTGTGGCTAGTTGTGCTCCAGGGTGTTTCATTATATATTTTGTACTAGATGAGTTGGGATAAAGTATATTTGTATGAATTGGGATAAAGAATATTTTCAGTATGGAATCAATTGTTACTGGTGCATTGCCGAAGTCCAATTAGGTCGCATCCAAAGTAGGATTCATTCCATTTTAAAAATTTATATAAAATTCACCACCATTATAGGTTTTTCCTCAATATGTCCCACGTTTATTGGAAAATGACTGGAAGGTTAAGTTGAGGCATTGTAAGACATTACTGTGAAGTGTGCCTTCCTGGAAGATATATTTGCCTTTGCAAGTCATGATGCACAAGCTGCACACTTGGAAGCTGATACTTTGCAATCAGCCCCCTTTAGTTTCACTGTCATAAAATAGCTTACATGTAGTAGAAGTATGTAACCTGAAGTGTGTATAAATTTGCAATTACAAGATTGAATGGGTAATTGAATTAAATAATAATTACTATAAATAATGTTTTAGTTAATTTATGGAAGGAGAGTCCATGTACTAAATAGTATAATTGATGGTGCAATTTTATATTTAAAACAAAATCATATCAATTTTGTAATGGCAATCATTAATCTAGAGTAAGGAATTTAGGGAAAGTAACAGAATATTTATTGATTTTGTTGGTTTTAAATTTTTTTAAATTAAAAATTACTGTTAATTTATTTTATTTCTTCAGCACAGATTACTTCATTCATTCACTGGGTACACAACAATCTGATCATTCATAGGTTTCAGTGATTCTTTCTTGTCAGACTAGTTGCTATGTCATTTTCTGTGACTTTTAGGTAATGTCTTCAGCAGCTAAATATTATCTGGGAATTTTTCCATTTTTTTAAGGAAATCATTTTGTTAAGAATTGAATGACTTCATCAATCTCAATCAAAATACACATACATGGTGTCACTTAAAATGTTTAAGTAAGTCTATCATGAAAATAGCATATTCACAATGTAATAGTAGACTAATGAAAGGAATAATTAATTTCCATTTAAATTTTAGTGTGAGTACATTATTTATTTAATTCTTGGATTTAAGATTGATTCAAAATCTAATTGTTAATTAAAGGATAAGCTAGGAAATAATTTTCAGTAGTACAAATTATGGCTGTTTTAAACCCCATCAAAGATGCTTTTGGGTTTATACACGAGAATTTTTATTAAGTTGCCTCTGCTAGTATCAAAATATCCTGTGCATGCATTCTTATTATTTATTTATATTGTGGTAATATGTTATTGTTACAGTTCTTGATTTTGTAATAAATATCCTTTCTTTATTGTTATTGTCTTGTGCTCAATGCAAATTTGTTCTTAGAGGTATTGAAATGACATCTCTGTAGTATCATTATTTATCTCTGCTGTTTTCACTGGAGATTTCAAATACACTTTTTGCTGCATATATTGCGAACCTTTAAATCCATCTGGAGTTGCATCATTCAATTTTATGTTTACTTGCAGGGGGAAGTTTGTATGTGGATCAGCAGGGGCCCTATTCCCGGGGGGCTGCAGCTATTGACTACCAGCATTACCCTCCATCACCACAGAGCCATCTCATTCCTCACCAGCAGCAAACTCGAACCTACGAGTGTGCCACTCTCCACCATTCCATAGAGCATCATGCTGGTGCTGATGTCCTGCATCAGCAGCAGAATCAGCCAACTCCTTCACCGACCACTTCCCTTGAAATGAATTACGGGGCACCACAGCAGCACAGGGGAGTGCAGCCTCCGAGGCCGAATCCCCGACAGCAGCAAGCTCATGGGCAACTCCAAGCGCAGTCATCTCCCTCGGTCTATCCAGCTCCGACCAGTCACTATGGCTCTCCCGTCCATGCCCACCTTGGTATATAACATTTTGTTACATTTTCTAGTGTGCCTTGTATTCTGTTTCATGCATCACATCTTTTCAGTATAGCCTTTTTAATGGTTTGATCAGAGCTTTCAGCATCACTGATACTTTTAATCATGCATTTTTAAGTAATAGTTTCTGGGATCCTAGTGCCATAATTCAACATGGTTACATTTTGACAATGCCCAGTGAAATAATGTTTTTGATACCATTATTTCTTGTTGAATATGAAAGCACTAATACTAAGCACAATAAAGGGCGTGTTTTGTTTCATTTTTCAACTAGGTTGAGCGATTGTCTTTATGATGCATGTATGTAGTGCTACTGTAAAATGGGTTAAAATGAAATTGTAGTAGGATATAGACCATAGGTTTACAGTCATCGAGTTTAATTAAGCTCATGAAAGGATACCACGGAGTGCCAACCAGTACTTCATGACATGCCATGAGTAATTACTGACTTTGCTTGAAGTGTCAGTAACTGAGGTCAAAAGTGAGGGTAAACCTAGGGAGCAGCGGAAAAAAGGATGAAAGCTCTAATAACTGGACAGATAAAGAGCTGTAAAAAGTATTAGAAAGATAGAGGAAAGTGGAGGTAGGAGTAGTACATCAATTGTAAGCAGTAAGAGATTAAGACTTCGCCAGCCTTGGTGGCGGCGGGGTAACATCTTCGTCTGCCAACCCGGAGGTCGCAGGTTCGAATCCCGACTAGGTGGATTTTTCAATCTCCACCTAGGGCATGGATGTGTGTTTCGTCCTTGTTATAAAAAATGTTATAGTGCCCACCGTAATTGGCTTATTAGTGTTGTTTGTGGGCGATCGAAAATTAAATAAAATAAACTTCTATACCTTGTACCTGATGGTGTTGCACGGTTACGAAACCATGGTCATTTCAAATAAATATTCGTGTAGATACAGCAGTGTTACTTCTTTTACCCCCTATTATTACATCAATAGTGCGCGAAATTAATCCATAAGGTTGACAATGTTCGTCTATGATCGACCCATTCCATTTTTGCCATTCATAGAAGAACGCGGGACGTCAGGAAATCAACAGCAGTACCGTGGTTGTGGCACCACGGCCTATGCAATTCCCCCATTACCCGCCTGCTAAAGTGGGGATTTTTTTTCCGAGTTCGTGACGTCAGAACTTCGCCATTGCCGCTTCACCGAAAAATTTCCCCGAGTTTTTTCCCACGGAATGCACGGAGACATGGCCGTTCAAAGCTGCCGCGAAATTCCTCCCCTTGGAAATTCTACAATGGTCACGGCAATATCTGTATATTAAGTACCACGCAATAGTGTGTAGTACGCCATTCTTCTCGATGGGTCGGACTCGTGACACGTCGTCGTCGCTCCGATCTGTGTGCCGGCGATGTTTACAAACACTCCTTCCCCAAGGGGAGAATTGGGTCATGATGAATGGCATTACGTACTTCTCGGTCAGACGCGTTCCAAGACGGGGAGAGTCGCTGGCCCCTTTGCGCGAGACGTACAGCCCTAATGACTCAGCGGTATTGTGGAGGAGGATAGTGGAGAGAGAGAGAGGCAATGTATATATGTTTATAAAAAAATACATACTGCTCCCCAGATGCAAGGTCGCCTGGAGGTCGGAACGTACATATCACTGATGGCGGCCTTTTTTTTCTCAAGAGTCTCCTCCGCTATTGTGACGGGAGCGCGCTATTAAACGAGCGATCTCGCGCCCGGATGTCTCCCATATTGCACTCCCTGACTTCTTTAGTGATCAAGGTGGATTCCCTTAGCTTCGAGGTGTTTTGCTCCGCGGAGAAAAATCTGCGTTCGGCCAACACGTTGGCTTTTTCGCGCGTCTGTTTCAGTTTATCCATAAAAAAATGGCAATGTGTGACAATTCCCGATTACTGGGCCATTTACTTTATTTCAGTGACCATTCAAGAGAATATTTTTCAAGTATCAAATAGTGACTAGTAATAAGCTGAAACGGCTAGAAAAGTTTACTTATTTTGGAAGCATCACAGAGGAAAATAGTCGTAGTGCCCGGGATATTAGACGATGAATTGCATAAGCAAAAGAGGCCTTGACGAGAAGGAAATTTTTGATGAGAGGGGCCCTAAATGAAGATTTGAAGAAAAGATTAGTGAAAACCCTCATATGGAGCATAGCATTATGTGGATCCGAAACCTGGGCCATAAAAAAGGATGAAGAGCATAGATTGGAGGCTTTTAAGATGTTAATTTGGAGAAAAATGGACAAGGTGACGTGGATGGAGAGGAAATCTAAAGAATAACTACTAAGAATGGCAGGGAAGGAGAGGCGATTGCTGTGTGAAATCCATAGAAGGCAGGAAGGGGTGTTCAGTGGCAATGAGTCGTTGAACGTGGGATAAATGTTGGAGATGCGAGGTAGGTAGAGGAAAGGGATTATGGATAGAATCCTAGGTGGTGGAAAGTTTTCAGTTTTGAAGGTGGATTAAGTTAAGATGAAACTGGGTAAATATTACCTGAGGCCCACCAAAAACCTACTTTTACCGGTAGATTACCCATTAATTCAATAAAACTGTAGTCTCTAACATAATCTCGTTTCGGTGTACTACGCCGGGTGATTAAATCGGATGTTGGTGGCCCCATGGATTAGGAGAGGTTTGTCCATGGCCGGGATTTTCGAGGTGTACATTGCAGGAGAGCGGAAGTAGAGGAGGATAGCTTAGGTCCAGAAATATTAGATAGCGAGGTTGAAAGGGCCCTGAGGGACATGAAGGGGAGTAAGACAATGGGGATGGATAATATACCAGCAGAATTACCTAAGGTTTTAAGAAAAGTAGGAAGGAAGAAGCTTTATGAGCTAATTTACCTAGAACATTACGATGATGGAATTTGGCCAGAAGATTTCGTTAGGTGAATATTAATTCCAATAGCAAAGGAAAAGAAAGCAGCTGTGTGTGATGACTGTAGGACAATTAGTTTGATCCCGATTGCAGCGAAGGTAGTTCTAAGAATAAACATTAAAAGACTGGAGAGCAGGGCAGAAGAATACCTAGGTGAAGATCAGTTCGGTTTTAGAAGAG
Source organism: Rhinocypha anisoptera (assembly GCA_011762765.2). Classification (NCBI taxonomy): domain Eukaryota; kingdom Metazoa; phylum Arthropoda; class Insecta; order Odonata; family Chlorocyphidae; genus Rhinocypha; species Rhinocypha anisoptera. The sequence continues at coordinate 780,783 of WURS02000001.1, read as the reverse complement.
GCAGAGGGACTCGTGATGCGATAGCTGTAATGAGGACACTGATAGAACGGAATATAGAATATAATCAGGATGTTTTCGCCTGTTTTGTAGACTTCGAGAAAGAATTCGACAGAGTGGACTAAGCTAATGGAAGTGTTGCAAAAAATCTGAGTGGATTGGAAGGATACGCGTGTCATCGGAAACCTTTATATGGTCCAGGGCGCGCAAGTAGGGGAGTCTGGATGGGCATAGTTAGGTAGCGGAGTAAAACAGGGGTTTCCGCTATCTCCTGCGCTTTTTAATGTTTACTCGGAGGAAATGGTAAAAGACGCTTGGAAAACGTTGAGTCATGAGTAAATGTTGGTGGGGAACTCATTAAATCAATCAGATTCTCCGTCGACCAAGCCCTAATTAGTAATTCAGCCAAAGGACTGCAGACCTTGTTGAGTGCTCTACAAGACCAATGTCAGAAGTTTGGGTTGAAAATCAATAGTAAGAAAACGAAAGTTATAAGATTTTCGAGAGATAGGAAGCCTAGGATAAAAGTCATGCTAAAAGGGAATAAATTAGAACATGTAGAAAAATTGACTTATTTGGGAATCATCATAGAGGAAAATGGACCTAGTGTCATAGATATTAAGAATTGCATTAGCAAAAGAGACCTTTGCGAAATGTAATGAGAGGGACCCCAAATAAAAATTTGATGAAAAGATTAGTGAAAATCCTCGTATGGAGCATGGCAATATATGGATCCGAAACCTGGTCCATGAGGAAGGATGATGAGCATGGATTGGAGGATTTTGAGAAGTGGTTTTGGCGACGGTTGGAGAAGATGGTTTGTTGAAGGTTGTAATCGAGGGTAGAATGTTGGGCAAGCGGGTTTGGGGTAGGAAAAGAATAGATATTTTGGACAGAGTGATATGGGGTGGGAAACGCAGATTTGAAGAGGAATTAAAGTTAGATGTTACGCGGCCAATCTTATCTAATGCTCATCAAGAACCTACCTTAACCGGTAGATTAGCCTTAAATCAATCAATTAATCACTTGATTAATGTCCCTTTTTCCCACGTTTTGATAAAAATGGAGCAAATGAAGTTTTGGGTATAAGGACAAATGAAGGTTTAATTCATTCCTCAATGGTTTGAAGAAACTGGCGACCACAAAAATAGTGCAGTAGACGTAAGAACTTTCCTACATCTTTTTCGGATCTCGTTGTTCAAGCGCAAACTTTTCTTTTCTCCCTCCCTTAAAAAACAGCATTATTCGGTCATCGGACCTTACTTAAGTTTCACCTTGTCTGCCTAAGGAAACCTTACTGGTTACTTTTTATGTAACACCTAGTAATGGTAGTCGTTTCACTGCTACAACCCTTCTTTGTGGTTTCCGAGGTAGCCAGTCAATGTTGATAAGGCTTCGTCAACTTCACCCTCCAAAGACTGCACCCACTACGAGAAGTGAAAAGATTGGAATCAGGATTCCGAGGGGCGACAATGGATGCGCGACAATGGATGAAAGTGAAATAGGTGAGAAACTGCATGCGAATTAATTGGAATGAGGTGATAATTATGGGTCAAAGGTTACTGTGTGCAAATTCACTGACTCTTACCATTTAGTTGGTCCTGATGTTCTTACTTAATCACTTTATATTGATTTTCCTCATAAGCATTTGTCTCTTTTAAGTAATATAGAGGTCGATTTTTCGATTTCGTTTCGACACATGCCCCTGTCGACGCCAACCATTCAGGTTACTTAGGTTTTGCCCTAAACGAAAAATCTGTTCCCATAGCATGGGATTGTGTGACTGGGAATGAATTCGCTTCTCAAGTTCTACAGTTGAAGATTCTTGTTGGCCTAGTGAAGGGAAGCGCGAACACCTTTTCATGTCTTACATTAGAATATCAGCGGCATAGTATACTATTATTCACCCCATTCTTCCCGACAGCTATCGAATTGGCTTCCATGATGACAATAAGACATGTACTCACCCCATTCAATTGTTTCACTCAATTTTCTATAATTATTTATTCGAAAATTCAGTAAATTGGGTTAACGTGAGCATGAGGTACGCCAATTAAACTATATTTAGTTCAAATACATTTAGCAATGTAAATATGACCAAACCAAAACCACAGTAATCAACCCTAAGGTCGGTGTGTTAAGTGAGAGTAGAGCTCACCTAATACTAAGCCCACGGAGTGTGGAAATTCACACATCAGGGTAGAGGGGCCAGTTCCTTTCCCTGGGAGCTCACTCAGCTTGGATTTAGCTGGAGATGTCCGGAGTCGTCACTGGGTCTCGAACCCGGGTCCCCAGGGCAATAGGCAGACACTCTACCTATTGAGCTACCACGACCTCGTAAATATGACGGACTCTACAAAATAGAGGAGTCGATTCTAATATCTTCATAAGTATTGGCGCGTTTCACATTAAAGTTTTGTTTAAATTGACATAATATGCCATAAATAACAGTAACTACATTGTTAATATCATTTATGGTTATGTTACATGTTCATTTTAACGAAATTCAACTAATTATTCTATAAAATTCTTCTCACATGATTTAAGAATGTAGCCCTTATTGCCTCCATAAAAATCAAAATAGGAACCTATAAAAAAGTGATGTGAGTGGGAGGCCTTTAACTAATCGCACTACAAACAGGACAATCAAATTACTTTAACGTGTTCTTCCAAACATTCTCGTGTGTGGTGTTGGTATTCATACAGCCGTTTCAATAAAACCTTATTTTCGTGACATTTGAGCTGATCATTATTTGCCTTCAGAGAGTTGTTTGCTTTCTTAAAAAAAACATCCGTCATAAATGACAACAAACTATCGATGCTTTTTGCTCCCAACTCAAACGAGATTCTATTGGGTGAACGAACTCTTTGCCAAGGTTAAAAATAGTTTCTTTCACGTACGTAATACTGAGCTGAAAAGTCTGCATTTGTATGAAAGACAACAATAAATTTTTACCTGTAATTGGGACAAAATTAGGTGGTATTCTGTTGTCGAGTAGATTGCATGGTCCTGTCTATCGTATCATGTTGCTGTGTTCGCGAATGTTGCAAGGAAAATGAGATTTCTAAATATGGTTTGCCGGTCAGCCAAGTTATCCTAAACGTCTCAAAGTAGTTTTGCCTTCTCATGTAACGTGGGTTCCTAAGTAATTCTTCTGTGTCAAAATAAACTCCATGAATTTATATCCTCTCTGAAGTTCGCATTTACACTTTTATCGTATGAAACATTGAGCTATAGATGAAAAACTATTGATGCGGATGAGTTTTCGGTGGACCGTTGAGGAAAGAAAAGCGTATGAAATTTGCTGATGTCAGTAGGACAGTTTAGTTTATAATTTTATTTAAGTTGCATATATGCATTGCCTCACCCTCGGGAAGGAATTTAATGGTCAAGAAAATGCAGTTAATCATGAATAATGGTATAATTATCATCATTACTTCTGATCCATGTCGAATTTCATCGAACGAATTTATATCCCGCCTCTTTCATTACCTAGTCTTAACGCCTGATTCTATTCATGTCTCTGGTGTTTTCCCCGGTTATTTTTTCCATTCAAGTTTTACTTAAACACTGTTTCATTTAGGACATCGCGTATAAAAATATTTCAGATTATTATTATCACTTCTTCTTATCTCAATTCTTTCTTTTACTATGCTCCGAAATGACAGAGTGTGTTTTTTGGGAGAGGATCAATGGACTATGGATAAGTCGCGCCGTAAATATTTGCAGAGGGAGTTTTTTTTACGTAGATTGTCTTAGCGCAACAGAATGAAGATGACTGCCTTGCCATAGCTATTAGTAGAGACCGTTGAATTGTGGACAACCACGAGGAAAGAGATGATAAAATACAATTTTCGTTTCCACATCATACGATGAACATTTTTTTACTACCGTCTTAGCGACTCCCTTGAAGATTCCACAGTGTAGTGAAAATTGATAATATGTGTATTCTGGGGAGTCGTTAGGTTTACTTCTACTTATAAGCATACCCTTTAAGCCGCGGCATGGGCGTGTGGCAGGGGGTGAACCATCACCAAACATTCAATTGCACTCCCAAATGCAAATGTTAGAGACAAATTGCACTCAGAATGAAGCAACCCGCATGCAAAACAAAATAGCAGAACATCATCCATATAATGCGAGACAATTTTAGACTTCTCAGTAGAAACATGCATGAAGACAACTATAAATGCCGTCACAATATGTAAGGTACAAGCAGGAGCTCTTCCCCTTCTAAAGTTTACTTTATTCTATTTCGTCATGATGCCCTTTGGCTAATTGTGAAAACGGCAAATCAGATGATGCTGTTTAATTATAAAGATCATTGTGATAATAATTTTTTTATTAGGACTGATACTGGGTAGTTCTTTCTTTCACCTAAACGCTAAAGGGAGACTAGTAGGAAATTGTAAAGAAAAGCGTACGTATTTTTTAAATACGCTTATTATTGGTATAAACAATGAGCAACTTTGTGAATTCCACTTAAAATTTATTATACGAACATGGTTTCGATACTTTGTATCATCATCAGGTGATGGCACCTGATGATGGTGATACATATTGTCGAAATCATGGCCGTATAATGTTTTATAGTACATATTTTCAAGGAATCGGACACTGTATCCACGTGCGCACGGTCAACTGCCGAGTTCCGGTCGCTCACGGTCATCGCAAGCTCAGGACTGGAGTCAAGGGCGACTTCTCCCTCAATTCATTTCTCTCAGCTCCTGAAACCGGAACGTAAAACTGGAATAGCATGCACACAATGGCAGGACTGGTTAAGTTACAGATCCGGTTGGGGTGTTACTTATAGATAAACCAATCTTCGCATTTCAAGCGTTCCATGACGATCAGGTGGCTGAGAAACATCCCGACCGGTTGCGCCTTCTTTATTTTGATTTCGATTCATTCATTTCTTCGAATAGCCAAGGAAGTTCGTAGAGCCATCGGAAGAAATTTCCGAAAGTATACTTGCGACCGGAGGGAAACTGATGGGGCAGTTATTAAGGCAAAGAATGGAGCGAAGAATGTATACTTATTTCAGATGGGTAGTAGGAAGTGGACAGGGTTGACGAGGGATTTGTTTGTAAGTGAAGCTACAGTAGTTAAAATCTGGCATTCATCGAAAGCCTTACATTAGCACATTTACAGACCATCCATACATCAAATGAAGTATGTTCGGGTGCTCTGCAAGAATGTTTAAAAAATATTATTGATATAATTTGTTACTAAAACTTGAAACCAAAGTTAATTTCAAAACGTAACGTTTCTGCTGAGTGCCATCTGAAGATTAGAAGACTTTGCTCCGGTTTCACATAAAAAACCGTAGGAAATTGAATGGACACGCACTGAGCGAGGTGCTTCATGAACACCTGGTGAAAAGCTGGGTGATCGCGCCAGGAGCGTTTCGGACAGTGAATGTGCTTACCCTTATTTATCAACATGCACACAATGGCCGTGGCTTAGCGTTAAAGGCCCGGCCACACATATCGGAAGCGATGGTGAGCGTTTTTAATAACCTGAATGTTGTGTGGCTAATGCCTGAATTTCACATCTGGTGGAAGAGCGCAGAGGAGCGGTGAAGAACCTCTGCAACTGGAGCGGAGGCGAGAATACTTTTCTCTTCGCCTCTCTTCCATTCCGATGGATTTGAACTACTATGAGAACAAAAACTCAAAAGGCAAGGCAAGTTAACTTAGTAGAATTTCGACATTTCGAGAAATGAAGCACTCGGTCGGTCCATTGCGAGAAAAACTGCTAGTATTCTTTCGTGAATCATCTGGCGTTGTCGCGGATGAGCGTATGCTATGCAGACCTCCTCGTCGAGAAAATCCATCGCTCAATGAGTATTCTTTTGAGCATCGGACTAAAATAATCACCATCCTGGCTTCGCTCAAGGTTTTAAGTGAAAAAATCCGCGCTACGCCCCGCTTCCGATCGAGTTTACTGCTGACCATTTAACGAAACTGCTCCTCGCCGCGCGAGAGAGATTTCGAGATTTTCTCCGTGCTTCCGTTATGTGTGGCTAGACCTTGATAGGGAATATTAACGGAAAGGAGATGGATATTCTCCACTGTTAAAATGGAAAGTTAAGTTTTCCACTGCGAAAAAGTTAAGTTTTACACTGTTTAACAATGGAAAACATCCGTTCCTTAATACGGAAGACCGAGACCTCAAGGCTGTGAGGTCTGTTCCCTGGACCTGGTGACCGAATATTTAGCAAAAACGCGTAAAATATTGCTCTCTCTCTCTCTCTCGAGTGGCGTCTTAATACCCCTCTCGACCACTCAGGCCGTCAGGGTTTCCTCCCTCCCGCTTATCAGGCGGCTCCACCTGCGATACGCCAAGCATCCAATTTAGCTTCTAGTCCGCGGAGCGCGTTTTCAAACGCGGAACTTCCTACGTCCCATCCCACTCACCGAATCAGAAGAGTTTTAGTTTTCTTCCTTTTTTTGAAATAAAAAGAGAGATAAAAGCTCCTCCTCTCGTTTATTTTTTCCTTGCGGAAGGCTATTGTAAGCATGCGGGCATCTAGTGTTCCGTCGAGGCCCAATACGGAAAATTAGGGTGTTCTAAAAAAATGTGTGTATTTTCTCACATTAATTTTAATCGTTCTCCACTTTCTCGCACGAGATTGTTTCCCAATGCGTGTGCGAGTTGTTTTCGAGTGCGTCCCCGCCCCCTTCGTCTCGTGCCCACGTAATATTGTTGTTTTTGCTTCCGGTCGGTCTCGGCTCCGCGCCGCGCCGGTAAGAATAACGGATCCATCGGCCCTCTCGTACTTTCCCACACCTATGTGGTTTGGCTCAGATTTTTTTAGAACGAGTGCGTGCAAGAGAGCGAACGTGTGTGCTCGATACAGAGGATCAGAGAGATAAGAGAGTTAACGAATGATTTTTTGTGGTCGGAAACGAATCACAAAAATGAAGGTACTCATTCCTTGTAACGAGTAGAATTAAGTAGGGACTCGAAACTGGGAAATGCCGGTCAAGGAACGATCTGTGCAACAAGGATTTATTTTATATATATATATATATATATTTTTGTATTATCGACTGCAGGAAACCTGTTTCCAAAAGGAAGTGATTACATTTATGATTGGGGAGAACACAGCTGGGACGATAACCTATGGAACGATGAGTTCGCAGTTACCGGTTGCAGGGGAAATTTCCCGCCAAGAGTTTTTATTTGATTCCCAACGACTGCGGACTTTTTTATTTTGCGAATGGAAAATTCAAGTTCTATTTTTTTCCGATATCTGTAAGCTAAATTCCGTTGGATTTTGTACCTTTTGTAATCAAGTCCTTTGGCTCAACTTCAGTTCATCATCATCATCCGAAATTATTATAAGTCGAAGATTCATGGCGAAATGAAAATGCAACTTTCCACTAAATAACAATTTTATTTGACCCAGGGTTTCGGTGTCACTGCACCATCCTCAGATACAAAATGAAAGCCGTGGCCTCCT
>WURS02000001.1:746680-762067 GCA_011762765.2 Rhinocypha anisoptera | reverse complement strand
GGAGGGGGGGGCCGGAATAGAAATATGAAAACAATTGTTGAAATAGAGTTGTCACAAACAGCATGCTTTGGAACAGGAAGGGAGATGGAAGGGGAGGAGGGATTACAGGAGGCACAACGATTGCTAATTCGGATATGTAGTTGGATGGAGGATTGTCCACTCTAGAAAGGAGGGCAAAAATTGTATTGGAGGTGGTAGATGATATTAGTGGATGTGCAAGACAGTGCAATTAGTAGATGCGAGACAGGAAGAGAGGAGGCATGTGAGGACAGGTTTTACATTTTGGACAATTACAGGAAGTGGAAGGGGTTTTGGAGATGGGATTGGAAATTAGAAGAGGTTTAGTGGTTTTGAATGACATCTAAATTATAGGAAACTGATGGGCACTTGGGGAATAATTTGGAGGTTAAACTGTTTCCAGAAAGAATAGGAAAATACTCCTTCAAGGTTTTTAAGAGTAGGTGAAAGCCAGGGAAGTAGGTTGTACAAATGGATAATTGTGGTCATTTTTAGGAACAGATTTGACAGTAAATGGAGTGTTAGGGATTTTTTTCTTCAATTGAGATTCCAGGTAGCTCTGTTTTAGGAGGGAGATGTGTAGATTAGCAAGGAAATCTTACAGTGAGTTCAGACATCGAGTAAAGTTACCCTGTGATTTGAATTATTACAGATGTGATGGCCACGGTATAGCCATACATACACAATGAACTGCAACCTATGACTAAAGTCAGTTAAATCTAAAGACCAAGAGTATTATACATAATACTCTTGGTCTGTGAAACCCAGATAAGCTTATGCCAGACATGGTGAAACATGTAATAGAGCCTTGTTATCTTCATATATTCATGGAGTTTATTTATTTATGATAAATTAATCAAAAATGGCACAAAGGCTCTTTAGAGTGGCTGAGATAATGTCAGTATGCAAGAAAAAAATTGCTTATGAATATAAACATAAAAAATATGCAACAAGTAAAAACAATATAAATATCAATGTAGAACACAGATAAACCAAAGACACTGTAATGGAAGGTCTAATTCAGTAGGTTGCATTTCAGGAAGAAGTTGAAAATCGTTTCTAAATAACATGGGTCCAGGGAAGGAAACTAATTGGTCAGGAAAATAAATATTGCTGGGATTCTGTGGAATAGGAATCACTGGGAAATGGAAAGGTGGGATTCTGGAGTTTGAAAAAGGCTATTGTAATGTGTGGGACATGGAGGAGCATGAATGGAAAACAATGAATTGATTGAAGATGATAAAAAGAAATTTCATGTCTGAGACTAGTCACTAGTTGGAGAGGTGAGATATTCTGAGAGATGGGATGCAATGACGGGCTATGGTGGAAAAGGAGTTAATAGGCCGGTTTAGTAATTCTAGGCTTATGGGGCAAGCAGTCACCAAGGCACAATATTATAAAATGGAGAGATCACAACAAAAAACAACTGTTCTGAGGGCAATTGGGTGATTTACGTCTGTATTTGTGATGTAGCCCAACTATAGACATTCCCTTCCAAACCATCTTTTTTGCCAAATTATTTTGAGCATATTAACTTCTTGGAAACCGTAGCTAGTATAGGGAAAGGAATTGGTGCCCCTATTCTGATGAATGAAATTGATGCATCATGAGGCTTAAAAAAGCACTCTACCTACAACTATCAAACCAACCTTCAGGTTCACTGCTGTAGTTATATTTGGTAAAATGGCGGCAAGTTTCAAAATGTGCAAGGGAGAAGCTTTTAAACTCATATTCAGATCGAATATAGTTTTTAATTAACAACTGTAGGTCTCTTGCCCTCAAGTCTGCAGCATTTTATTTGCCATCATTTTAAGTAAGTCAATGCCTTAACTTAGCATTGTTTGGATGTTTAATTACTCAATTGTACTTCAAGCTTTTATCGAAGAAATTACAAAGTTCCAATAATGAGTAATCATCATTCCAGCTTATAGATATGAGAAATATATCCATATTTTATGACACATAAGATATAGTCAAAATGTTTTTTTTTATGTTCAGACACTCATTCTTGAAACCATTTTAAGTCCTCCTGAGCCACAGTAGCTCATGAGGAGGTGCTTGTGTATTTAAACTGAAAATTTATGGCATGTAACATTTTCACATATGTGACTACTTATCTGATTATACTTTGAGAATTGCATTAGTAAAATGTGATAGGAAACAATCGAATCCTACCAGAATCAGCAAAAAAGAACAACTTACTAAATACATATGCTGCATAGGATGTGTGCAATGGAAATATTTTGTTATATGCATTTCACAATGATAGGGAAACAAAAGTATTTTATGAAGCAGAGAAAAAGAATTTTCAATTCATAGAAAAGGTGAAAAGATTCTGAAGTGATTGAAATTTTTTTCCCTTTATCCAAATTTAAAGTGATGGTAGTATCACTTAAGAGTTTGGTTTAGAAATGGCCATCACTATTTCCGAATAGGTGAATTTCTAATTGCTTACAATTTAAATGAAAGCTCCAGATCTCGTTTAATTTGAGTCAAGGTAATCAGAATTCCAGAATAATATTATATTGTGTCTCTATATTATATTTGTTTTACTTTTTGAATTTTTAGCCATCAAAATGTGATGTTGATGCCTGGAGACTTCATAACCCTGGGGCTAAGCCTCTAGCAAGTAAAACCTCATTTTATGCTATAGTTAATATCTGAAAAACATATATTGCTTCTAATTTTGTGTAATTTGGCATTTATGAAGGTATTCCTACTATTCAGTGGGCCCAAGGGCAGTGGCCCCTACTTAACTGTTTTTACTGCTAATTTTTTTCGAGGAAGAGTTAAAGTATATAACAGACTTAGCCAAGCAGAGGATTTAATTAGATTCTCACAATTTCTTTCAGTGTTGTCTTACGAGACTTGTGTCGGATACTGGCACTTCTTAACCAAAAAGATTTCCAGAACATGACTATTCCAACTGACTGGAAGAAATTACTCTCTTGGGGAGAGAGAGTTCTGAAGAGATACAAAAAACAGCATTGCTTGGTTGCCTCAACTCTAGTAAGTACTTAAATATAAAGGAGAAAATGCAGTTAAATGTGGATGCATGGCCAATAATTAATTTTTTCTCACTAGGGTTGAGAGTCACTTGAACCATATAAAAATTTAAGCATAAACAATTATTCACAACTGCAGGTTCATTCCAAGGTTGTGGTAGTGCAGTAGGTAGAGCATCAGGCTATTGAAAGAGGACCCTGGGTTCAAGGCCCGGTGAAGCCTCTGAACACCTCCAGCTAAACCCAAACAGTGATTTTCTGATTACCCAAGCTTCCAGGGAAACCAAAATTGGCACAGGGGAAGGAACTGGTCCCTCTAACACTGTGTGAATTTTCACATGAAGTCGGACTTAGTACTAGGTGAGGTATATCCTCACCTATCAACTGACCTTGGGGTTAAAGAATGGTATTTTGGAGGTGGTTTCATTATCCAGCAATACAAAATTAAATTTCCTTCAAGCATCAGCCGACACAATATTTTAAGGAATGTTGTAACTTCCAAAAACACAAAGGTATATATGGATGTCTTCATTGTTCAGAGGCATCACCCAAACCTAAAATCTCATTCACTAGCTGATCACTTCTCACCTTGTAGGTGACAATTGGAACAGAGCATATTTCGGATAGCTCTGTAAGCTTTTAAGAGTAAATTTAATTGCAGCAAAAATGTAATACCTTTAATACAAAAAATTTAATACCAAAGCCTTTACTCCACTATGGTAACATACATAGCGTGTAATATTATATTTCTAAATGTACACCAATGATTTTCATCTAAATAAAAAAGAAAAGGCTTGGTTCCACACTGGCACTGAGTTCAAAGAAATCTGCTTCTGATGAAATTTCATGGTCACTTTAGGCCCTTCAGGCACCTCAAAAACTGAAATTTTATAAAGATTGCTGTTAAATTCTTTTTTATAGAGTAAATGTCTGTTGATATGTTGTATATGGCCATTTTGCTTAGTGAGAAGGCCAAGAAACTCTTGAGAGGGATGATACAAAGAATTCAAGAAATGCTTATGAAAATTGATCTCGTTACTGTTACTCATAATACTTCTTTGGGAATATATGCTCCTCTTCCCTTGTCCTATGGTAGTTATAAACTGGGAAATATTCCAATTCCAAGGAAAATGAATCACATATTCAAGTTAATTGATAACACAGCCCTATCTGCCTAGTAGCCTTCTCATAAATAAAACAAATTAAGTTTACTTCGTGAAAAAATGTTTTCCAACTTATTTCTTCCTTTTAAGTTTGGTGTTTGCAGATTCATTTACAGCTCTTTCTAAGATTTAAAAACTGAGGAACCAGCAACCATAACCAAACACCAAAACCATAATTCTAAGGATTTTGGCAATTAATCAAATTTAGGAAAATAGTAAACCTTCTTCTAAACTGGGTATTCTTAATAACTAATCATCAATTACTGTACATAATCAAATGTAATATTAAGTTAAGCTCAATATTAATGGGCATTATTATTGAAAGTGAAGAGTATTCATGTCTACTTTTTTGTATGAGTTTATCAACATTTTTAAAGGTTATCATGCCTTCAAAATATCCACCCAAGGAGGGCTCTGTTTTCAAAATGAGAATATTACTGAAACAAAAAGATCAACATTACAATAAATGTAGATGCTGAGAATGTATCATATAATTTATTTGCAGGTAAAGGAGCCAGCGAAAATACTACAGCTACAGATTCAGGTTCACTGTGAGCCACCCAAAGATTCCTGTGAAAGGAAGGCTAGTGAACTGGTATCCTTTCAGCCAAATGGAAAGATTCAACATGCCGTGTTACACAAAACCCATTCTTCAGAGGGATCAACAAAAATTTCCAATGGTGATTCTTCCTTTATTGGAAATCCCCACTTTTTGACTGCCATGAGACAGGAGTTGTTACCTAGTAGGCCTACAATAGTGGTGGATATGGTTGATGAAGAGCCAATGACACAAGGTGATCAAGAAGAACATTGTCCACATGATTACGGATTGACATCAAGCTTTCAAACACCGGTTTCCAGTGAATGGACAAGAAATATTCACTGGGGTTTTGACGTTGATGATGAATTCGTACCTTTGGGGCACAGGCCACAAGATGAAATCACCACAGAACTCTGATACAGATTATCGTGATTAGACAATTGTTACCATTTTGTGGCCCAATGTCAAGCCATATCATATAGTTACCTAAGTAACAGACAATGTGTAAAAATTGCCCACGAAATGTGAAGTATTTCTTTCAGTTACCTACAATTCTCTCAGTGCATTGAGGATCAATGCTTTCTTTGCATTGGAATTAAGTATTCAATAACTCAACCCTGAAGTTTAACAATGCTAGTCAATTTATTTTTGTACATAATGCAATGTTTATAAATGTCTGTATATTTAAAATATGCTAAAAATTACAATTATAGTACGTATCATCAAGAAATATGACTTATTTACTTACATATAAGATTGGCGTCCATTTGCATATGGACACTGGTCAGAAGCTTAATCAAATTAAAATGTCTTTGACGGTGATATTACATGAAAAAGAAAACTATATTTAATTTAAATTGGTAATATGCAATATTTCGCGGGCTTCCTGGGGAAAACAATGTTTTTGAACTCTTAGAATAATTAATTCGAAATGGGATTCAGAAACGTCCATCTGATTCTACCGAATACGTTACAAGATAAATACAATTTATCACAGCACTCGACCGGAAATTGTGTATCCAAGCTGTAATTTCAAAGAGTATTTTTTATTCTTGTCCAACGGACCTGCGCATTCTGCCCTATCTATACGTTGTTATTAATCTTTGACTCACGAGAACTCGTAACGCACCTTAAAATTCAAAATATTTAATAACATTTAAAAATACACTGTGCAAAACTTGATTTTCCTTAATACCTTGGCATCACCTTAATGAACACAAGGCTCACCGGTTCAAACAAAAAGTCACAGCCAATCCCCAATTAGCGTTCGGCGGGCGCGGATCGATTCTTCGGCTGTGTTGTGATTATAACTAAATTGTCATTATGACGATATTCCCCAGAAAACATACAAAAATTTGTTCGTCGGGCAGTTAGTAGTAATTCAAAATGGAGCATTTATTGAAATTTGTGATAAGTGAACTTCCTAGTAGAGAAATTCTCACAATATAGCTAGTTGCGAAAATTGCTTAGCAGTGCGCCAGACAGCGTCATTACTTTCCCGCAAACCGATATGTAAATTTGTGTTCTTTTCTTCGCCAACACAACGGTATTTTTACTTATAAAGTTTTTGTATATTAATTGAAAGTGGTATTTATGTAATATAATTATAAAACTGAAGAATAATCGTGCATCACAGAGAAAAAATACAGCTCTTCAGTTTTCAATTCGAGCTTCGATATAAATCGATATTCAAGATATAGCTCATGAAATAGTGCTATGTTCAGTGTGTGATATTTACTGTAGTTGTGCTGATATCTTCTATCCTATAGCAAGGAATTAGTGAATAGAAGCCAAATGAAAAGTATAAACTATTCATAAACCCATCTTGGGTCAACTAGCCTTATGTAGCAACAGCCAGGCAAAGGACGCTATCGATACACTTGGGCTCATGGTGTTTACGCCATGACAGCAAACCTTCTCGGCGGTGGGCTTGTCTGCGGTTTACAAACGTTTAGGAATTTGCGGCAAAAAAGGTATGTAAGTATGTTTTTGGCAGTTAGGCATTGTGTTGTGCGTAATTTCACATGCTTTAGAATGTTATCAACATTTAATATTTAATGTGAACCGCCTTTTTCGGCTAACTTCAGCAATTTTAATATTCAGTTTTAATTCTTGTATACATTTGTTTGCAATCTACCCTGATAAATAAACTTACTGATAGCGATGTGTGTTCGCTCGTATTCGCGATGTAACTTAACGTTTATTAATGGTTAAATGACCGTTAGAGTTGGAAATTATTTTAAACGTTTAAATTTTTTTTTACTTGGCGGTAGCACGTATTGCTCCAATGGTAACGCTTTAAGCTATAGTTACCAAATATGTTAAGGTATTGGTTTTATGCCATCATTATAATTATTTATTTAATAGTATTTACGTACTTAATTCTATTGTTCATAGAAAATTGGCTGTGCGTAAGTGAGTAGACATATTGGCGGTAGTTCCTACTTCTGTGGTGGTCATGAGAAAAAATGTAATATTTCCTTCGGTTTCACAAGCCGTAATGACATTTTATAGCAGTGTTATTTAATCTTTCATTGTTTACTGAACATTTATTGACGTACTACGCTCAATCTCATTACTTAAATAGATTGTTTATGTGGTCCTTGTTTCTCAATATTATTTGTTTTGTATGAGAACGTTATGTCGCTTTTCAGGCATCCTGGCATGAATTCAGTTTTTAATTGTAAATACTGCAGTGATGTATGAGAATGAAGTTGGTTACATTTCGTTAACCGACTTTAAATTGTTTTGTCGAAGAACGCCATGAATGCTGAGCAGCATGCTTTACCACCGCCATCCAGCGATTCGACGGAGGTATGTTTATAAACTGGTGTCGTAGAGACAGGCGGCAGTTTTGCATTTATTTTTCATGGCAAACGGAGTTTTCACATAATCATTTTAAGTTTTACTATTGTTTATTTTATTTTTATTTCGTATTAGACATTTTGTTTATTTTTGTTTATTTTAGGAATCATTTCAGTTATAGTTGTTCCTATTAAAACTTAAGGCTTTTTTACAGGAGTCTTCAGTGCGGCCTCGTACTGAAAGCGCCACAGATTTACGTGTGGGATCAGCAGTGGCACTTTCCAATGTAGCCAAATACTGGGTGTTGACGAATCTTTTTCCTGGGCCTGTTCCTCAAGTCCCTGTATATGGGGCTCCTAGGGTAAAATTACATAATAAATTGAATTTTTTCTATCTCTCAGACTCAACTGGGTGGCTACTGATATATGGTGTTGGTGCTTCACATATGAGCTATAAAATGAAGTCTGGATTTCATTTAATGGCTAGTTGAATTTGTGTAATAGGCAAAGAAGTGAAGTGCTTTACAGCGTTTTTTCAGTCACTGAAAATCTAAGGTGAATGCTTCAGTTCTTGGCTTATTACGTGTTTGTAGCCTAAGATTTTCCTTGCAGCCTGTATCAAATTCATCTCTTCAGCAGCTCTCTGCCTTCTCTCAAGAAACTAATTTTTAAATAACTGGATGTCCCTCTTTGTTTTCCTGCCTGTTCCCATTAACAATTCACCTTTTACTTTCCTCAGTGGATTTGAGTTTTCTTGTTATAAGTTCTCATAGCTAATTATTAACCTTAGTCATGCTCTTTGGTGTATGTGTTTTTGCTATTGTCTGTGAATCGCTTTATTTCAGGGCCAACTACAGGCAGCCTCTGCTTTTCACAGATTTACTCATCATCCATTATTTTTGAGTGAACTTCTGTTCACCTGATAGGCTATTTCGTAATTGCCTCCTTTTTATTCTTGTTAATCCCTTAGTGCATGCAATGATTTACTCAATTACTGCAGTTTATATTTCGTTCATAGTGAAGATTGTGATTTATTTTTTATGCTCCCCATTTTTTGTTTTATATGGTGATGTAATATGTGAGTAGGGCTGCCTGAACTATGGAAATTTATAATATATTTTGTTGGGGAACAAAAGTAACAATTTAATTAATTGCCTTAATCATAGAACTTCATTTTTGCCTTCTGTGAAATTTTTTGACAAAAGAATTGCCTTTGACCTTCATGCTGGTGAATGATAACTTTCCTGTCACCCCACATCATCTGTTGACTGTAATTTCCCCATTTCCCATAAAATTGTGTTGATCTTATTGCACCTTGGCATAAAATTTACTTGCAGTGTTCACATGACTAGAAACTCTGGTAGCCCACTTGGTAAAATACTAGGCTACTTAGTTAGAGACCTAAGTTTATGCCCCAGTGATGCTTCAGAACACTTTCAGCTTAACCCTAGTTGAGTACCAGAAACAGGAAACCTAGCCTAATTAGTGAATTTTCACTTTCCATTGGGTTTAGTACTTTTGTCAGTTGGTTGGTTTGAAAAGTGTCAAACCACTCTTATAGATGGTGGTGGTTTGTATCATAACTTAAAAATTGATATAGGCAAGAATGAAAAGGGGGGGGTTTAATCAATTTGCTGTGTGATGTGTGTTAAAGAAACAAAACAGTATTTCTTCCATGGTTTTTTTTTTTTAGCATTAATACTCCTCAATACATACTCTGGGGTTACATCAAAATGATGTCGGCTTTTAAACATCTGTACTAATAAAAGTGCATTTTGATTTACATACGAACTGAGATTTTAGTAATTTTCTGGACTTGTATTATTTTGCAATTCATTCAAATAGTGATACAGATTTAAATCATAGTACCATATGTAGTGCAGATTTTCATGTTTTTTAAGATTTAGTAAATACTTATCCCTAATGGTATTGTAGAGGTAGTAGCTCACTGCGTAGAGATCTTGGTTACTGAACAGGGTGCCCATGGTCAAGGCCAATGATGCCTCTGGGCACCGCCATCTAAACCCAAGCAATGATTTTATAGGTATCAGGTCTTCAATGAAAACCATAAGCGGGACTGGGAAAGGAACTGAACTGCCTCCCCTACCCCGGTGTGCATTTTCACAAGCTCTTAGGTAGTAGTAGGTACCTCTCAAACTGACCTTAGAATTGAAGTCAATGTACAGTGTTCAGAACTGCTAGGAGTGTCTAGTCTTGTTCTAGATATGAAATACACATCTTTCAGTTTTAACAACACCACTAAAATTGTGAAACATTCCATTTAACTTTTACATTATGATTCCAAGGTATTTGAATTCACAGAGGAGTCTGTCACTGGTGGAATTCCATAGTAAACAATATTAGCTTTAATATATCATATATTTCCACAAAATTAAGCAGAGCATTACTGGTTCATACTACATATAATCATTGTCATCTGGATGATAATTATCGTCGAAACTGGTTGTGGTCTCTTTGATTTTGTGGAAATATACTAAGTATTGAAGCTAATATTATTTAAAGTATGAAGTGTTTTTAGATTTAGTATTCAAGATAATGTGCAGAGAATTAGATATAATGACAGTTTCACTAATTTGCAGTCATAAGAGTTTTGCAAGACTAACATCTAGACCACCAACATGTTCCTAACTAGTTTATTTTGAACTTTAGGAAGTTGCCATAGTTGGATGGCTATAAAATAAGAGCAATATTTACTAATACAGTCTGTTGTGACATTAATGTATCAATGTAGTATGTTCTGCAAGGTTCTAGGTATGGGAGACGAATTCACTTCTGTGATTGGTATTCTAAAAATGTTTCACCACAAATCCAGGAGCCATGTTCAAGTCAAAGTGGTTTCAGTATAATAGCAAAGCCACTGCACAGATTTGCCCATTTACATGATGAAACCTGAAAGAAGAGTGGCTAAGTGGCGTCAAATTTTGAGTTCATCTTTGGTCATCAGAGGTGGCACCCCAGTGCATAGAGTACTTGGTTACTGAATGGGGGAGCTAGGTTCAAGTCCTGGTGATGTTTCTGGACACCCCCAGCTAAAATCAAGCTTAGTGCTTTTCTGGTCTTCCTTGAAAACCACAAGGAGTACAGGGAAAGGACTGACCCCTCTGATATGTGGATTTTCACTTACCTTTTTGCTTGTTACTAGGTGAGTTCCTATCCCACTGATTAAGATAACGTTATTGTTTTAAAATCTATTGTTGTCTATTATTGTTGCTAAAACTTTTTCATATGCATAGTAAATTTATAACCATGGTGGATTTGGATCCATGTAATTAAAGCTACGTCTAAAAGACCTGGAGAATTCTTGGCTTTGCATTAAGAGTTTCTCCAAATCCTTAAATATTTAATTCAGAAATTTATTAATTATATTATTTTTGGCCTATACTGTTTAGATGGAAAGTTAGATAGAAAGGGTGCCTAGGAGGTAGCCTAGGGGTCATGCTGGACTATGGAACTCAGGGTCATGGGTTCAAGCCTTGGAGATGATAAAAATTTTCTCAGCTTGAATTTGTACCATATTTTGAGCCCAGCGCCTACAACTGTGATGCACGCAGCCTCTGGTGGAAGGCATCATTTTCACCAGAAGGCATTGATGGCACAGGTCAAAATGATCAGTCCTGCATCAACTGCCACAGCTGAGGGCGAGAGTGAAGTTCACGGAATCGGCTTCAGTACTGCGATGTGGAAGATGATGGGGAAAGCACCACATATATCCCTATAAAAATGCAGCCTTGGCTGTAGTAAACAAATCACCGGAATGAATTACCAATGATGATTACTGTTTAGATCGCCCTATAATAATCCGACCCATATGACCGAACTGAACTCACAATGAAAAGTGGGTAATTTATGAGATATTGCTACAATAATCTTGTTTATTCAAATTATTAAAACTAAAAATTTTAAAAATCACTTTTCAAAGTATTATACAAAAATATTTTTCCCTTGATCAAGTTTTATAGCCCAAGATTAGCATTTACAGGGAAATATTTATGTGGAACCTCATTTCACAGTTTTTCCAGTTCCTGACATCGTGACTATAAAATGAAGTAGGAGAAAGAGAAGGAAAAGTTGTCAGAATTTTAAAATTGGTAGAATCAGAAAGGGGACATCATTCTAGGATTCTGAAGTTGCCTCGAGAATTCAGATATTTTATCCTCCAGGGCTGTAATCCTGATCCCAGAGGTACTAGTTGATATATTATTTGCTGGTCAGTGCCTTATTGGGGTCTAAATATAAGCAAAATATTTAAGTGATTGAACCTAGGCTGGTTTAGTCAAACCTCTGCTTTGGGTGGGTAGTAAAGAAAATATGGTTTATTGCTTTCTAAATAAGTGCAAGTTATCATATTAGATTCCAAACATAAGCAACTACAATTGATTATATTTGCCAAAAATACTGATAGTTAACTATATTATGGGCAATGCTTTTGGTCCACTGCTTAAGCCTTTATTTACTTCAGTACAAGTGTTTAATGTTATTTCTGATGTCTTTACTAAATGTTTTGAATGTTTTCTTTTCATATATTATTTATTTAATGAGAATTGCTTGGCTTTTTAATATTTATTAATTATCCTTCCTTTGTGTGAAAATGAAAGAAAACGACATGCTTATATTAGGTGAATTTTTTCAAGACTATAATGCTAATAGTTACATATGGATTGCTTGATTAAGTTGAAAGAGGGAATGTTTTTAGAAAGGAAATAAGTAAACCCTACAGAATATGGGGGTTTTAAAAAGCTCTGAAATCTCATGGGAAAATATTTAGAAATACCTGGAACCACAATTATTTTCCCTATCATACCTTGATACAGATTTTAGCAATAAAATTTATAGACCTTTTTTTAATTTTTTCATCCATATTTAATGGCCCTCCCAGCTGGAGTGTAACAACTTTGATTCTTGTCATGAGCAATTTTTCATGGTTTATCCTGTTTATACTGTTGTAAAACTAACAGAAATAATGGTTTGTTTAAGCACTTTGTTTACATTGGGGATACCATGCAGAACAGGTATGTGGGAATAAGATATGGAGATGAAGACTTTTTTTTTGTTTTTTAGGTAATTTGAAATTAGATTCCAAGTTACAGCAAATTTCCAGGTCAATATTTAACTCGATGACGTTTCATATGGCTCTAGCCTGTAGGAGTTCATTTAATGATGTGGTTGCTTCTAAGCCTATTTACACATTTTCCCAAACATTAATTGAATTAAATTTAAGTTTATAGAATATTTTTTAGCTAGATACCTATTAGAGATCAGTTATGGAATGCATGATGAACTTAATGTCAGAGAGTTATGCATTAGGCAGTGCCACAACTGTCACAATCCACAACCATATTAACTGTGCTCACTTGTGGTAGAAACTGAAATGAGAACCCAAAGTACATTTGCATTTGAAATACAATTTTGAATCAAATATAATATAAAAAATTGAGAATTTTTAAAAGGATTTGTCGAGTTGTCCTTCTAAAGTTTGGCATGCATTGTGTATTTATTAACAAATGAAAACAATTTGATTTCAACGTTGCTGATTAGTCTGATTAGTCCTCTTCAATTTACATTCTATTCATTGTTTTGTATTGAAAGTTTTTTTTGTGAAAATTAAATGACACATTGTATCATTTGAAGCTGCAGCTACATTATTATATCTAGAGGGGTCATCAAATTAATGTATAGGAGATGTAATAATTATCCAGAAGTTTGTAACTCAGGCAAATCCCTGGCTAATCAGTAATACTAGCATAAAGTATGCTAGATAGTGCCTATCATCGATTGGTAGATTGCCGATGATAAAAGCAAGACATGCCTGAGAAGATATAATGAAAGTAAAAGATACCCAAAAGTAAAGGATATAAGCTTACCTTTTTGGAAATCTTTGTACACTACTGTTGGAAAATGTTATGGAAATTTTGAACGTAAGAGAAAAAGATCAGTGTTAATGAGTTCAGTTTAATAAACAGAACTCGCATCTGAAGAAGGCATAAGAGAAAGACTTCAACTTGCCTGTATTTTAGATAATCAGGAATTCAGAACCAATTATAAAAAGCCAGTCACTAAGGTGACTGATGACAAAGTATCAACTTACAGTATGTAGTTAGCAAAGGACATGTGGGAATACTTGTTGAATAGAAATCTTGGGAATGTTATGGGGACCATCACTACTTGAAAGAAGTTTAAAAATATACAGTAAATAGAGGTGCCTGTATCCTTAAACTTAAAATTACAACCTCTATTAAATTGTAGTAATTTTTGTCCGAGTAAAATAGAAAACCTTTTGTGCATGACATGCTGCACTAAATCTCATGGTTCTATAAATTGGCCATCTTTTGTTTCCTCATTGCCCCAGTATTAAGTAAACATAATTCCTCCTCTTTCCAGATGTGAGATAATTATTGCCTTAAAACTCACTGAGAGGACTGCAATTTTTTGAAATTCCAATAAAAAAAGGTAGATATCATTTATAAGATATGTATCATTCTTTTCATCTTAAAGTAACTTTAAAAAGGCTTTGGCTTACTATCGCCCTGTTGATCCAATTGCCAACAGTCACTTTAATCACATATCGTGTATCTAATGTTTTAAGTTCCCATATCTTATTTCCAACAACTGTTTTGTTGCCCTGGGAAAGTTTTGAAATTCATCACAGAACTGATTTATGTGTACAAGCTCACCTTTATTACTCAGGAATGTTAAGGGTGATGGTCAATGATTATTAAGGTTTATAATTGTTTTTCCATGAAAAGTGCTTTTTGTGTTGTATCGTATGTAGTTCAGCATCAGGTGTTGAGCTGTCCAGAGATGGAGGTTACTAAGAGTAATATATATTTGTAATTAATTTAAATAAATGTGTTAAGATATTACTTGACAATATTAGATGTCACATTAGGCATCATTTGTTATCTAAGGTGTCTTGAATGAAGGTGAAGTGCAAGTAGTAGGAGAAATTCATAAAGCTGTAAATATTCTCTACTTAAAGCTGACACCTAAAAATAAATTAGAGTGCGTAGGAATTATCATCTTTTTTGCATTCCCAAACTCAATGATTACTTTAGGCTTGAGCTGGATCTAAACCATAACACAAAAGGGAGTGTGCTATATTCTCATCTTTAACTTCTTTCTGCTGTTGACTCCTGTATTAGACAATGGAGTGACAAGGGTAAAGCAATGGCTGAATTTAAGTGTAATTTTTTGTTAGAAGATTCGGTTCTGATGTCACAATTTCATTTTTATTTTCAATTATTTTCTTCACTTAATTCAGAAGGCAGTGTCTTTCTTGTATATGGGTACTATTATGGGGTGTTTACACGGTGCATGTACTCGCGTGAGTTAATTCAACGTCAAACCTTGAATGTATTTAATGCGACGTCGAATAAAGGGGTGTTTACTCAGTGCATGTGTTCTCGCAATTTTTCAGTGGAATAGCGACACATTGCGTGATTGTTTTTTTTCAGCAGAACACTGTAACAATATTATTTACAATTAATGGTCAGTTAGGTGGATTATACGAGTTCCCATGGTTTTAATATTACATAGGAAAGACGTAGTAGAAACGCAATCGAAACACAGCGGGATCAAAATCCGAAAAAGGTGTTTAAAATGCCAAAAAATGAAATGTCATATTTAGCATCATTTTGCATTTCGTGTCAGATACACAATGATATTTGTGCCACCAACAAGGCTTTTATTAGGTAAGTAAGAACAACTTTGTGCATATAACTGTCAACGTGACTTGTATGCAGTAACATGCATGGAAAAATTGAATCTAGGAACAGCTGTTCTAATCTGTTGCATCTTTTAGTTTTGTAAAATTATCGGCTCTTCGGAAAGTTAGTTAA
>WURS02000001.1:717241-740565 GCA_011762765.2 Rhinocypha anisoptera | reverse complement strand
AGAAGTTTTAGCTCCAAACAGTTAAGATTTAGATGCCTGTGATGAAGGGCATATTTAGTGATATAGGATATTTTTGGGGGATCATTATATATTGGCTCTTATATTTTTGAACATTGGTAAGAAATCGTTGAAAACAATTATGTAAACAAAAAGAAAATATCCAAAAAGTCACCATGCCTTAAATAATGCCATCGTCCTAACAGCTTTTTTTATGTTATCCAGTCTTAGATGCAGGATTATATGAACTCAATATGGAATTTTTTTTCTCTTTTATTTAACATAGACAAATGATATGTGCAAATATTGCATTTTATTATACAGTAAGTGATATTTATTTACTAATCTCTATAACCTGATTGTAGGTCTTCAGCAATATTTAATGGGACTCAGTGTATAATCATGTTCACTTTATGAGATCAGTCCTGTTGAATGGATTAATGTCTTAAAGCAGGAGTTCCCATATGTTCAGTGCATTTATGGGATTATATGCATGTATCTTTCTGTTAGCTGTGTGTAATTTAATTATGCAAAATTTTGCCTGGTTTGGTCTGTTATTAAGTTTTTCATGCCAGTGCACTCTGAGCAGAGGTAACCTCTACTCTTTGCAGCATTTGCAGTCCCTATCACCCAAATTGTCTGTGATCAAATTTTTTAGTTTTAGTTGAAAAGGAAACTTCATTTCAAAATCCATAAATTTTAGTGAAGAAATCAATTTCCTTTGATCCCTTGACATGGTGGAATTCCATAATGTAACAAGATAGAAATTATAATTTTGTATATTTCCACAAAAGAAAGAGAATGGATATATACAAAATGATAATTTTCAAAGTGTTTCTTCCTGTGATTTGCTTTGCATGTGCAATTTTTAAATGGAATTCCACCATATTTGCTAATAAAGACCTCATATTGTTACTCTGTTGGTATGGGTTATACGTACATGAACACCATTAATACACATATTAAAGTTTCATTTTAGAATGGTGAAACCTTGGAAAAATGATAGGAATTCATTTCTGAACTAATATTTTTTTAATTGGCATAAACTTTAACTGTATAGTAATTGAAATGTTGACTGTAACACTTGGTGAATGTGACTGGGAGTCCAGGTTACTGCTGCTCTAGTAGATGAGAAAAGGGATTGGCAATCAGTGTTGGTCCTCATTGGGAAGAATAATATACCAGCGAGCATTTGTATCTGGCTAAGGCCCATTTTCTTATAATGTTTAGACTGATTTTTTGTAAATGATCAATTACTATGATAAATAGTCTAAGAATTATTTTAACTTAATTTTCAAATGCATGCTATCTTGTTTAACCATTTTGCTGTGGCAAAACTCTGGGATAAACTTTCTGTGAGTTGAGAGAGTTTCTCTACATCCATGTGCTAAAATTGCTTTCAAAGTGATTTAATTGCCAGGTATGAAGGTTTACCCTTTTGGTATCCATCTCACCAGGAACTCAGACCCTTCTCCCTTAAAGTGGTTTGGGGCAAGCACCCCATGCAGTGTAGGTCCACTGTTAACTAAATGTTATTTCAGTACTTATTTGAAAACTTCTCTTAGTCTTTAAATTTATAACATCAGAAAAATTTCTTGTATTTTGCCGAACAGATGCAATTTTAAAATGAAACTACCTTTGATGTCCACAAACTTAGTGTATTATTCTAAGATAATTATGATCTCTCCACAATTTTTCCGATTATCACTGTGTCTTGCCAACAAAATCTTTTCCAAATTGCTTGATTTTTAGTGTATTATTACTTACATTTTTGGTGAACCATCTCCTAAAACACAAGATTGAAAATAATCTCAGAAATAATATAATACATAAATATATATATGTCTGATAATAGTAATTAGGAAATAAGAAACATAACAAGGAATCATGTATCTTATTTCTCTGAGGCCTTATTCTTCCCACCTGAAATGGCTATTTTGTTCTCCTCCAGAACTGTTAATATTAACTCTTAAGAGTTTCACTTAAAATGGGAAATAATTATTGGAACAATAAATTAATTTCCGAGGTTATATATTTAAGAAATGCAACAAATAATTTTTAGGAAAACCACTAGGGATGCAAAGGGATCAGAGGGTCGTATTCATAGCACATTTTTGGAGAAAAAGGTCAGGAATCTTGCTGAAGTTGGGCACTGAAGAGGGATTGCTTATATCTGGGTTGCCTACGTTCACAGCAACAACTCCCAATGTGCATAAATGGCATTTGTGCAGTGAAAGTTCCCTTGTTTACAGATGACATTAGGGCTTTTGTGTTTTAAAATGTGTTTACACTGAAATATCATTGGAAGGGTTAATATTATTATCCTTATTGAATTTAACCTTATTTTCTTAAAAATATTTGGAGCTTGGAGTACTGTGAATTCAGAACTATTATTAATTCCCAGAGTTTGTTGAAGGCAGTAAATTATTTAAATAATACTATGCTGGGGATTAGAGATGGAGTGCCATTGCAAATTACATGTAATGGTTATACTGTGAGCATGTTTTACCTTAGTGTGTAAGCTTTACTTACATGTAAAGCTTATTCACTGAAAAAATGATTTTTGTGCTTATAAATCAGATTTTAATGCGATCCATAATTGTGAAGAATACACATTGTAATTCATGTGAACTAGTAAATAAAATCAGGATGGACACTAAAGATAAATTTTACTGCTAATTTCTTTTATGATAAATAAAAAATATTTTTTTAAATGATTCATTCATTTCACTCATAATTAGCTTCTTAGTTACAGATATAACACCTTTTAAAAAATTTGTACGTCATTGGTGTTAAATTAATACTTGAAACCTCACCAAAAAAATATATTTAAATTGTAAGTTGTGACTTTTTATTGGTGTTAAAATATTTTTATTGAGATCACTTGGTAGAACCCTTTCATGATGAAAATAGGTGAGTTAAAATACTTTGCTGTTCCACAAAATATATTCTTTACTGTGATTGTAATTGAAAGAAGCTGCTCTCTGGTCTCCCAACTCTTCATGAAGATGTGACACTTAGAAACAATTTTTTAAACCTGTTTGAAAGTATGGGGAAGCAAAAACTGAACAAAGCTCATTGGAAGAAGTTTTAGAAATAGTGTAATTGCTGAGAATTGTTTTCATGGTTTTTGTATAGTAGGTCAAAAGAAGAAGAAAGCACATAAAAGAACAAACCAGCCAACCATTCAATATTTCTCTATTTAATGATTTTAATCTTCATGTCTGTAACTACTCTAGTCCGTGGTCAAATTACTCTCCTTCCTAAGCTTTTGAAGAGTGAAATGAGATAATGGTAAAATAAAAAAAATGCAGTTTCTGTGATTCATCCTGAATTTGATGAAATTTATATTTGTGCTAATTAAATTACTGATAAGTTTCTGCATCAATCCCCAGCACAGTATTTTTGTTTAATGTAGTAGTATGCTTTCATTTGACAGTTGCAATTCATTAATAATTATTTTCTTTTGATTCAGAGGAGAAAGGTTATTACTAGGAGTAATTTTAAGCCTGTAATAATGGTCATTCAAAGGTATATAATTCATGAGGGTGAGAACATGTCATTTTGTAAGCAAGAGTGAATATGTACTTGGTAGGTGGTGGTGGTTGCTGGTCCAGCTCCACCACCAGACCAAGGTGGTGCTCAGCAGTTGACTCAGCCCGTGGCTGAAGTGGTGCAGTCCCAGGAAGTGGGTACCCAGAAGGATGACAGCGTGGTTGCTGGCATCCAAGGGGTTGGTGGCCCAAGTGCTGCAGCAGCAGCTGCAGCTGCTGCAGCCATAATGGCCATCAAGAATGAGGCCAAGCCCACAACAAGTGGATGCAAGGAAGTGGGAAGACAGATTGCAATAATGGGGTAAGAGTTGTATCTCTTGTTCTCATAAAAGTATTTTAGTGACCCTTTTTTGGTATTGGTATGAGTTTTTTGTTGGACAAGGAATTCTTCAATTTTATTGATGACTTATTGACAAGATAAATAATTGGAAATTTCAGAAAATGCTATGATGAAAAAATGCTGTTGTATAATTATACCACATTCTCTCAAGTCTAAGGTGATTAGTTAGTTTTATTCTTTCTTTAGGGTTATCAAATATGAAGCAGATAAGTAATAGATAAATATATAGCAGATATATTAATTAATAACCAAATGTGGTCTATAGTTCTTTGAAAGAACACAATCATGTCATAGGACATATGCTCAGAATTGCATTTGTTTTATAGAATTTGATAGTTACTATGTTGAGCATCTCAAATTCCATCCCATACTTTGATTTTTCTTATAGTAAAGTAGGATTTCCTTTTTTTATAGAGTAATATTTTAACTGGAATTTTCCGATCTGAGATGGAAAAAATATAAGTGGAGATATCTAGACACCTTTTAGTTCTCGTTAAAAGTAGTGACAACATAAAATTAAATAAATTTTTCATTAAGATCTGCATGAAATTTATAGTCTCTCCAATTTAAATAGTATTTGCCATTGCTCACTATCTTAATTCTAACTTTTATTTAAATGTTGTCTACCACCTTTCTTCAATTCCTATTGGCACTGGAATAGTGACATTTTGAAAGGAATTAACATTTATTGAATGGAAATTAAAAGTAGTAATTTGAAACTCTGGCGTTGTTGTCCTGTTTCATAAAAATAATGCTATGGATTGTATATTTGTTATCATTTGATGTCTTGAACAAATAAAATCAGTTGCAATTATAGACACTAAATGAGAAGAACAGAGTATATGATAGGTAGTTCTTAAATGTATAATGCAGTATATTTCTACTTACTGAAGAAACTGTTAATAGTAAATATAAGCACATTTCATGCTTGATCATGCTTGCAATGATCATGTAACGATTCAGTGATGAAGTTTTTGGAAATGTTTAAAAATGACCATCTTCAGAACAAAGAGCTAATCCTAATTTGAATTCTCTTACATTAGTACAATTTATTTCTCCTTGAATGTTCCCCAATTATATATTTATCCTCGATTCACCGTGACATTATTTGAGCAAATGTGGTACTGATCCTATGAATATAACTTCTATTACAGTATGTCATTTTTTGTAATGCCTTGTATACTTCCTTGACCCAACATGTTACTCATACAAGGCATGTATCAACAACTTGTGGTCATAAATGGGGAAAATTAACTCATAAATGGGTAAAATTCAGCATTGTTAATGTCCAAAGGCCTGAAATTAAGTTGTATTCAACTTAATTACTTACAAAAATTCTTGGTTTGTGCCTAATAGGACTTTAGAGAAATAAATTGAAAATATGCCAGAAAGTACACAGAGATTGTTTTCACTGTCAGGATAAAAAAATTAAGTGGGAATGAAGTGGTAATGGAAACAGCTAACCTAATTTGCTGTTCTCACTTGTGGTAACCACCTTATATCATTTTGCTTTTTAATATGCCTTAGGTATAAGGCCTTTTGTAACTATTTTTTATGGCATAAGGAAATTTGGATGACCAATTTACAAGAATTTATAGATATACACAATGTTTTCAATATCCATATAGTAATTTAAAGTAATGCTAGTTACCACTACTCGTTAGGACGACTGTTGCTTTGTATATCTTAAATCAGCTGCAAAGAGCCTTTGAAAAAGTAAAACTCCTTATGTTAATTGTTGTGCAATTCAGCATTTGGAATTAATGGCCTGCACTAAGGGGTGGTTCTTTAGTGTTCCACTTCTTTGCTTTTATAGTAAGCCTCACAATCCCTCATGAATCTTCAAGTAGCTCATGAACTCTTTTAATACCAAATGACTGACAATGTTCCGTCACTATAAAAGAATGTCATAGTCAGTGCAGTTACTGTAGAATTGAGCTTGTCTACATTAATATGAACTTTTATTATTGTACTTATTTCAAAATTTATTTTTCCGGAATGTTTCATTTTACTACATTGACTGAAAACTATTTCTGAGAACACTGGTGCTAAGAGATTTTTAAAGACCTTTACAACCAAAATTCTCGGACCAATAATATTACTTTTGACTCGTCGGATGGGCTAGGAATTTTCCTTTTCTATTCAGTATACAGGGTGCGGCACTTAAATCTGGACAAATTAATTTTTTTTTTATAGCAAACTTATTCACACAAAATACAAATGAAAGAGAAAATTCTTTTACATAGAAATTGTGGCACCAGTCATGAGTAAAATTACTCAATATAACCTTCAGCTGCAATGACCGCCTCCATCCTCGGCCTGAGGTGCTTGCATGCTCTCTTTAAAACAGCGCAGTCCATATTTCTAAATGCTGCTTCGATAGCATTGCGTAGGGATGCGACATTAGGATGTCTCGTCTTGTTAGAAACCCTTTCGACTACACTGCAAATTTAATATTCATGGGGGTTCAAATCTGGGCTATTCGGGGGCCAAAACTTCTTAGTCCAGAACATGTCCATGTCATCTGACAGCCAGTTTTGGACTAAATGGGTCATGTGAGCCGGTGCACTGTCCTGCTGAAAGACATATTGCCTTCCCAAGGTCAAAGATACTATCCATGGTTTCACGACATTATTCAAAACATGCAGATACACTTTTTTATTGATGGTTTGTCCTTTTTCAAAGAAATTTGGCAGCATGATATCACTCTCACTTGACACAACACCCAAGACATGAACGCTAACTGGAAATTTTTTCGTGCACAATTGGGACGTCCTCGGGGTCGTGGGCAAGCCAGCGATCATTTTTCTGGTTTGCATTTGCATCAACAGTGAAAATCTTTTCATCAGAAAAGAATCTGATTCGCCCGGCCGCTTCGTTTTTCAACAAACTCAATAACATGCAGCGAGCAACCCACTTTGTTTTGGTAGCTTCAGACAGCATCTGTCACACCTTCATTGTATACAACTTGTATCGTAATTCCTCCTCTGCAATCCAACGCATTGTTCACTCGCTGACACTCAACACTGATGCCAATTTCCTCAACCATTGCCCCGGGTCCTCCGAAATCAGTGCCTGAGCTCTTTCCACGACTGCTGCCGCTCGTGATGCGTGTTCCCTCGAATGAGATTTTCTCGCCGGGTTAGTGGAACCTTCCCCAGACTTCTAAGAAGCAGTGTACTTATTCACAATATTGTAAACAGTTGATTTGGGGTACCCAAAGAATTGAATGATTTCAGTCACCGAACACCCAACGCAAAGACTTTCGATAATCATGGCTCATTGGTTGTACTCCACACTTGTACGTAACATATCGGCCATTTTGAGATTATGAATGTTGACTAGATGCCTATGGCTTTCAAGAATGCCAATCGTGACCTCTGAAGAAATTACGATATGGTGGGAAATTCAAATTGAAATTTGTCTGGATTTAAGTGCCGCACCCTGTATGTTGATCAGATTGAATTGTATTGTGAATATCTTTTGTAAACTACAGCTTGAAAAGTTATTAAAGGGCATTATATTTTCATTATTATTGAAGAATTTCACTAATATCCTTAAGGTGCACATATTCAAGAACATTTACTCAATTTCTCTTGTTTTCTCTCATTTCCTCAATAAGTGAAAACAAGGCATTCTAAAAATTATTGCATGTGCTGCATTTATAAGTAACTTGGTAGGTTGTGATAGCATGTAAAGCTCTCCAGCACCTCATTAAACTGACTGGTGACCTAGTTAGTGTCAGTTGTATGGTGTGGCAAAGTGATGTTTTTATAAGTGGAAGATTATTACTCAGTTGTCACTTTTGTTGTATGCATATTACAGCATTTATCTTAGCTCTCCATTAAAGCTTCCTTGCGTTTGAACAGAGAAAAAGGTTTTGTAGGTTGTTTGCCTCATGGAGTAGGTAAAGGAACTAGTGTTTTGTGACTTGCTGCTAATCACATTTTTAAAGGAAATTTGAATCCCTTGAAAAAGTGATTAGCAGTGCATCATGAAACATTAAGATCTTTTCCAAATTCAGGCATCAAATAACATGCAAAACCTCCACTCTCCATTTTTTATTTGATCTCAGGGTGCACCCATGTCTTAAACATGTCATGATAAGAGTTTTTTGTCAAAAGTCTTGTGAGATTTTCCGTGACCCCGTCTCTTGGTAGATATTGGTGATGGTTTCTCAGTAGGTGTATAATTGAGAAAGATACCTCCCCTTATGTTATGGTGTTAAAACGTTTAGTTTTTGGGTATTTTTTGGATGGTTCACTAGATGAGAGGAATGTGTTGATTGAATGCATTGGTTTGGGTTATTCTTGTTAGATATTTTACTTAATGCACTGAGATTTATTTAAATCCCTGCCTAAATTATACTTAAATGGAACACTGGGAAAATATATGTGCTACCATTGATTTTTTATTCTGTCAGCACTGAAGTTTCTGAGGGAGGAGAGGTAATTACAAAGTTTGTTGGTGCATATCTCCAACGTTTTGAATTTTTCCAATTGGTAATTGATATCCCAAACAAATAGGGAAACCAAATTTCTTTTTCAAGATATTCTCTTCAACTACAAAATACCCTGAATACAAACCACAGTGCCATGTAAAACAGGGAACTATGGCATTCCTTAAATTTTGTAATTGAAGTATAAAATCATTTAAACATGCTGAATGTATATGACAAATCTAGGAAATACACCCTCTACCCTTTCCAGTTTATTAAATAATACTATGCCTCTGGCTGGTTGTTATGAGTCTGTTTTTCTTCATGATGATTTGTGAATACCATGCATGCTTTTAGACATTGTATTTAAATACTTAGAGTTATAGAAACCAAAAATGATCCATGTTATTCTATGAGGACATACTGGAACTAATTTTATTTTAAGGTTTATTTATAAATAATGGGATGTTGGTATGGAAGGGGTATGGAATTCTTTTCATCATGAAATTTTGGTAACTGGTATTTGGCACTCATAAAATATTTAGTTCTTATCTCTTATATTGTGTTGAATACATCTCACTTCATGAATTTACTGTGGTCATTTATGCTTGAAGTTTTATATTGATAAATATGTTTTGTAGATGTTTGCTGCACCACATTAGTATAATATGTACATTTAAGCACGCATGATTAAGAATGCATTACAGCATAGAATTATCACGTACACATTTTGGATTTGTAAACAATAAGTTCTTACTTTTTCCATCGATTTTAAAATGAAAACTTGTGATGTACATGCATAAATTTGTTTTTTCAATTCCAGGACAATTTTATTTGCATATACATGAATTGTGTTTGTTACACTATCTTAATTAAACCATTGTTATGTGACTAAGCTATTTGTTTCTGACATTTGAATTTATGTGATAATGGAAATATAAGTTACAGTAGTATAGTTGTGTTCCTAATAGGTTGTTGAAATTGTTTTCTTCGTATGTTTTGAAATGCTTGAGGATTAACATTGTTACTCTATTTGATATTTTTTTCCGGTATCATTTTCAGGAATATTTGTCTTGAAATTGTGTATATTCATGCTCTCTGACATTATTCATTATTTAAATTTAAACTGTGTATTGGAATTACAATTAAAATTTTGAAATAATAGGTAACTAAGAAAAGATAAACAATTTGCCTTTAGAATTTTGTGTGTAAATTTTGAAAACATAACTTGTACTTTTAATCATTAAAATGATATATATAGCATATTATTTTGAATATTGTCCTAGTTACCAGACTCAAGTGCATGCCTTTTGATTATTTGCAAATGCTATTAAGCATATTTTCAAACTTGATTAAAATTTGCCTTTAAAAACATGCTTAACTCTAAAAAAAATCATTCATTGGTATTTGTATTCAGTAATTCCTTTTGTTTATCATTTAAATGATGAATTTCATAAAAATAATAAAATTTAAGAATTGCATTTGGTTCATGTTTTTTTATTACTATTTTGTTGTTTGATTGGTGATTTTTGATGGTTTTTCATAAGCATTAATTGAATTTCTGTTTCAGAAAATTATTAAATAATTCAGTTCAAATGATAGTCAAAAATTGTTTATTATCATGGTTTTAATTTGTTTAAATCTCAGTATTGAAATATATGCTAATAAACCATGGATATCATTTATTTAAATCATTAATAATTCATCTTCATTATTTCATTGTTCTAAGAGAATTCATGTGTGCATTGCTATTACAAGAGTTAAAGATTTGTACAGTAAAAGTTGATTTATTCAAAATTTGCATAATTTCTCTTTACCTTTTCAAATATATATGTACTGACTTTTATTTTGATTTAAGTGTCATGTACATGTGCACGTTTGAATTTCTGAATGTGATCTTAGTGAAAAAAATCATGCAAATTTTATATGTACAATTAATCTGAAGTGAAGTTTTTTAAAATGTGTGTTTTGGTATTTTTCTTACTTGGGTATGTCCTAGCATATCTAAATGTTATTGGTTTTTTACTAAAATCACTGGCATTAATATTATTAATTTTTTCATATTTCACTTGCCAATATCAATTGGGTCATTTTTTGTGAGGTGAGCATTGTGCTCCACTTATAAAAATTTTCATCTTAAAGTTATTTTAATTTCATGTGGCTTCAGTATTTTATCTCAAATTGTTAGTGCATTACATTTTTAATTAAAGCCACTTTGCATCATCATTGCATAAAGATATTGATAAATGAGAATTTTAAAAATCTCAATTGCCTCATTTGCATTATTGCATCTGGTCAAGAAATATTTTAATAAATGATATAATTTTGAATTAACATTGGTTGTAATGATGATTTTTCTTTTGATTACTGCAATTTTAGAAAATTTAAATTGTAATGAACAATACAAATATTATTATAAGTATAATAAATTATGTTTATTTCAGGATTTTAGGAATGGATATATGGTAATGTTTTACTCACATTGATTGCATTAGCCTAAAATTCTGTTTTTCTCTTCTTTTTAAGAATTAATTAAAATAATTCAATTGAAACATGATTTTTGCTATAGAGTCTCATTATTAGCCATACATTATGAAGACATTTGAACTTAAAATGTGTTGTTAATTTATATATGTGAAATTTTACCATGTTCTGCATATTTTGTTGTTTTGTATCAGTTTTTAAAAATGTGGTTAACTAATTGCTCATTATTCTGTAAAAGATGAATGATCTTAATTGGGTTAATATTATTTTTCTCATTTTATGGTGTCTGTAAATGAATTTTACAATAATAATCATAATAATGAACATATAATGAAATTAGCAATAATAAATATCTAAATAAAAAGGTCAAACTAATGTCCTTTAGAGTGAAATTCTTCATAGTCATTTGAAAATAACATAAAATATTAAATGGAAATTAATTCCATTCTCTAATTTCAGTAAACTTTTTCCATATAATTTCATTTTATGAAGTAGTTTCAGTAAATCACTCTTTGATGTTCATTTTGCTTACTTCATTGATTTTTATTATTATACTATTATGCATTAAAATTGTTGTAAATTAAATACTAAATAATTTATTTAGGTTGATATGAAAAGTAATTAATAATTCAAATTATAAAAATTAACTATGGACACCATATATTGAGTTGATTGAAATATTTAAAATGTTCTTAAACTATCACTTTCACAATGAATTCAGTCGTAACTTTTCAGAAGTCCCTAAAAAGATATTTAATTTATCTTCTTTTACATTTCTATAATGATATTGATTAATAACTATGTCTAATTTACTTTCAGTAAAAACTTGGTATTGTATCAGTGTCAATATATCATTCTTCGATTTTTTGATCAAAGTGATTATATTTATTCCGTGAATGTTAGTATTTAGTTATGGTCTTTTATTTTCCAGATATATGATCATGCAATGCATATTTATTTTTCATAGGGTGTTGATAATTTTTAACTTCCATGTAATAATATATGGTGATTGCTTTTAAAATGTTTGTGTTATCACTATTTATATTCTTAAGCCCATGCCAATGAGTGCCAATGAGAGTGATCCAATAAATAGTATATAAGTGGTAAAGAGTGGTTAAACTAATATTATAAAGAGTTAATATCAAGGTTGATGTCCTCTGTGTTCCTTCCATACAAATCTGAACTTCATTTTATACATTGCAGTATGTTATGTGATATATTATCTATTAGTGTAACATGAGGAATGTGTAGTTTTTATAAGTAGTTAAAGTGTTGATATTAGTAATAATAATGGTTATTTGGGTGCATGGTATTAGCTAAGTTTGTTTTGTGTGTAAGTTTAACATTTAATATGCCATATTAAGCTAATATTAGGTGATTGGTTTAATCCATGTTTCTACAAGGTTCTTTTCCTTTATCTTTTGCAGATTTCCCGGCCAAGATATTAAGGGACATGTGACCGCTGAAGGTCTAGTTAAAGCTGGTGTCGTTGGTGACCAAGAATTGGCTAAAAACCTTGGAGTTGAAATGGTGCAAAACATGTATAAGGTGAATGTGGATGATATAAATCAGTTACTGGCATATCATGAGGTGTTTGGGAAGCTACAGAATGAAATGGCATTAAGTGCAAATCCAGCCCTGGCATGTCAGACTAAACCAGCAGAAGGCACGGGTAATGCCACGCCTACCACGACCACTGCCGGTGCTGCTGCAGTGGTTGCCACTGGCACCCATGTATGTGACATATGTGGGAAGATATTCCCATTCCGTTACCAACTAATTGTCCACCGCAGGTACCACACTGAAAAGAAACCTTTTACTTGTCAAGTGTGTGGAAAGGCTTTTGCATGCAATGCTGAATTGGCACGCCATGGCAAATGTCACCTGGGCGGTAGCCTTTATACCTGTGGAGTATGTTTTCATGTTTTTGCCAGTGCCAGTGGACTGGAACGCCATTCCAAACGCCATGCCGGGGACAAGCCATACGTTTGCACTGTGTGTGGTAAGTCCTTTGCACGAAAGGAGCACTTGGACAACCACACCCGATGCCACACTGGGGAGACGCCGTATCGTTGCCAATACTGCGCAAAGACCTTCACGCGCAAGGAGCACATGGTGAACCACGTGCGGAAGCACACCGGTGAGACTCCCCATCGTTGTGACATTTGTAAGAAATCATTCACACGCAAAGAGCACTTCATGAATCATGTCATGTGGCATACAGGTGAGACACCGCACGCTTGCCAGATGTGCGGGAAGAAGTACACGCGGAAGGAGCACCTGAACAACCACATGAGGAGCCACACCAACGACACGCCCTTCCGCTGCGAGATCTGCGGGAAGTCCTTCACCCGGAAGGAGCACTTCACGAACCACATAATGTGGCACACCGGGGAGACGCCGCACCGCTGCGACTTCTGCTCCAAGACCTTCACGCGCAAGGAGCACCTGCTGAACCACGTCCGCCAACATACGGGTGAGTCCCCCCACCGATGTGGCTACTGCGCCAAGTCCTTCACTCGCAAGGAGCATCTCATCAACCATGTACGCCAACACACAGGCGAGACCCCCTTCCGGTGCCAGTACTGCCCCAAGGCGTTCACCCGCAAGGACCACCTGGTGAACCACGTGCGCCAGCACACTGGGGAGTCGCCGCACAAGTGCCAGTACTGCACCAAGACGTTCACCCGGAAGGAGCACCTGACCAACCACGTGCGACAGCACACGGGTGAGTCCCCCCACCGCTGCCACTACTGCTCCAAGACTTTCACACGCAAGGAACACCTTGTGAATCACGTTCGCATCCACACAGGAGAGTCTCCGCATCGCTGTGAGTACTGCAA
The DNA here is from genome assembly GCA_011762765.2 of Rhinocypha anisoptera. Taxonomy (NCBI): domain Eukaryota; kingdom Metazoa; phylum Arthropoda; class Insecta; order Odonata; family Chlorocyphidae; genus Rhinocypha; species Rhinocypha anisoptera. The sequence continues at coordinate 726,909 of WURS02000001.1, read as the reverse complement.
CAAGACGTTCACGCGCAAGGAGCACCTGACCAACCACATGCGCCAGCACACAGGCGAGACCCCCCACTGCTGCAACGTTTGCTCCAAGCCGTTCACGAGGAAGGAGCACCTGATCAACCACATGCGCTGCCACTCTGGGGAGCGTCCCTTCAGCTGCGGGGAGTGCGGCAAGTCCTTCCCCCTCAAGGGGAACCTGCTGTTCCACCAGAGGTCACACTCGCGAGAGCGCCCCTACAACTGTGACGTCTGTGGCAAGGACTTTATGTGCAAGGGGCACCTAGTGAGTCACAAACGCAGCCACTCGGGTGACCGCCCATATAGTTGTGGGGATTGTGGGAAATCCTTTGTCGAGAAGGGCAACATGCTGCGCCATATGCGCAAGCACACGGAGAACAATATATCAATTCCTGCTGCTAATGGCGTGTTGGCCACTTATTGATCGGTGGAAGTTGTCTCTGGAGTGTGACACGCAGTACTTTTTTTATTTCACTCTCTATATCCTTTAAAATTATCTCTCTTAATGTGAGCATACTGACCCCCCTCCCCAAGCCCTCCATCCACTGAGGAATTTTTAATGGAGCCCCTTTGGTTTGCCAGTGTTGCATCAACATTGAGACCAGTAGATTCAGATCTTGTGGAGCTCTCCTAGTGGGTGTATACACTGAACACTTGAGCTAACTTTTGATTGTGGGGTTGTGCTTTGAAATGCAATGGACCACCGTGAGGTGATTAATGCATTAAAGTAAAATGCAGAATGTGTAGATGTCACATTGCTATATTCCATGTTTATGTATAAATTCAAGATTGTGCTTCTCATGATGATTTGCTTAGTCTTATCGTGTGTTTGTGGGGAAATTTATATAATCAGTTTTGTAGTTAATATATATAAATATATATATCAGAGTGAAATGATTGTTCACACATATGCATATAAATCTTTAAATATATATATATACATACAAACTATATAGTTCTGCTTTTAACCATTAAAAATAATGGTGCATAGTTATACACTTTACTTATGTTTATTAAAATGGATTATTGAGCCGAAGGTAACTTTTGTGCATATTCAATGTGGGGATTGATTGCAATTGCTTTATAATAATAGTAAGACTTATATTTTTTATATATTTGATAAATTTAAATAGTAAAAACCAAGTTGCCATCATTTATTAATTTCAGATGTAATTGTTGGATTTATTTAAAATGATAATGATACATATATATGCTTTTAACAATTTTTGGATGGCAGAGACAAACATCAATTTTATGAGGCCTACTAGTTTTTCCTGTTTGCTTTAATTTGTTCATTTATTCATCGTGTGATCATTAGAATAAGAGAGACCAGTGTCCAGTGGAAGATGCAAATGTTTTTTGTAAAAAGCTTCGTAAGGAATGGGAATCTTGTGGTATTCTTTTTGTTATATGTGGAGCTATATGCAGTGTTGTAAAATGGAACACCAATTTTTTCAATCACATACAAATCTTAGATAATGAGGTCATTATTAACAAGAATGATGTACTTGAATTTACAAGTATGATTGACCATGTGCCACTGTGGAAGGTCTCATCTCTCAACAAGCAAATCATTTGTTTATGATGAATGTATTAACTATGTGCTTAGTGCTGGGTGTGATATTTGAGTATGGTGTTTCCTGTAAGTAGGCATGCAACAAGGAAAATGATTATCCTGGAATAACAAAATGCAGTGCTGGAGGTGTTTGTGTAAATGGAGTCCTGGAATGAGCCATTATTAAGTGCACACACAAGTTACTAGTACTGCTTAAATTTATCCTTGGAATTGGGAAAATTATATAAACTCACATACATTCTTTTCAGTCTCATAATGAAGTGAGAAGTCATTTTAATTTTCACATATTATTTAATTCAGAAATTCATTTTTATAACTAATACAAAAAGTGAGTACAATTTTTATGGTGTAGTTATTTCTGCATACATGGATTAAAGATCTGAAATTTTTCTTCAAACACCAGTGTCATAAATGTGTGTGATTGTATATTAATATTTTGGCTTTTAACAATCATCTTTAAGGAAACCAGTGCTGATTGTGATTTTGGGTGCTCTCTTGCATATTAGATATTTTCTGCAGTGAAGATTGAGGCAAGCTACAAATACATTTTTGTCCATAACGAAATTATTGAATTACACTTCAAGGTATAAATCATTTAATTATAGAAAATTCTCACTTGTGATATTTCATTTTTGATTTAAATATACCTTTAAATAAAAAAACAGTTGATGAAATAAAGGATGCATGGACCAAATTAGGCAATTCAACCAAAACTTTCTGTATTACATGATAACCTTTCAGCAATACCACAGACTAGTGTATTTGTTGTGGGTTTTTTATACTTACAATTGTATTGTTTCTCTCTGTCAAAATAAGGTTGGGTTTGGACAATAAACATAATCATTCATGTTCATTAAGTTAAAGCATTAGTCCCTGTTCATATGCTGCTTGATTTAAGCAATGATTGTTGGTACAAACATTATGGAAGGGTTTTTAAATCAATGATTTGTGAAATTACCTTGTTTATTACAATTTCCAAATATAAATAAGTTTTATACTCTCAAGTGCATGTCAATTGTTTATCCTTTTTATGAAGGTTAACTTCAAGGGTGTTATTGAAAACCATGACGCAGAAGAACAGTGCAGTTCAGTGTGATTTTTATTATTTGAATGGATGGTTTTTGTGATTTCAAGGTGAATGAATGTGTCTGTGCCTAATCAGAAAGTTACATGCCCACAAAAAAGTGTTTTCCAGCAAAATTGTGCATTTTGAATATGATGAAGCCTTAGAAAATGCTATAGTTGGTAAAATTTTCTACGTATTATTTATTTACCGTTTGAAAGAGTAGCCTGGCTGTAGATGTCAGCTTTGTTTTTATTGTATTTTCATGACAGCTTACCTTATTCAGTGTTTATTAAACACCAAAGCTAAGAAAAATTTATTTCTCCACTGAGTGCTTTTATAGTGCCATGTTCCATGTTCACTTTTGTTTTATTAGACTTTTTTTGGCCAGCCATGCTGGTACCATAGGCCTTAACCAAGTGAACTCATGACTTGTATTTCTGTGAGGCTTGTTTTAAGGTGGTGGTTGTCTTAAATCCAGTGGAGTGCTTCTTGGATGTAGCTATGTGATGAGACAATTTTTTTATAGTGGCATATTGTTTCAGCAGAATTTGATGGAAACCATGTTATTTGTGAAAGTCAATGATATATATTGAAGTTGTACAATAGAAAATAGCGTAAGAATTGCCAGGAAAACAGTGATATTAAGATTTGTTATACTCGTTTTGAGTTATTTCTAAGCCATGATTACTTTTTATTAGGCGTTGTACCTGGCACAAATACGTTGTATATGTACCATTTTCTGGAGAGCCATGTGGCAAATACAAATTTTGAATTCCTGTACATGTGAACATTGTCTATGCAGAAAGTTGTAGGTTATTAACTGTGTAGTGTATCAGCTAAATGAATACAGTATTGTGAAAAAATGAATTATTTGTAGTTGAAATCTTTTATTGGAGTAAAAAATATGAAACATGTGAATAACTTATTTTCTTTTGGAATAACGTTTAAGTTAGACGTTGATTCTTTATCTCCCCAATCATTCTCTTTAGAGAATCTTAAAGCATAGCTTTGAAGAACAATAAATTCATTTTGTTTCGGTATGTTCTCCCAGGTGCCATATAAATGCTTGAACAATTCATAAAGTTACTTAAATATTATAATTAAAACATACGGGATGATCACAATATTTTGATAAATTCATTTAGGAAGTAGTTTCATTACAAACCTGTGAGATCACGTCGTTCACGGAAAGTGGTATTTCTAAGCGCTAAATTACGCCCAACGGTTGAAGTCGAGGTCACGTGACCGAGTGAGGCGGGCGTCGGCCGGTGGAGCTCTGCTCATTCGGCGTACATCTCACAGTTCAACTGTCAGTGTAGTCGGTCGGTTGTCGTCCATTGCGGAGCACTGGATACAAATATCTAGTGCAATAGTCATTAACCATAGTTAAAAGACATATTATTTCGCCTTTGACGAATATTACTGATAGACAGTGAACAGAAAGACATTCGGAGAAAGTGTGTTACTTTTGTGACAGGTAAAACATCGCTTATTCAACATGGCGGATAGTGAAACGAAAGTTGACCGGTCCGATCCAGACTTGAAATACCTCTCTGTCGATAGAAATGTATTTAATGATCCAGCTACACAAGCAGAATGGACTCAAAAAAGACTTGTGTGGGTTCCACATGAAGCACATGGATTTGTCTCTGCGAGCATTAAAGGCGAACGTGGAGATGAAGTTGATGTGGAAATTGTGGAAACCGGTAAACGTCAACTAGTTGCTAAGGATGATATTCAAAAAATGAATCCACCTAAATTTGACAAAGTGGAGGATATGGCAGAACTTACTTGCTTGAATGAAGCATCTGTACTGCACAACTTGAAGGATCGGTACTACTCTGGCCTGATATACGTAAGTAGTCCATGTGCAACTGTTTGAGTGACTTCACCTTATAGAAATTGTTTCATTTTGTTCGAACAAATGTAAATTTTAACCACTTGTTTTAGTTGATATCATTAATAAATGTTATATCAGAAATGTGATATTGTGGTAGCATTGCAATGGTTTACTTTCTACGTCAATGGTTTTAAGATAGTTGTTTTCGCATTAAACATTCAGTTAACTTTGTATTCTTAGTTACATATCTACGATTCCATTGAAAGGATATAGTTTTCTGCTGTCAAAAGTCGTAGTATCTAATGATTTTGAAGTAGTTTTAAACACTTATTTCTCAACAAGTTTGTCAATGCGCGAGAAAATTGCCGTTGCAGTTGTTCCGAGTGCAAAAATTTAATCTGCTAAAACAAATTCTCTTTTCTCATCCATTCGACACTGAAGTGTTGCACGTCAATCAATCTGTGGGGTTTCCCAAGTTTACTTTAGTACGGGTGTGACTCGCCTTAATTTCCAACTTCTTCCGTTCCTTTTTTGTGAATAATGTAAATTCTCTTGCGTTTTCCGGATTTCGGAGCATCGAAGTAACAACCACGCCCTTGGTATTTTTAAGTAATCTATAACTGAACGCTTTTTCAAGGGGTGGGGCGGTAAAGACATAAACCATACAGCGGGTTACGAGTACTATTCGATGGCATGCGGCGTGCTCGTTTCGTAGCCATGTAAATTTTTTGTGACTGAACTTAATTCATGATACATTCCCTCTAAACTCTTGATGTTGGAATAAATTGATCTGTGGTTTTCGAATTTGATTTGAATGTGAGATTACACTCAAGTGTGTGATAAAGTCATTTGATACGCTAGTATTTCGATGCGTAAGCCGCAGTGGTCAGTTTGTTGAATCTCAAATAAAGGTCTATGTGCCTTTTCGAAGTGGTTGGGTTGGATATCATAGATTAAACTCGTTTTAAACCCTATAACTGAAAAATTCACAACAGATGTTTTGTGTATTTCGAATGACAAGTTATATATCTTTAGTTTATATTTAGCTATGGTAAATTTATACTTGAAAATTACTAGGCAAACATCTTCATCTGCAGCTTTATGGCTATGTAAAATCACCTGAGGCAAGTCTTAATTAAAAGAAAAAAAACATTATTTATTACAAGTGCTAGTAGCCGAAAATATGACGGTTTTTCGCGGTTATGGTTGCATGGAAAGCCAGCGCCTTATTGTGTCACTGTACGTTATGCTAAGTATCGGTTCTCATTTTCTGTAATTGCTGTCTGGTTTTCGTCGGCAAATCATCCTCCCAAGTCGTTATAAGGTCTTTTGGAATGCCATGAATAATAAAATTTAAATTTTGAAAGTGCGTTTGTGAGTTATTGATAACATAAACCTTATAAAAATAGTTGGCGTACATTATCTAAGTAAATTGCAAGAGAATTGACCAGCTTCATTATTAGGCAAACACTGTGCCGTAGTCATGGATTTTGACTAGTTTTAATTTTATTTATTCCATGACGTGATTGGTATTGCACGTTGAATATTATTCCTTTGGAACACCAGGTGTTACCACCATTACATTATCTGGCGTATTTATTTCGCTTGTCTGATAAATGCATCGGAACTTAAATCACATATTTAATTATTTTCAAAGGAGATTATTTTTTGTGGATACCGTCCTATTGCCCCTGGACCGCCGGATGGCCCTTGGGCGTGGGGGAACTATTTACTTTCCGTAAATCTTATTTATGCCCGACTGTTGAAAATCGTTTACCCTCCGTTTCTTCCATGTGTGTAGTGATATAACATTTGAACTGATCTTTGTATTATTTACAGTAATTGAAAATATTTTGAACGAATACTGTACTGATTACTCCCATTTCTTCTTCAATATAAGAGTTAACTCTCTGCATCTCCGGGTACATTTTTCAGGTTGATAATTTTTATATATTTAGGAATAGTTGATTTTTCCTGCACATTATTATAAACTTATTTTCTCTTGTCCATTTGCGTGGGTCTACGATTTGTGTAATAAATTAATACCTACGGAGATTTTGAGCTTTAAGTGAAATTGGAATGGGTATACATTTATTCATATCTTTTGTATCTAAATGTACCCTAAGTAACCTACGTACCTAAGTAAAAAAATTGTATGTGTCATCTAATTTAATCATATATCTAGTTGAGTTTATTTGTTAGGGTTGTGTTGACTTTTGTTTAATCCGTTTGACAACTCCAAAACCTGTGAACTATAACTATAATGGTTTATAAAATCTTGATTTAATTAAAGTTATGGGAAAGGTTAAGTCCCACTTTATATTCCCATTTCTGGTTGAATTGAATCGGTTAACTATGTCGGTATGTTTAATTGTAGTCGGAAGATGAAGATAGTCACGATGCCCAAGTCTATCACAAAAAAAATTTATTTAGGACCCCTAAACTAATTACCTTAACTTAATTAATTCACGTTCGTCGCATTCCCATCAATTCACAACGGCACTGGTGAAATTTCAGTTTCCCTTCGGGTTTAGTTTACATTTCAGTTAGTTTTTTGCAAATTTAGGGTGTAGGTGCAGTCCGACCCGAAGGCCTACTATTTGTATTACTTCCCTTAGCACTAAGCCTAAAGGGGTTGAGTTAAAATTGAAGCATCACTGACAGAATATGGGCCAGACTTTTCTTTATTTGCTCTTAATTTTCTTTAGTTTTTGCATATCTGATTTACTTTTGACTTCGAGAGAGCCCTCCATGAATATTGTGCGACGCGTTTGAAAATGATTTTGCTCATGACTTCCAATGTACGAGTTGCTTTTTTGCAGCGGGTTTTATTGAATTGCCGCGACCATGGGAATGCTTCGTGTTTTTCATGTCCCGGTTGGGAATTCCAGCAGCCAGGTGTGAGTGCATCTACCATTCGCTCTACCTTTCCTCACACCCCACCATCTCTCCCGTATAGGCCATTTCTCGTTGCTGAAGCTATGGGGGAACTGGCCCTGCCACCCTTCGCCTGGACATCCAGTTCGTCTCTTTCCCAATTCCCTTCTTCACCCCAGAGTAGGTACTCCGTTACGGGATATCCCGGTGTGGCCTGTAAAAACGTATTCACCGTGTGTTCGCAGAGTATTGTCCTACCATGAGTCCTACCGGCGTTAGCACGCACAATTTTGTAGAATATCACTACTTCGCACTTGTTCAGGCCGGAAATAATAGTGCGCCCCGGCGAAACCCTGTAAGCTGAAGCAATTCATTTGGACGTAATAAATATATTTTGGTGAATATTAATTAAGTTAATAGGTACTCATGTGGACATCATGTGGTGTATACTCTCCGTAATAAAACCTCCCGCTAAAGTTAAGAAGCTAAAAAAGACTTGTGACATACCGTCCCTATGATGGAGTCATCTACTATTTTCCACGTCGAGAATCACTCTCAGTGCGAGTTTTCTTCGGAGAAAAAATACCGCCAGGTAAGACTCCAAAATTTTCAGAGTTTTATATTACCTGTAATCGAGAATTATACTATCCCATTCCAGGTTAAATTCCATTTTATAATGTACCATTAAATTGTTCACGGAAAATATTTTCTTGTCCTTTTCCTTATCTCCCTTATCCATCGATACATATCAAAGACTAAATGTCGTTCAGATACAGTTATGACCTGTATTTTTCCTCTACATACCTTTATATAGACGTGAACATTGAATTCAGAGACGCCGTGGAGCCAATCTAGACGTTTACACTAGCCTGGTCTACCTAGTGGACAAACATGGGGCCATCGACAATAATCCTTCTCCCAGCCCGATACATGTTCTTGTGTAGATTGATGATGAAAAGGAAAGGTAAAACTATATTTCCTGTTCATTGGGCACGCACCTGTAGATTCCTATCTTGGGATATTAAAAAAATAATCCCGACTGTTGTCACTACCAGCATATCCCAGGGCGCCGACATATTATGCCTTGTATGGTATGTTATCTCGACCAGGTGAAAGTTTTCAGCATATGATCAGCTTTTTATTAACTCAGTTAGTCTTACCGTTGCCACATTTTGCCCTGCTTTGATTTTTCCTTAGGCATATGCATATGGTAATCTCCTATTTTCAAAGTTCACTGTGGAGGCCGTCACTTGGTGGAAATCCATGATAGAGTGATGGTTTTTTAAAATAACTTTTATTTTTCCACAAAAGATTGGTCTTTTGTGGAAAAATAAAAGTTATTTAAAAAAACCATCACTCCTATTTTCAGACCAGTGCGGTCACTGTCGTTCCGGCAAAAGAGTTGCCCTTTTCCCTGATGCTTGGTTTCCATTATCCTTTGAGGTTTGTTATATAATAAATATGCTTATAATTTTTTCATTTTAAGTGTTCCTCCGTGGAAAATTAAATGGTTGGAAAATATTTACATTCTTGAATGAGGAGCAGTGGTTTAATTCACAGACAGTCCGAATGTTGGTAGGTGGTTAGTAGTACAGTCAAGACCCTACCTTATATTTGCAGCTACAAGTTACATTAACATGTTGTCTTTTCTAATGCTGTTTCAAGTTACATCCAATATGAATGCAACTGTATGTCTTCTTTTGGCTAAGGGTTTTCTTCAAAATCTGTGTATAGGATATATCCGGATTGCGTGAAGTTCGTAAGCATAGAAACATTACCTTATCAGGAGTGCTGGAAAGGAGCCAGCGAACGTAATATTCCAAGGCGACTTGTTTGGTTTTCATAATTCGCTTGTTTATTCGTTCTCCCTGCCCAAATTGGGACTATACTGATTTCTTTGGGCCGTTAGGAACGGCTTTTTGATATCACGGCCACATTTAGTTTTCACGATCGGCCAGAAGAAGCGAGTGCCATAGCGGACCCCGCATTTCCTTCGATGCTGCTGCTCTTTTTTTAGGGGCCCTCTGCTCCCTTACCGCCCCCCTGCGCACTCTCCCCTCTCCACACGCAATCACTCCTCTCCCCTTCCGACATAACACATTCCTTCTTTCCTTATAAGGTCTTAGGAGGCAGCAGCCCTGGGACCCTTGCTCCGCGGGAGGCGGCGGCCGTGTTTCTCGCGCTCTGTTCTGACATATCTTGCTTTATCCATCCCTCCCTCCTGCTCCGCTCCCTCCTCCTCCGCCACGCGCAGCCCCGTGCCCAAGGGATTCTTTCCATCCACCTCCCCCGTC
>WURS02000001.1:681516-707894 GCA_011762765.2 Rhinocypha anisoptera | reverse complement strand
GTTTTTAAAATTAAATTTGTGTGGAATTACCAAGTGTTTCTCTTACTCCAATATGCTGAGCAAATTCCACAAAGTTAAGCCTGAGACAATAACTTTAATTAGTAGCAATTCCGCCTCCTCGTTGCTGGAATTCTTCTGATTGCTTTTTAATCCGTTTTGAATAGTAACTACTACGTGCGTTTATGCGCACTCAGAAGCCGAGAACTAGCGCCCACCATAGTTTCCCAATCGTGGTAGAAAATTTTGCGACGGTGAGCGCCAACTTGCGTACACAAGGAAAAATGTCTACACGCGTCTGACTTACGAGCGTAAAAATCTCATAGTGTGAACGGGGAATTAGGACTCGGGTATGGCTCGGCGAGGGACTCCCGAAACCGAATTGAACGAAATGAAGGAATCGTCTCTCTCGGGAGCGACTCTCGGACGCTCTGACGTAACAGCAGCACAAAGGAAGCTTGCTCCGCGAGTCGTTCACCTGTGAGATCCTGTGCGTTAAAGCTATTTAAAATCCCTTTAGGGGGTTCGAACACGACAGGTGTGAAGACTTGTGTGGTTAGAGCATCCACGTCCGCTGTCACAAACAGACATTCCAATTCCCACAGTTGTCATGGAGGATTAATATAAGAGACTACAGTTAAAAACGACGCCTTAAAGAATCGGAAAGGATTCACTGAGGAGACCGTCACTTGGTGGAATTCCATAATGACAATAATAAAGGATATTAGTTTTGCTTGGATGTATTGACCCATAATTATTTCACACGACCGGTTTCTACGGATCACCGTCATCATCTGGTCCAGATGGTGACGGTAATCCGTCGAAATCGGTCGTGTAAAATAATTCTGTGTCAATACATCCAAGCAAAACTAATATTCTTTATTATTGTCGAATCGATAAGGATAAGGAACGCGCATCAGAGCCGTGAAAACCGACTCCAATCGTTATTTATGGATCTACTATTTGCTTCGACTCCACAAAGTATTTTCGGAATTTGAGAAATTTCCCTGGGAATAATATTCACGATATTCTCCTCGTTGGAGGTGCTCGGATATCAAGTAATCTGTCTTATTAGTGTCGCGAAAGGTTTTCGATCTCGTAGAATACTACCTTTCTTCCTGTGATAATCTTCGAAAATCGAGGACATCGCCACTATCTTCCCCTAGTTCCCACAGTTAAAACAAGGTTGTTTACTTCCCTTCAACCACAAAATTACCAGTCGTTCGTTGTGGCTTCGTCTTGGAGCGCGGTGTGAGATAATTCCAAAGCAAACATACATTTTAGGCCACCTTGAAAGTGTTGTTTATTTACAGTTTTTACTTTTTTTCGTTTAATTATGTATCATCCTGGTTGACCATCAAATAAAAGTTCTTTTTTCTTTGGCATAATTTGACACTCCGTTCGTCCGTTAGCTAATGGGCAATTTTTAATTGTTTCTTACGCTTCCATTTAATTCGCAAAGCAAAATTTATTGAATTTTTGACGAAAATCTAATGATTCGATTTAGCTATTAGAGTCGGAAATAATAAAATGTCGTCGCGTCTAGTCATGGTGTATAGATGCGCAGTTCTCTAATTGCTGGTTTCTGTTGACCTTGCTTTAAATCTCCACCAACCGTCTTAAGTTCGTCATAATTCTTCAGCATCATTTACTGTGTGTGTCATCTCGTCCTTAGTATTTATGCTAATCTAATTTCACTTATATAACAATTTCCCCACTCCGTTTTTCCTTAGTATATGCCCGGTGAATTTGCTTCTTCTTTTTTCAACTTTCACAGATGTCTTTTTTGCAGGAAATCCTCACTGACGCTTCTCATCTTACGTTATTTTTTTCATTCTTATTTCAAGTGGCATGCATGTTGCTAGGCAGTCGTTTTCCATGTATTCCTTCGGTCGGCATTAGTTTTAATCATCATTCGCGTCACGTTTTCCCAGTTTTATCGAAGTCGCAGGGAGCTTTCTGTGATACGCGAATTACCTTTGCATTTTCGTTTTCTTATCGGGCATGACGATTAACGCCGCAACAAACCGGGCCAGTGAATATTTCCTTCCCTCTGGTAAACGATAGAATAAATGTTTTCCTTGCTCGTATAAAACTTGTTCGTTCCGTAGGAGTATCTATACCTCAACGTTTTGTTCGACCTCATTTACAGAAACTACCTGCAAAGTACGCTGCTGTGCAAACGAAGGTTGTAACTTTTATAATGAAAGTTAAACGGATGGCGTAATTTCTTTCTTAACACCGCAAAATTAACTACCAAATATTTTAGAATTGCAGGGGATATCTTGTCCTTTCTAGATATCTCAGCATTGCTTAAAACCCATTGAAAAATGTATCGTTTTTTGTATTGCTGCAGCCCCAGACTAATGATTCCAATTTTGGAATATTGACTAATAATTCCAATTTTGGAATATCGGGCCTATGACATGAATTAGGAAACGCATTCCTAAGATGAAACCTTTTAATCCCATTAAATACTTCACATGTTGTTACTCAAGTGGGTTACATCTGAAGGATTTACTTTAGTTTATAGATACATTTGTAACTTCACTTGAAGGCCTCATCTCGAGGAATTGCTTCAATTTTACAGTGATAAAAAAATGAAAATAAAATAGATGAGGTGATTAGTGAATTAGCCGAAGATCGCACAAGTCTACGAAAGGCACTGACAAGAGGGTAAGAGCATAATGGAGCACATTTAGCTTCAGTATTTTGATATGGTGAACATTCCTTTATAAGAATTAGTTAAAGGGTATGTGTCATTAGTCTTGCCTCGTGGCTTACAGGAGCCAGTAATGGCGTAATAGAAGAGCGTAAGCGTAATGGCGTAAGAGTCACAAGAAAAATATTTGGTCAGTGACGTGCTATCAGATTATTATTTTGTATTGGTGTTGACATTTCGGAGAATGGATCCTGTAACGGAGAAAGGGTTTTTTCTTGCTTCATTAGCAAAGTGATGTGCAGCGACGAGTAATTGCTGTTGTGTTCATGTTCCATTCATTCTATTTCATCGAGTTTAGAAGTCAATGAGTTTCACTCAGTTATAAAAGATTAATTTTTACGCCTTGTCAGATACGATGTAGTGAATGAATCGTTTTTATTGCCAATGGAGAGTAGTATCCTCTAGGAGTATTATTTATTGTAGCATGTTCTCCATACACATTTAATATTTCTGACAATTTTCCTCTATTGCACACATTTTTAAATTTTTTCGACGATGATTTTAAAATTCAATCATTAACACTGATAAAATTACATTACATTTAATTATATTACATTTGTAAAACATTTACGAAATACATGTAATGTGGGTGATGTCATCAAATGGAAGAACATACCAGCATTAATCCCATTCATTATACATTAAATAATAAATTAGAAACATTTTTTTAAGGATAGTCTCAGTTTACGTATGTCGTGATTTCTTTTCGAAGATTCTTACCCAAGAGCCAATTTGTTTTACCGGATTTAAATAGTATTTCTTCAAAGGGGACTATCGCGAAAAGTGGAATCATGAATGTCTTATTTCATTTGGAAACATTTAATCAAGTGCGAGCAATTAAAATATCACGGTTGTATCACGAATGATGCATATCCGACGCGCCATTTTGATCGATCTATGAGGCACGCTATATTTCGATCTCATACCGGCTTTAAAGTATTTAAATTAAAAACGCCATGAGTTATTTATTTTCGTCGTCGTCTGAATCGTCTCAGAGTTCAGAACAAACGGAGAAACGGGTTCAGTTTCACGAAAGTAATTAAGCACTGCCATTTTTTTCAAGCAGTCAGCCAAGCAATTAATTAATCTAATTGGCCTCGAATAAATTCTCTTGCGCTCGACATTTTTACCGCGGTAAATCTTAAAGCACGAGACTGCGCGCTGCCTATAAACGGGAAGGTCGATTTCAATGGAATTACGTGAGAAACTGGATCTTTGACTCAGTGTTTTTTTAATTATCTTTAATCGCTAATGTGTATTCGCGCACTGCGTTGAAAATGGGTCAGTCGTGTCACACAGAAAGATGCCAAAGTGACGATACCGTCTCTATTATGAATTTTTTTTGTATCTCACCTCCCGCAGCGAGAAATATTTTGCTCAATAGTTCCCCAAAGCCAACATAGTGATGTGCAATTTTTGTTAGTTTTTGGAAAGCCTTTATTTTGTATAGATTAAATTTAATTTTTAAGAGCAAAAGTAATTGGAAGTTTTTAATGATTCAGGAGAATGAAATTGCTTGTTTTAGTTAGTAATGAATAATAAATTTTGGGAAGAAATCCAGTCAAACTCGCGAAATTCGTATTCATTGATTATATAATTCAATAATCAATAAAGTTTGTTAGTCATTAATTCGCTTGCTCCCATTGTGTAATGCGAGCCCATATTTAGACCGGGCTAGCCTGCCCTTTGAAAAGTATATAAAAACCTACAACATCCTAAATAAATTAAATAAAACCGAATGTAATGAAGGAAAAACGTTGTTAATGCTTGTCTTTTCGAGACATAACCTCAATGTGCTAAAGAATCCTTTTATAGTTTTTAGTTAATCCTTCAGGATTGATTGAGAAAACTAAATATTAATTTTCCGCTCATCCGCTTTTACACTGCTTATTGAATATCTTGGAATTCAGGTCATTGCGGTAAAAAGTCATTGTAAAATAGAAAATGAAACACGTGAAATGCTTTTAAAAATGCAAAAGGTAGTACCGTAGGATAAATAGAATTTCTGGCAATCTCGATCAGGGTAATTCAATCTTACTTCTCTCCTAATGCATGCAACACATGTTTCAAAGCACTTCGCTCGGGATTGACTTTTTCTCAAAAGAATTACTGGCAATAATTTATTTACCTCCTTTTCAAACCATTCCGTTTTGACTTGTGTTTTTCATATTTGTCTCTAATCGGCTCTAAATACTCCGTGTTTCATCATCTTCAATAATTGTTCATGTCGTTCGTGTCAACCATGCATATTGTTAACGGCTGTTGTCTTTGACTCCAATCACCTTTCAAACCTCTTACTGGTTGATTCTACTGATGCATTGTATGCTCCAAAATGATTTTAGAATGCAAATGCAATAATTATTAAGGGACGTATTTAATTGTCAACAGTGTGTCCATGGAAGGCACAACCCCTTTCTTTCCTCGGTATTCAAGTGGGAGGAAAATGTCTTAATTATTTATTCATATTAATCTTATTCATTTAAGAAGGAGGAAAGATTTAAAAATATTAATGAACTGGAAATTTATCTTGGCGAGGCACGGAAAAAAGGTAAAAATCAAGATTTTTCTCTTGAATGTAGACTATTAATTTTTGTGAGCCAAACAAGTCAGATCTCCGGGAGGTAATTAAGAAATAACTCGATCGTATTAATTTTAAGGATCCTTCATATTTCGTCGAACGGATAAAAAACCCTGCCCTATAATTACATCGCATATCCCACTATTCTGACCGTTTACATGTATATTTGCATCGATTCGAAATTCTTAACCACGAAGCTTATCTCTACCTAATTTTTTAAAGGTTATACAATAAATCACCTGCGGATGACTTCCCATGACGTTTCTGGTGCGTATCGAATCCGAAACGGTGCTAAGGCTCCCGAAAGAAGGAATGCTACTTTATATGATGGCTCCCTGCTGTCTCGGCGCCAGGACAGGCTCTTTTTAATTTGGGTAGCTTCTATTAGAATATTCGTGTTACCGTATTTCTGTACATCCTGTGCAGATCCCCTCAGATGTCGGCTACAACAATTGGTTGAAACTGTTATCTGAATCTGGTAGGTGTTATAGTGAATTTCAATCTTGATTGATGTTGTTCGAATCGCTTCATCCGAGACATATAAGGACTTTATACAAGTATATGAAAAAAGTAGGGCTAGTGTGTGGCGTTTACCCTTGTCTGAAATCCCATCAGTCAATTTTTGGGATTCCTAAAAATATCTAGTGTCGGGTCGTAATGCGATGAATGCTAGAAAATGTTTGTTGGTCACTGGTACTCGTCGATATTTGCGGGTTCATTGCTAAATGTAAATGTTGGTTTTCGCGTATAATGCTGCATATATTTGAGCAAGAACTGGGGTTCAGAAGTCAGAGGTTTTATAGGAAAGTAATCCCATTGTTTGGAGGAGTTACATTTTCTCCCTCCCCTCACCTTCCTAGATCGCGAAGACCAGAGTATACTTTGCACGGGGGAGTCCGGTGCGGGTAAGACGGAGAACACGAAGAAGGTGATCCAGTATCTGGCTTACGTCGCCGCCTCCAAGCCCAAGGGTTCCGCCGCCACGCCCGCCAACGCCTCCTCTGCCACGGCCGCCGCACCAGCCGCCAACGCCGCCGGAAGTCCGCACACGGTGAGCCGACTACCCCCGCACTACCCCTGCGGAAGCGCCGAGCACCGATCCCCCATCGTTTCCCCTCCGGCCGCAGTTTCTTTAATTCCCATTCCAAAAATGTTTCTTCTTCGTGGGGCGTTAACAAGCAGTTTTCCTTTTAAAAGGGTCAATAAACGAAACTTAATTTTTAGAAAATGTCTTTGAAAAGTTTCGGTTTAAAGATCAGCTTGTTCATAGTTCTCATAGATTTAAATAATTGGAAGGTGAACACGGGAGTTATTCCTCAACTGGTAAATGTTGTATGCGTTTTGTTTTCAAACGAATCCCGAATCTGTGGTTTTACATGGCTTAAGCGAACAGTTTCCACTCCCATTTCAATATAATTGATGATGCTATTTGTGAAATATATGATTGGATATCGTCAAATACCCCCATAAATGTTCACTCTATCATTAGAACCCGGATAAATAAGACTTGTTGGTTAAATAAATTGCATAAAATTTTTCCAATTCTCATTATTAAATATATTTTGAATGCCTGTAATTTTTTTCCAATATTAATTCACAACAGTGTTTCCCATCCTTCGCATAGCAATAATTTTCTGATTCCTTCATGTCAGTTGGCTGAGTGTCATCTCATTATTTGCGCCAAGTAGAAAGTGTCTTCACATATCCTTGTAACTTTTATATTGGAATTACTTTTCAGGAGTGAGTGGTAAGTGTGTGTTTCTAGATATAATCAGTATGGTTAGCACAATTGTGTCATTTCATTAAAAAATATTTATGGAATATCATATTGTTCCTCGTCGAGAACTCCAAAAATAAAATTTGTCAGCTTTTTCTTCGTGATCGGTTGGGTCTCCGTAGCATTCTTGTTATAAGCGGACTTATGTCGCAGCGTGAGCCTTAAGAGTACTTAATACCCTTTGATTCTGGATTGTTGTCCTTTGATAATTCGCCTTCGATTGTGAATGGAATAACGTTCCTCGTAGCTCAAGCACAATTTTTTTAGCGGAGAGCTGTGCAGTTACATGATTCAAGAGTTAGTGTGTATTAGGAGTGGCTTTTAATAGGCTTTCCGCCTCTCCACTCTTCCTCAATCGATCTGAATGCATATAGTGCGCTATATATTATTGGCATTTGGAGCTGCATTTTCATTGCAGTCGGGGGAGCTGCGAGGATGTAAGCGCAAGCGCCGTCGCCCCACTCATCCTTCAGAGAGAATCATTTATGCTCACTTCATTTGAAAATTGAATTTGCCATCGAATATAAGCTACTCATTAATCTTTGGTCGTTCTCATTTTCCAATTGAGGTGTTTTGCGTCGAGTGTAGTTAAATTTTACTTGTTTGTGGTTCTTGTCGGGATTGCGCTTCGGGTCCATGCTGTGCTTTAAGCAAGAAATCAACCTTGCCCATCATTAATGATTATAATTCATTTGTGGAACAAAGCAGGCTGGATTCGCTCAGTTCACTGGAAGTCGAAATTTATGCCAATTTATGGTGCATCAGACAGATTG
Organism: Rhinocypha anisoptera; assembly: GCA_011762765.2. Taxonomy (NCBI): domain Eukaryota; kingdom Metazoa; phylum Arthropoda; class Insecta; order Odonata; family Chlorocyphidae; genus Rhinocypha; species Rhinocypha anisoptera. Next base: position 700,047 of record WURS02000001.1, on the reverse strand, counting down.
TTAAACTCGTTGGTTATCTTCATTAGTTTAAATTCCTTAAATCCCGTGTCATTTCGCGGTGTGAATTCCGTGAGTATTTACATGCCTCTTACGGCGAGAAAATATGCCATTGCGGCTTCAGAGTTATCAGTGATAAATCCACCGAATGCTCTTACTATGAGTTTTCCCCTTTGTTTAGTAACTGATAGCTTTTCGAAGTTTTTCTCCACGTTGCATATCGTGATTGAGAGATTATTTTTGGAGTTCTTGGACGACGCAGAACTTTTAATTCAACAACTCTTGTTGAGTTTTATTTTTTGGATCAAAATTTTGTGGTGTACACGTACTCGTATTAATTTGTCATTCTTAATGTTTACATGTGGGGGTGGATTATTTTTTTTGTTGCTACAAGTAGATTGCATGAGGGCTGTTGCCTGCGCCGCCAGTCGCGGCCTGTGCACATGTGTATATGTATGTATATATGTGCACATTTAGTATTTATTGTTCGCATGTGAACAATGCTGAACCGTAAAAGGCTAGAACGTAATTCGGTTGGTTTAGATGGCTGGATGGGTGGGGGTGTCTCTTACATATATCGAGGTATGGAATGCTTGCATGCCATTACCTTGAGCCATTTGCTGATGGTGTATTCATTTCTTTCTCTCTCTCTTTCTCTTTATCTCCCGTTCCTTGCATATCCGACCGCATGACGCTACCTCCGAAAGGGACCGAGTCCTGCTTTTATCGTAGTAAGTATGAAAAAACTAGACACCGCGTCGTTATTGTGGTGTAAGTAAAAGCAAACCCCATTTGTGCCCTCTGGTGTTTACCCGTCCAAAAGGGGAGGGGAAGTGGGTGCGTTTATAAAGGCAGAATGGAGATGTGTTCGTTGAAGTGTTCCAAATGTTATTCTCGCGGGCTCCTCTTCTCCGAGGAGCCTGTGAGAGGGGGCATGAGTATGAGCCGTGGTGGCTGGACCCCGATTGGGATGGTGGCATAGGAGAAGCCATGGAAATTTATTCCCAGCGGTGTCATCGCCAGCAAGTTATGGATGATGCCGAAACGTGCATTTCCGTGCATGTTGAAATTCAATGCAGTACAAGGCCGGCCCCAAATGGTTATTGAATTGTCTCTTGTGATTGGGCTTTGGAATGTTTGCAACGCTGCTTACATATTTTAATATGGCTGACGTAAGATGAACATGTCTTGTTCCCTTATATAGTTTGTGGTGGCTTCTATACTCTTGTACAACACTTTCCTTTAAGCATTAGTTTTGTCTTAATTAGTTTGTAGTTTCTGCAATTAAGGTATTCATACTATGGATGTAACGTTAAAAACCTCTATGAATGCGCACATGTTTTAAGTATCTAAGGTTGGAGTAAATATTTAAATACTTTATTGTAACTTCTATAGTTAAATATTTCATCCCACGATTCATTGTCATCTTCAGTATAAACGACGTCATTTTTTAGAGTAACTGAATCATCATGTGTTTCATATTCGTTGAATTAATTTAAAAATACAGTCCGTGCTTTTTGAAATGTCATGCTCCATTATCTGATGTTTTTCTCATGTGTTGCGCGTAATTTTAAATATTTTCGCCTTCAATGTCCCAAGCATTCCATCGCACATTCATTTGTGTTGACGTTTTGGGTAATTATTGTTTTGGTTGGTTCCTGAAATGAAGTTTCCATAAAAACTTCGTTAGTGACCTGAATAAAATTTATCACCCTATTTTATTAATTTTAAACTTTAATTTGGTGATTGTTTTCTTGTTTAAATGAAAATGTGTCTTGTACAGATTTCCTATTTCTTAATAAGTTGGCCATAACTAAATCGGAATTTTCTGTACCTTCCTAAGCGGTCGTGGTATCCCTTAGGTGACTTTACGAGAACTTAGTATATAAAAAGAATCTTGTGTACCCCCGTATGTGATTTCTACTGCACTTTTCCAAAGCAAATGGTTTTATTTAGGGGTGGATTAATGCATATTGAATTTATATACATTATCCTCTCATTATCAGTTAGATTTCAGTTCATGTAAATCTTTCTCCTGGCGTGGTTCGTGTATCATAGAAGTACTCCGTCATATATTTATGTTCATTCGTTCAGTTATTACTTAATATTTTATTGTGTTTATACAGCAACATTTCACTTAGATCCTAGCTATAAAGAATTCCCCCCTGAAATGGGAATAAAACGACTTCGAATGTAAGATGTGAATCAATCGTTAGTTCTCAGTAGACGGAACGGAGCGATTTGTTTTGATTGGAATACTGTATTTCTTCTTGGACGTTCAAAAAGGAAGGGTCGATAACATTAGCATTTATTTACTTGAGAAACCTTATCTTTTCTATCGTAATGCTATTTTCGGTAATTTCTAAGCTCTCATACGCAAACTTCCACAAAAAAGCTGATTGTACATCGTTAAATGATCACGCCCCGAAACTGTGTTTTTGTATAATGATGCGAAATATAGCTATTAGATCAGTAGCTGACAATTGATTTCACCTATTTATTTTTCGTAAATTTGTCCTCCTTCCTTCAAAAAAACTTGTTGAGATTCGTCGTTGCGTGAAACTGGAGGTCAAATGCCACGGCCGCTACTGACCTACTCATCTCCAGTTCCCCGGCGACCTTGGCCGTCCCTCCCACAGCCACTACCATTTCCTGCCCGCGGGAGTCTTGACGAGTCCCCAACTCTCTCCCCTTCGCCCCTTCTCCCGCGCTCCTTCTCTCCGGGGAGCCCTTAATTAACCCTTTTCTCCTATGGGCCCCGGAATTTCCGATTCCCCTCGACTTTCCCAGTTTAACTCCGCCACGTCGCATAAGGAATAGCTTTACTGCTGGGATGAGATCGGCCTCATGGTTAGATTACTACTAAGCTTCAACATCAATTTCATGTGGATTTGATGGCCAACTTCTTACGTGTCACTACGGCCGTTATTTAATTGTCGTAGCAAAAATTCGTGCAGAGCACCGTTGAAGTAAGGTGTCAACATTCTCGAACCGGCTAAAATAAATTTTTACCCAAAGAGTATTTTAAAATCTATTTTGAGGAAAATATTGAAATGCATATCATAAAATAACATGGACGGTATTGATGCTTAACTTCTGTTGCGTATATGATTAATAGTAGTAATATTTTATGTAACACATACAGGTAACCCCAATTGCATTTTTTTCAATAAAATATTTCATATGCTCAAAAAGTTAATGAAACTACTCAATACATTAAATATAACAACTCAGTATAAGTTACTCTGGCAGGGAAACAAAAATTTGCACACAATATGGTTATCTTATGAAGGAAAATGTCTCGAAAATAATATGAGACTGGTGCTGTAAAATATTTTGCCAATCATATTTTACAGCAATATAAAATGCATATTACAACATTTTCTAATGTTTTAATAGACAATTTAAAGTGATAAAAATTAGTAATAAAAACTCATTACTATAAACTTTCTTCAACAAATAATGTTTCCATGGTGGATTTTTGAAGTTTAAAAAGGAAATTTACATTAACATGTTGCTCAACAAGAACATTGAGCATTTTTCTGGCACCGCACAATTCAGAGTCTTATCTGAATGAAATGTCTAATTAAATAGCACTCACACTTGAAAATGGAGAAATCAGTGAAGGTATTATCCTGCAATGCAGACCTAAACTATTTGACGTCAGATTGCTTGTGATTCCACTGTAGTAAAACGAGTTTGGTTTTTTTCTAGTCGCCTCCTATTGTGAATGTGGCATATTATGACATAAAAATACTGAGATAAGATTCCATAGTCTAGTTATAAACATTTATTGCCTGATCAAAATAAATTAATGCTCATACTCATTTGATTTTCCAGATATTACATAATCATCATTCCTACTTCTCTTGTCAGCCCAGTCTCACTTTTCTTACATATTTTTTGTTTCAATTTTTCCTAAGGCCTTATTATTTAGAAATGTCTGTACCAAGAGATATGAGGGTCATTTTAAAAGAATTTCTTCTCTTTTTTAAATTGTGATTGTAGCCCTCACCTGAAATTTGTCTCTTCTTTTAAACTAAGTTTAATTCTGAGACATTTAATTTCCCCCCTCATTTTGACAGCTCAGTGAAGCCAAAAGCCTCAATGTTTATGCATATGAAATGATTTATTCTAGCATTAACAGATTTTGTATGGAAAGTTGATAGTGTGTCTCCAGAACCCTTGCACTTTGAAGGTGACTGGAGAGGATGAATTATACACTTGATTGTGGTTCTCTCCTTCCTTGGTTTCCTCATGCATTGCGCATTGTCACAATGAAAATGGATGTTTTATAGGATGCTCAGTTAAGTTGCGGTGCTCTTTCACACTACTCATTGAGGGCACTACTGGTAAAACTCTCTCTCTCCATTTCTTCCTTGATAAACCAGCCTGGTGGAAATTATGTCAAGTCTCTGAGAAGACAAAGTGAATTATGGGGATGCTAACCTTCAACCACCCCTGAATGACCATTTTGCTTTTTCTTTTCTTTTTGTGAATGATAAATGCCAATTCATTAAAAACCACTGTAGCTGTAGGTAATTTAATTCGAATACAAAGAAAAACTAAGAAGCACCAGTTAGTGTACTGAAATATTTCAGGTTAAAAGCACTATGAGGCACGAAGCATGTGGTGTGAGTTAATTTCATTTCCTTAATATACATCTTGAAATTTCTATCAGCCTTTCAGGGTAAAAGGGTATTCACATAAAATTCAAACCTTGTAGCATGTTCTCTGTAGTCTTTAGCTACATTCTAGTCATGGAAGTTAATTTCCACGTGAATGATGTGTATTGAATAAGGCAGGAACATGATTCCAAATTGAATTTTATGAGAATTCATTCGCTGTGGTAATGGATGTTTGGAGAGGGGATTTAAAAAAATACTCCGATGATACCTCTCTAGATTTTCCTGCTCAATCATTCTGTAATTCTTTCTCTGTAGGAAAAAAAATTAGAAGACGCCAGCAATGGCATGGTATTTGGTATTAGTTTGCATTGACCTATGGAAGGAAAATGTTGTTAGAGGAGCTCAGGAAATGCTAACCCCTTACATGAGTAATACCTAAATGAGAAGTAATAATTTTTATTGCCAAAAAACAAAATTTTCTCAATTGAAGACTTTGGACCCTACACCAATTGTACTTTTCCTTGCACTAAATGTATCGTAGGGTAAACTGTAATTATCTATTGCACTTAACTAAGACTATTATAATGGATTTCATTTCTTGGTGGTCTGTACATCTACAGAATATGAATTTTTTGTACTTTGTGCATTTTGTTGCAAACTGTCCTTGGAAGCTTCCATTGGACAGAAGAAAAATTGCTAAAGTGCTAACTTGAAAAAACCTTTGCCTATGAACAAACTTGAAAAAGTTTGTAAAAAAAAATAAGTTAATAACATAATGTTCATCTGAATAATCCAAATAATATAATATATCATTAAAATGATGAAAACAGTGATGAAAAACATAAATTAATGAAAGGTCCCAGTTTGTTAAATGCTGTACAATTATTTTTTTATTTTTTCCATCATAGTTATCCATAAGGTGGCATTGTCCTTTTATAAATCTCTTCAGAAAAATCATTCATTAGTATGGAAATCAATTCATATTTTTAGTCTTGTCATCACCAAAGTTCCCAGTCTGGTGACATTTTTTTCCATTGCAACTCTATGCGTATTCATGATTTTACAATTGGGAATATACTACATTGTCATATAGATTAGCACACAACTTATAAGATTAGCAAGACTTGCTTTACCTTTAGGTTTATTTTATTTATCTATAACAGTGATTGATTGTTTCCTTACTGTTTTAGTAAAAGAGATTATTAGTGTTATTAGAGCCAAAGAGCAATGTTTTTCCTTCCACAAAGTGGGGCAATTGTGTGCTTATGCCCACAATATTTCAAAATACTAGGGACAAACATTCACCATAAAAAGTTTTTCTCTTTTGTGAAATGTCTTTTAATGTGCCCATGTGTGCCCAAACATTTACACATAATGGGCTTCTTTTATGTGAAAAATGTCCTTTGGGCCTCCACAAACTATGAATTCAAATTTTCCTGAATACGAATTGTCTTGAAAGTGTTCACTTTATTCTCTCCTGTGCATCAGTAACTCAGCATACATATTAAGTCAACATAATCAAGCATTCTATCAGGATAAACATAAAATATTTTGTGTTCACCAAGTTCTTTTCCGTGTTATTTTGTGTTCATCTATTCATATCATACCAATGTGTAACCCTTTGTATTCCTTTGTTGAGTCTCACTCGACAAGTAAAATATCTAGTTCCACTCCAATTCAAGTCCGACTCGACATGTTTTTCGTGTCTTTTTTTTCCTATTTCACATCTAGCTCAACAGATGGCCCACTGTTAAACAGTGGTGTCCCCTACCACATTCTTCATATAATTTATGGAGGAAATACTTCATTTCAATTTGTATACATTCGTTGAATCTTTTTTGTAGCAGTTTCTCTTGTTGCGAATCTCTTAAATGGAGTTGTGGAGGTCGGGCCATCATTCATTGAAGAAGTGCAAAGGGTTCATGACATTTCAAAAATTTTTGTTACCGATTGTCTCTGGCAAATAAATTTCATGTCATCAAAGTTGCAAAATTAACTTCTTTCATTCCTTTCATGCTTTCAAAGATGGGCCTCACATTTGCGGTATGTATCCTCCTGGAGGATGATTTCAAATATCACTAAAACATTTATTATTTCTCTACTGTTTTTCTCCTTTTTTAACTGGGTGTCTTCCATTTCCCAGGGTGAATTGGAACAACAGTTGCTGCAAGCTAACCCTATACTTGAGGCATTTGGCAATGCCAAAACTGTGAAGAATGACAACTCTTCCAGATTTGTAAGTAAAGCTGTGGACTCAAATGTTATTCTTATTATAGATGAAATGTTCAATCGTCCTTCAGATATTTAATTTTCATATTGAACTTGTATTAATTTATTCATTAATTAATTTTCAATGCATTGAGTTAACAGTGATAAAATTCATCAGAAATACAGAATCTATAAATATGCCATTAGTTTTAATTAACTTGGCCAGTCAGAAATTGAATTTTAAACATACCAGTACATATTAATTTAGTAGTTAATGCATCATTGAAGGTTAAACTGGTCGCAGATTGTCAATAAATGTGTGGATTAGTACTCAGTAGTCATAATTTCATAATGGATACCAGTACATATGTAGATAGTGAAACTAATTTTTTTTAGAGAATTTTTGTCCTTTATTATCAAAATTGCAAATTATCACATCTATTTTTTTATGGTTGTATATGCATGATTTCTATTACAGGGAAAGTTCATCAGAATTAATTTTGATGCATCTGGGTACATAGCTGGTGCCAACATTGAAACATACCTTTTAGAAAAATCCAGAGCAATAAGACAAGCCAAAGATGAAAGAACCTTTCACATTTTCTATCAAATCCTATCGGGTGCTTCTCCTGAACAAAAGAGTAAGTTTTTAGCTTATTTTCATGCTAATTACATGTTTAATTTTATCAGATTACTAAAATATATGCTCTCATTTCAATGGCACTAAAAATTCTTATATATTATGAACATAAAATAATATTAATTTGTGGAATAGTGCTGGCTGGAAGACATTTTTTCTGTATTTTTACTGAATCTGTACATCTCAATCAGAATTGTTGATTTAATTTTTGGCTAATATTTCAAGCTATGCTGTAAACCACATTGGTTAATAATTATGTCCCAGAGCAATATGAAATTAGTAATTAAATTAAAAATGATGTAACCTTTGGATGGAAAATTATAATTATTACAGAGTTTTACTTTTCTGAATCAAATTGTATTGTATCGTAAAAATTACACTTGTCCATTTCTGATGTTTTTTAAAAAACATTCCCTGCATTCAATAAAAGAACTGTTTGAAGGTAGAAATATTATTGTAATAGACTACTTTAATCTCATAATGATAGGGTAAAACCTTTCTGTGGATCCTTTTATTGGTTCGAAACTTAACAAAGTTCAGGTTATATAACTTATATTGTTTACCAACTAGATTGTGATTAATAATGTTGACAAAACTTTAGCAATTGATTTTGGTTTCCCATGCATTTTTTAATGGTCTTTTTGTATTCTAAGAAATTGATCTTTGGAATAATTAATAAGTAGTCTTCTGTAATTTATTGGACCTGAATATTTCAGTCAGCCTGGTTAGCGTAGTAGGTAGATGCCAACTAACTGAAAGGTCATGGGCTCAAGTACCTCCCTCAAGCATTGGTGTTGTGTTCATCCATCTGGGGTTTTCTTTCCTTTTTGAGAAGGCTCTAAATGATCATAGTCATTGACACATAGTAAATACAAAAATACAATTTATTTCAGTCTTTATAAATACTCAATAAGTTCAATATTTTCTAATACTTCATTTCATCTTGATTAATATATGATTGAGTTTTCGCATACATTTGCACACAATAATAATCATGACTAGTAAATTATAATTGTTAAATATGTAATTTTGCATTATCAAGCTATCTACATACTCTAAAGCAAAATATGGGCAATAGCATATTTTAAAAATGGTCTCATGATAAATTGGTATTAATTTTTTTCAGAGGAATTCATCCTGGAGGACCCCAAACTTTATGGTTTCCTCACGAATGGCAATCTTCCAGTCCCAGGTGTTGATGATGTGGCAGAATACCATAGCACATGTAAAGCAATGAGCATCATGGGTATGACCTCAGAGGACTTATCAGGTTGGTGTAGCTTAATCTCCTTGCTTAGCTTTTCTGAAGGTGTAGAGAGATAAATGAAAACATGTTTACAAAAATATTGTATCACATAAATTTGCTATAAAAGTGTCCTGATTTAACACATTTTATGAAAATTCAAGTTCTTTTCTCACCATAGGTGTCTAAAGTGGTGAAAGTTTGCCAGTTTCATCTTTTTAAAATTTTGTTTGTAAAAACTATTTGCTGTGGCCCAAACAAAATGAGTTGTGCTGTTTTATGTCTAATCAGCACTAATATTAGGCTCTGGGAATGGGAATGGAAGGATAGAAGGATGATGAAGGTCGAATGAGCCTCCAAAAACACGATTCAGCTGGTACTGATCACATGATTATTTTTAAAACATTATTCTATAAATGTGCAAATGTAAAACATGGTTTAAATATTAACTGTGAATTATTTATTGAAGACAATACTTAAAATATGCTAATTTCTTGAGGTGAAAATCTAGAAAAAACTGCAAATTAATGGGTTAATTGAGATTTGTAACTTTTTATTTAGAAGTCTCTGCTGCAATGACAGTCACATTGTAGGCTGTCAATATCATACATTCTATCTATGAAAGGACTGGGTAATGGTAAACTTCTGAAAGCAAGCCTAATACAAATCATTTAACTTGAGGGCCTAAAAACCTTATTTCCTGCCAGAAAGCTCTCTAGCTAGCAGATTATTCCAGGTCTCTTTCTCTGTAATTGGGATAATTCTAACTTTTGTATTTGGAAAGTGTCTATCAATATTATCTTATGCTTTGCAGAATTTATTTCTATTAGTACTCTAAATTAAATATCACTTTTTACTTAACTTTCAGCAATATTTAGAATAGTTTCAGCTGTGATGTTATTTGGCAATATGAAATTCAAGCAAGAACGCAACTCTGACCAAGCCATCCTACCAGACAATACAGTGGCTCAGAAGGTTGCACACCTCTTAGGATTGAGTGTTTTAGAAATGACCAAAGCTTTCCTTCGTCCTCGCATCAAGGTTGGGAGAGACTATGTAACAAAGGCACAGACTCGGGAACAGGTAATGTATGATTCAGACTTGGTAGTAGTGACTCAATTTGAAGTTTTTTCTATGAAAAGTGAATTTATTTAACTTTTCTATTAAATTAATGTCAAAATAAGGCAAAATATTTTCCACACAGGTTTTACAAATTGACTTTTCATTTCCATGTATTTGCATATATTTTTAAAGGAAATGTTAATTTTTTCTCCTATTCCTACTAAGTACATTGTCATCTTGTTTAAAGTGATTACTTTAGAAGCGGTGAATCACTATTTTTTCCTTAATTATTGTAATACTAGCTCTAGTACTGTTTAGAAACTTAATAAAATATAGGCATAGTTAATTTCAAATTGAACCTTTCTCAAGCAAGTTCCAATTAGTTCATCCGACTGACAATATTTGTGTAGCAAATTATTATTGTGCCTCATTTGCTGATTATTTGAAGGCAAAATGAGGTATTGTGTTAGCTTCAAAAAACCTACATTCTTTTCCAATGGTTATTCAAAAGTTAGATTTCATGAAGTTTTCTCATATGCTACTGTCAAGTTGTATGATTAATTTCAATTTTCAAAGTTCACAAATTGGATGAAGTGATAACATTAAAATTTGCACAAATTCTGAAGTGGAAATTACAATGTTGTTACTCCAACCAGCTTTCACTTAAGTTTAGCACTTTTTTATGCCTGCGACTATGTTATACTTTCTGAAATTGAGTGATTATAGAATTGAATTCATCATTATTTATAATTATTCAAATCATGTTCCATTTTCCAGGTTGAATTTGCAGTAGAAGCCATTTCAAAGGCATGCTATGAGCGCTTGTTCAGGTGGTTAGTCAATCGCATCAACAGGTCGCTCGATCGAACCAAGCGGCAAGGAGCATCTTTTATTGGCATTCTTGATATGGCTGGATTTGAAATATTTGAAGTGAGTGTTTATAATTAGTCTTTGATATATTTTCTTCAAAGTTGAAATTAACTTAAATTTAGAATTTTGTATAGTTTGACCTCTGATTTCTAGTAGATTTACTAGTTTTTCTCATGTTTAGTTCAACCCTAGATTTTTATAATGGCTCATGCTTCATGTCCATGAAGATAAAAAAATTCTTATTTTGATTTATAATATATAGCAATGGAGCAATATAGCAGATTGAAATATGTATCTTCTTTTTCATTTGATATTGCAACACTGATTTTTCACCGAAAAAGTAGTATTTTTTAGCATCGAACTGAGATTGTTAAACCCTCAAAAGTCTTTAAAACTTATCTGTTGTTCAACCATCTTTTTTCAAAAATATGTCCTTAAAAACTCAAAATTTATTCTTGTGTGTGCATGTTTTATCAATTGCGTCATTATTCTGCTTATCTACAAATCTGTTCTATTTTTTTAAATATTGCTATTTTGCTATATTCGATCACTTTCAGCATTGTTTTCTGTTAGTATTCTTTTTTTGACTACTTATTACTGTCAAATTTTATGGTTGAAGCATCTCATTTTTTATTATAACACACCAAGTAAATTGTTATAATTCATTAATTTGTTCTTCCTAGTTATAAAAGTGTTTTTGATGGAAGATTAATTTTATTTCAGCTCAACTCTTTTGAACAACTGTGCATAAATTATACAAATGAAAAGTTGCAGCAGCTCTTCAATCACACCATGTTTATTCTTGAGCAAGAAGAATACCAACGTGAAGGAATTGAATGGAAGTTCATCGACTTTGGTCTTGATCTCCAGCCAACAATTGATCTTATTGACAAGGTCATTATTTTTCTAATTGTCTCACATTTTATTTAGTTAATTTACAAATCTTTATAAATGGTGTAAAAATTTATGTATCCAGTAGTGATAGGTCGATTCCAAAATTTTAGCAATTCTGATCCCGATTTTAAATCTCTCATTTCAATTTCGATTCTATTGATTCCAAAACCATTGATTCCTAGAAAAATATCACCTAATCCCAGTCAATGAAACAACCTCTTAAAAAGACATTACTCTGTGAAAAAACTACTTTAAACAAGCAGTAATAAAGTTTATCTTAGTAAATAAAGAATAATTTCTTAATTTCTGGACAGAACATACCTAAGGGTGTGGTTTATCCTCTTAGATATTAAAACAATAAAAATACTGGTAGTTTGTCATCATTTTGATTAGAAGTGCTCATGAGTTTATCTCATTGGGACACTACTCTCAAATTCGTAACTCCAAAAGAGTTGAAATTTGGATTCTCATTTAATAATGAGAATCATTCACCTTCAATGTAACCTCTGGTAAGGTGATACTTGCAGGCATTATTTATCATAAAATAATGACTTTTCTGTCATAGTAGTGTCATCTTATTGCTAAAATTTAACTCTGTATCCCCTACAGTACTCATTGTAATGATCCAATCTGTGCCATCTGGTTTCCTTTATGTATGAAATGATCCCAGATTTTAGCATTTAGGATGAGAGGATTTTAACTACTGTATATTTAGCATTTGGTAGTGAATTTATTATCCCATGCCTGAACTGATGGTCCAAGTGGATCAAAAAATGTAACTAATCGCTTTGTGAAATTTATAAATTTAGTAAAGTGAACAAATATTTATGAATAGTTTTCAAATGAATGTCATATAATTTAAATATTTTTATGTGATTGTATAAATGAATGTATTCTCAAATTCCATTTTTATTAAAATTAGAGAAGTAATGCATATTTAAATGGAATCAATTTTGACTTTCAATTGTATCTACCTATGTGGGACCATCTGATTCTTGAAAGTCAATTTTCAAAAATATTTTCTGAGAAGTTATATGAAAAATTTGAGTGGCTTTTGTTTTTATGTTGTTTTTATAGTGGTTTTTATTTTTCATCTGTTACAGCCAATGGGAATAATGGCTCTGTTGGATGAAGAATGCTGGTTTCCTAAAGCTACAGATAAGACATTTGTAGAAAAACTTGTTGGTGCTCACAGTGTACATCCCAAGTTCATGAAGACGGACTTCAGAGGAGTGGCTGATTTTGCTATAATTCATTATGCTGGGAAAGTAAGTTAATGGTTTTGGTAAGGTTGTTTTTGTAAATCAATAATCTGACATCCATTTATGAAAGGATTTGTGCTACTCAATAGCAGGAAAAGAAAAGACATACAATCTCCACTTAATGAAACGTTTTATACCGGACTAGTTTCAGTGTACTACAGTATTTTAAAGTCATAATTTTTAACATTTTAAAATGGTGTAGTATACTGGAACTTATTGAGAATAAAAAGTTTTGTAGAGTGGAAATTACAAGTTTTATTTTCCTATTATTATAGAATGTTTCCATCAAGTCAACCTGAATATTTATTGTAAATTGTGTCATTCATTAGTAACTCAATCCTGCAAGATTCATAAACTGGGAAATGGTTTAAATCAGGCAATTCAAATTTTGTGATTATTTAACTAAGGGGTAAGTCTTTCTGAAAGTCTTAACTCCATCCATCAAAAGTATCCATATAATTGTGACTGGATAACAATCATATATATGCCAATCTTTAATTAGATTATTTTGAGGATAACTGTTGCATGCTGGATAGTTAAAATGTTTAAAAATAACTAATAATAATAAAAATAATAATAAATAAATAAATAAAAAAAACAGCCATAGATGATTTCTTGTAAATTTATTTATTCACATACTTACTGTCATCTCCTACAAATATGATGGTTTAAGAGGTATCACTGCCCACCATTTTTGGAACATAAGTTGTTTTCATCTAAAAATTAGCAGCTGCTCAAAGCTATCATAAATTGTTTATTGAATCAGTCCATCATGACAAAGGTACTTGAAACATTATTACTCAAGTTTGAAATTATGTAGGAACTTACAAACTATGTTTTATATAAAATTTGATATAAAAATATGATTTAAATTCAGTAATGTCATCAATAGGTTATTATGTAGAAATGTAATGTTGCTCTGTTAAAGCTCGTTGGTGCTTCTTTTATTTCTCTATGTTTTGTAATAATTTCCTGAATATTTTTGCTATTTTCATGAATAGGTTGATTACTCTGCAGCCAAGTGGCTAATGAAGAACATGGATCCTCTTAATGAAAATGTGGTGTCTCTGCTCCAAAGTTCTCAGGACCCATTTGTTGTTCACATTTGGAAGGATGGTATGTTACAGTGAATAAAAATTCTCCTTTAGTGGAACCAATAATGTGTTAATATTTAATATTGTTTTTAATTAAATGAAATAGTTGCTTATATTTGTAGGTCTTTAAATTTAATCTTTAAAGATTTAAAAACATTTTTACATTTTGTATTGAATGTGAGTTAACTACATGGAAGTAATTGATGGAGTTGTTGGATGATGTAGTAATTGATAATAGTGTTGTGCATGAAGAACTTGTCTATTGCGCTAACTGTGAAATGTGCTAACTTTTGAAATCTTTAGAGAGACATGCACCAAATTTAGTAGTAAATTGGAGACTGCATACCCATAATTGATGAAGATAATTATTAATTAGGTTATGAAAAAAAATCCCATTTTTCATACTACATACCATGATATTGTTTTTTTCTTCATATATAGCTGAGATTGTTGGAATGGCTCAACAAGCTCTCACTGACACACAGTTTGGTGCAAGAACAAGGAAAGGAATGTTCCGTACAGTTTCTCAACTGTATAAGGAACAACTGGCTAAGCTGATGGTTACCTTAAGGAATACAAATCCCAATTTTGTCCGATGTATAATTCCAAATCATGAAAAAAGAGCTGGGAAAATTGATGCTCCCCTTGTTTTGGATCAGCTTCGTTGTAATGGTGTATTGGAGGGTATTAGAATTTGTCGCCAAGGTTTTCCAAACCGAACACCTTTCCAGGAATTCAGACAAAGGTAATATACTTTTCTCAACTAGGAACTAATTATTAATACTGATTGTTTAATGTGAAATCAGAAGAAATTTGGAAAAATGGCTGTAGAAGTGCAGATGCCAAGGAGTAATTTCTGTTTGTGTCATCATAAGTTTTTTTATTATGCAAAAGGAGATTTCCTACCAAGTAATCAAGTTCATCTCTTTTAAATCACTTTTCATAGTTACTCTGAAAACTACACTTGATTTTACTCAACAGACCTTTAATTGAACATATCAATTGTCATAATTAATCATTAATAAATATAGATTTATATTATAGTATATAAATGTTACTGTTTTATTTCAGATATGAGCTTCTCACTCCAAATGTTATTCCTAAAGGATTTATGGATGGAAAGAAAGCATGTGAAAAAATGGTAAAAGGCTCTACTTTGTAGATCAATATGTATTTCATTTCCAATATTTGGAATTTACAATTATATTGAAGCACATTTTTAACACCAAGGTTTTTCTTTTTTTATGTTTTTAGATAATGGCATTGGAACTTGATCCTAATTTGTACAGAGTGGGACAGTCTAAGATATTCTTTAGAGCTGGAGTTCTTGCCCATCTTGAAGAGGAGCGAGACTACAAAATCACAGATTTAATTGTCAATTTCCAAGCATTCTGTAGAGGATTCCTTGCTCGGAGGTTAGTCTATTCTGCCTTAAGGACATTTGGTTATAAATATTTTAGTAATTATTGGAGAACTTTCAAATTTTACATTTATATAAGGGGAAAGAAGCAATGTTGTATGAAGTAGCTTAAGTTTCAAGCTTTAACATTTTTTTTTTCTTGAAAATGTAATTTATCTCACTATTACTTTTATTGAAACTTATAGGAATTATCAGAAGCGCTTACAACAACTTAATGCTATTCGCATTATTCAACGTAATTGTGCTGCCTACCTCAAGCTTCGCAATTGGCAGTGGTGGCGTCTGTACACTAAAGTGAAGCCATTGTTGCAGGTATTTACTTGTGGTTTATGGAAGTTAAAATATATATATCTTTTTGACTGGTAGCAATGATTGTTTGTTCCTATGAATTCCATTCTTATTGTAGGTTACTAAGCAGGAAGAGAAGTTGGTTCAAAAGGAGGATGAACTGAAGCAGATCAGAGAAAAATTGGACCTTCAAATGAAGAGTAGTAAGGAATATGAAACAAAGTTCCTTACGGTGAGTCAAGATTTTGATTCATTAAGCATTTAACTGGAAACAAATAGTTAAATAGGACTATAAGTAAAACTGGTTACCTCCCTTGTGACAAGTGTTTGAAGGGTCTGGTGCTTTTGGTGTTAGTCTGTTTTGAGAGGATATGTTCATATCAAGCATTTCTATGTTTATCATCTTTCTCAATGGTCTTATCAATTTGAATGCAAATAACCTCTTGAAAAGAGCATGTCTGGCCTTCACACTTAATTATGCAAAGCCTTATTATAAAAGCTGAAGAACTGATTTAATGACTCTCCAAAGTCAGTTCTGATAGAATATTTTAAAAAGAAAAAAATTATAATTTTTGCATCAACCATTTCAGCATTCACTGAGAGAGAAGGAATTGTTCTTTCCTGTAGCTTTAGTTCTCAGTATATAAAATATTTAAGTGTGATGTACTTATGGCCTATAATGAATGGGTTAAAGATTGTGTTATTTGTGTAATTGGTAACCGAAGTATGAAGAATAATTCAGATACTTGGTGCAGGGGTGGGTTATAGGGTGTGGATATCCGTCCAATAAGTCTCAGAAGTTTGGTATTTTATATTCTTTTGGGTATTGTAATCTTGTAGGTTATATTTTGAACAGTAACCTCAAGTGAGTAAAAATTATTTTGTTTTCTCATATAATCCATCCATTATATAGTTATTTGACATGACTATTGCTATTTGTTCAATTTGTATATTGAAACAGGTTGAGATCTGAATTCTTTGTTTACTAATTCATACACATTGCTGATAATTATATTTCTTAACATTGAAGGCATTGGAGGAAAAGAATGTTCTCGCTGAGCAGCTGCAAGCTGAAACAGAATTGTGTGCTGAAGCTGAAGAAATGCGTGCTCGCCTTGCTGCTCGGAAACAAGAGCTCGAAGAAATACTACATGACATGGAAACAAGATTGGAGGAGGAAGAGGAACGCTGCCAAACATATGCCAACGAGAAGAAGAAGCTCCAATTGAACATTCAGGTATACTTTCTAAGTATATAAATGTTTGGGATGGTGGTTGAAAATCTTGCAATATCTGTATGCAGAGCCTGGACTATTTTTCTGCCTGGAGCGAACTTAACATGTTTACATAGTTAAACCTATGGTGGAGTTGACCAAAGAAATAGAAGATGAGTGGTCGAGGGAAGGGTAATGAGTGGGAGATAATTAATCAGATTTGAAGCTGGAAGTGTATGGAGAATATCAGAGTTTGTGAAGCCAAAGGCAGGTATTGGATTGGATAATTATGGTGGCAGTGTTGTGAGAATAAACAGCCCAGCCAAGAGACCAAGAAGAATTTGTTGAGTAGAACAAAATGGGATAGAGTCTACAGATGGCAGAACTTACTCATCTGATTAGATATCTATGTATCAGTTGAATTGTTGAATTGTTTACTTGTTTTTTATCATGTACAAAATAAAATATATAATGTTGCTGATTTGGGCCTTAAGACCTTCTTTAGTAATACACTCAGTTTTATGAATGATTATTGTTGTAGCTAATGAAGACATTTAGAAAATAGAATGTTGGTTGGTTATGACAATGGGTGCTACACAACTTTTCCTTGGACATTGCTCTTATCAGTTCCCTTGATCAAACCAATGTAATGTTATCACCAGTCAGTGATTGAAATTGCTTATGCATTTCTAGCCCTTTTTTGTTTCAAGGTAAGCAAATAGGAGGCCATGTAATATGCAGCTAAAATTCAATATATTCAAGACTCCTTTTTCACAAATTAATTCGATGTGATGTTAAAATTGATTCTTAATAGAAGTTCCTTTGCTAACTGTTCTACTTTTTTTGTTTATGTGTACGTAATACCCTGAAGCCACTGCAAGGGCATGTGGCAGGGAGTGAGCCATCATCAGGCATGCCTTACCACATGCATATATTAGATGTAGTTTACATTAAAAGAAATTATTTGGAAAAATTTCAATGAATTATAAATATCACATGGGAACAAAGTTTATTATGTTTAAAAGAAAACATGCAAGATAAATGTTTACACTAGCTACCCCAACTATTTTTTTTGTGTTTGTGATTATATCTTTTTAATCTCTAATTCATTAATTTCCTCATGGCTTCTAGGATTTGGAGGAACAGTTAGAGGAAGAAGAGGCTGCACGACAGAAATTGCACTTGGAAAAGGTCCAGTGTGATGCAAAAATTAAGAAACTGGAGGAAGATTTGGCTTTAAGTGATGACACAAACCAGAAGGTGAGTGAAAATCCTTTTATTTTTGCAAGTCATTACAATAATTAAACATAAAACTTGTATTTTAACTATGGTGGTGAATATTTCTCTAGTTGAACAAAGAGAAGAAAGTCTTGGAGGAGCGTACTTCAGATCTCTCTCAGGCTCTTGCTGAGGAGGAAGAAAAGGCCAAACATTTATCCAAGTTAAAAGCAAAACATGAAGCCACAATAGGGGAGCTTGAGGAAAGGTCAGTATATTATCAACATGATTGTAACATTCCTATTGCTTTATCATTGTCAGTAAAATATTTTTACATTGTTATTGAGCTGCTTTTATGCTGATGGTAATTTAAGAATATGTCTAACCAAGGTGTCTGGCAAAGATTAAACACCTTGAATTATACTGAGAGTAAAAAACAGCACTTTTCCACAGAAAAATAAAACTTTATTGTACGACGTACGTTTCAGCTCACT
>WURS02000001.1:638043-674032 GCA_011762765.2 Rhinocypha anisoptera | reverse complement strand
ACAAGTGTTTTTACTTACCCTACTTCATTATGGATAGGTTCCACGTAGTGAAGCCTGAAAGCGTTACATTTGTTAAATACTTTGATTTAGAACTGGAAATTAGAGGTAATTGATGGAAATGATGAGGGTGATTCAGAAAAGAAGTACCCAAAATCAAGTGGACAGTATGCATTCGTCAAACTTGCTTGAGGGTCATAGACCTTCCCAAATGACCTGTAAAGGGGGGCCCTGTTCCGGAACAATAAGAAAGTGTAACTGTTCGAACCTTTCCGTAAAAGGCCTCGCCATTAAATTTAGAATGGTTTAGAGAGGCTACGAAGGAGGCAGTCATGCATACAAATATGTATTCTCCATACTCAAATGACAAAATGTGTGTATTTTGCAGCTTGCGGTTAGTGAAACACCCTATCAAAGCCTACATCTATCTGTACAATAGATTACCAGTACTTAATGATGATACAAGATGTTAAAGATTTTGGTGCTTCAGTCAAGGGCCTACCAATTTCATGAGAATAGAATTGACAGAAAGGCCATTAACAACTTTTATTTTAAAATATTTTTTGTTGAAACTTGTTTTAAATACTACTTTGGAAATAATCCAAGACACTTTAAAGTCATTGAATTTCATTGAAAAAATGTGGCATTTATATTCTATATAACTTTGCCTATTCAAATTGTGTTTATTCATAAACAATGGAACTGTAGACATACTTGCATGAAGTAAGACATAAGAGATTGTGTGTGGACTTCATTCACAATGCATGTTTCTAGTTGAATGGAGACCTTCATATTTAATTGTCAAATTTTAAGTGAGTGTAAATGTAAATACATTATATAACAATTTTTATTCACAGGGACAACTAGAGGAAGAGACAAGGCAGAAACTAGCTCTAAGTTCCAAGCTTAGGCAGTTGGAGAGTGAAAAGGAAGTCCTGCATGAACAGCTTGAGGATGAAGAGGAGCAGAAGGCAAATTTGGAGAAGCAGGTGTGTCATATATCTCATTTAAATATAATGTTAATTGGCTGGAGAGAGAAAATAAATGACAAACTTGGAGTATTTTATTGGTAATTAGATGAATTAAATCTTCAAACAATTTGATTCTCTTATTCAAAACCATCAAGTTTGGTCATTAATAAGTGTTAAGGTTCAAATTATCTTTGTTCATTGTAGTCAACTGCAGTGGAATAACTTTTCATTATAAATGAATTGCTTGCCTGCCTAGTACTCTTAAGTTATGTGTGTTTTTTTCTAGGTTGCTGCATTAAATATCCAAGCTGCTGAGGCCAAGAAAAAGGCAGAAGAAGAAGCAGAAATAGTTAATCAGCTAGAGGAATTGAAAAAGAAGATGGCAAAGGTGATAAACTTTTATTGGGATTACTTATAGAAAATTCAAACCTCCACCACCTCCTTCTTGAAGTTTTTCTACCATAAAATTAATATTTTTTCACTCTTTACATTCATGATCTATATAAGAATTAATGAGGTCCATGCATTACAGTTTCATGTAGTTTGTATTCACTGGCTTCTTTTTTATTACATTTTTTTGATTTTTCAGGACATAGAATCACTCCAAAGGCAAGTTGAAGAACTACAAGCTGCCAATGATAAATTGGATAAATCAAAGAAAAAGGTGCAAGCAGAATTAGAAGATACAAACATAGAGTTAGAAGACCAAAGGGCTAAAGTAATGGAACTGGAGAAGAAGCAGCGAAACTTTGACAAAGTATTAGCTGAAGAGAAGGTAAGAATATGATTGAAATAATGATTAGGACTTTTAGGAACATAAAATTTATTACATTTGTTTCTGCTATATTTAGAGCATTGTTTCAGGGCATAAAAACTGAATCTTAAATTAAGATATTTTGTTATGTAGGTAATAAACCAAGAATATAGGTAATTATATCAATCATTTTGTCCCAAGGACATGATGAAACTTGTATAGGACACATCAAAATTCATAATCACAACGAAGTCTGGATTACGCAAATATAATAAGCAAATGAAATGCAAAAAGCATATTAGTCCAAGGACTTAAATATGTATGTTGTTCATCTACAGTATATGAGCCCTTCTCAAGAAGGGAATTGCACAATTACCTTTTAAATGATACAAATGATGTTAAGTCTTTCAAGTGAGATGAAAGAATAATGGTGAATAACTACATGATTATTGAATTTTGAAGGTTACAAATTTTCATGCAGTGAACTCAAAGATAATGATTTTTACTGATTTTATGAGTACCATAGTTAAGAGAATATATACTGTTAATTTTCATAATTTCATATTTATTCAAACACAGAATATAGTATTTTATTGCATTCATTTTAAAATTCAGGGACAAAATGTATTCAAATTTCTAGTAAAAAACTAAAACTTTTTGAGTCATGGAAAACAAAGTAATGAAAATACATGTAATATCCTGGATTTGATAGAAAACCCTTTTTAAACATCTAATAATATTTTTTTGAATAAAATTATACTTTCTGCAGTTATTCTTGAGCATAATATGTAGTCTTTTAGTTAAAAAGTAGATCTTTGAATTTGTCTTCCATAAATTTCATGATATCGACTAGGTGATTGACGACTGATTAGTGTGAAGGCTTCTGTGGAATTGTTCAGATGCTCTTGGCATTTTTGGGTGCTGGGTCTACATATGTTGGATTCTGTTGAAAACTCAAACTAACATGTGTGGACACAACACCCGAAAATGCTGAGATTACTAATAATCAATATTTAACTTGATTTTCTTCAAATTCATGTTTGGTAATTTTCAATAAAAATTATTTATTAGCTTTATTTGATAACAATAATTGACTTAGTACATAGTGTTATAGACTAAAGAACAAAAATATTACATGAAACCTGAGCCGCTTTACTAAGTATTTTTTCAAATATTCAAAAATTCATTTATTATTAATAGTAAAATAGTAACCATGTGTATCTGGTTATGTATTAAAATATATGAATAGTGGTGAACATTTTTCATTACATCGCTAGTGAGGTATAAGTTTTATTTAAGTATCAGGCCTTCTAAGAGAAATTTTAATACTTGAACATTCAAGTTACTAATTTTGTGTATCTTCATGCTAAATATTTGCAAGGAAATTGTGATAAAGGTCACTCCCTATTAAATTTTAAATAAAGTTGTAAAATTCAGTATACTTTAAGCTCTTTTGTATTGAATCGATTTTTTAAATTTTCAAGCCGAGTGTCACACTTATAAAAATGCCTATTCTTCCTTTCTGTGAATATTATTGAATGTATGTCATTTTTTCTAATGATAAGCATTCAACAGTGAAGATCATTTGGTTTGAATTTCTTTTGCTGAACTAATGTTTAAAATTTGACTTATGCCCATCCACTTAGGCCGTACAAGAGGTGATTGCCAATGAGAGAGATGCTGCAGAGAGGGAGGCTCGGGAGAAGGAAACAAAGGTGCTGTCCCTTACTCGAGAACTGGAGCAGTCTGCAGAAAAAGTTGAAGAACTGGATAGAATACGGCGACAGCTGCAATCTGAACTGGATGAGCTTGTCAATTCTCAGGGCACAGCTGACAAGAATGTAAGTTGGTCTGTGACTGCAAGCTGTTTTTTGGTCCAAATATCACAAAGTCGTTTTTTCCAGCTTTGGTAGCCTTTTCTCTTGACTTTTGTACTTATGTTTTAATCAATAGGATTGGACCTTATTTCATCTCCAATTTCGGCTATTTTTTTATCTTCAATTAGAATTTATCAATTTGGTCAATAATTTTCCTAAATTGGTAAAAAATAATTGTTTCCATAACATTTGATGTGATCAATTGCTCAGTCAAATGCTCTATAGCAATTCGTCTTTGACATGAGAAAAGGAGTACAGAAACAATTGCATGATTGTTTTGATAGATCGGTATAGTATTTGTGATAAAGAGGCTAAAGCCAAAGTTATAATTCTAATCCATTGATACCATTGCCACGCCTTGTTTAATAGATAATTCTCTCCTGTTACATAATTTTAGTCATAACATGGCATAATATTGGTCTTTTTTAAGGCAGTCCAGGGGTTACATACTTAGAATTTTCCAGTCCACTTCACTGCGTACTATGCAGGGGGCTTTTTTCACTGCATTTTAGAAAAATTAAACTATACTTAGCAGTTTTGCATATTTTCTTATCATATTAATAGTGAGAGTGACAAATTAATGTACTGGTTTCTCTTTTACATTTTCCGCTGTAAATTTTGCATGAAGATTTCCAACTATTACGAAATAAAATTAGCGAAGAGAGAATTGTTTCTCTCACTATAAATTTGTTTGCTTATATGATTTAATACTTATATCAATTTATATTTTAAATCTAGACTTGCCTATAAAATGTCCCCCTTAGTTAAGCAATAGACACAAAAGAGACATTCAAGTAGTTACTGTGAAAACTCTAGAAATTTTAACAGCACTATTCATTAGTTACAGTAAACACTGGTTTGTCGAATGGGAATGTAATAAATTTGATTTGATCATTAAAACTTCCTGGAAGTTATTTATGTTAATTATTATAAGAGTTTTGTATAGTGGAAATTTGGCAAACGAAAAGTTTTGTCACATTAGCTTTGTGCATTATAGAATTGTAGATAAGTATTTGAAGGAGATGGAAAATATAATAGTGTTTATGCTTCCTTAATAATAATTAGTAAAAAGCTGCAATCTATTGAAAGCCTATTTGAAAAGTATATAATGCATAATGATTTGTAGTTTTAATAATTATTCTTATAATTTCATCTGATTTATTTTTATATGTGAAAGATTCACTGCAATAGAATGGCATATGCATGCAAATTAAAGTTTTGAGTTTATTCTTATTTAAAAACTACAAGTGTAAAATTTTTATTTGAGAAGTAAGAGTATATCTGATGCATGTGCTCTAATCACAGATACTGTCATTCATGACAGCAGTTTTCATTAGTTTGCACCTTATTGTGAAAAGGTGTTTGCCTCTTGACATCCTAAATCATAATCCGAAACATGCAATTAAGAGCATGATTGCACAGTTAGGTATTTTTCAACTAAGAACAACCTCTCTTGTCTTCTTTCAACAACACTAAAACCTAGGCTGAGGTAAGAAATTTGGCCTTAGGTCAACAACTGTCTATTTTCTTTCCCTTAGCTCTGCATTTTCTATATTGATAAAATGTTAAATGCTTAATTTGCCAGATTTT
The DNA here is from genome assembly GCA_011762765.2 of Rhinocypha anisoptera. Lineage (NCBI taxonomy): Eukaryota > Metazoa > Arthropoda > Insecta > Odonata > Chlorocyphidae > Rhinocypha > Rhinocypha anisoptera. The sequence continues at coordinate 668,843 of WURS02000001.1, read as the reverse complement.
ACCCCTATAAATGTTGGTTTTTAACAATACTTTCATACTATTCATAAATGCTAGCTGCATTTGTCATATGTTCTGTAAGTTATTTTTGTAGGCTATTATCTAGTACCTTTGACAAAGTAGGCTAAATTTGTCTTTTCTTTGTAGGCATGCCTATGTAGAGTGTTGTTATGTATATTCTACATTCCATGTTGTCTGCCTATTCTCTCATGTAATAGGATTATTGCCGTTATTCATGCATTGTCAATGTTGATTTCAGAATGAATTTCATAAATTTTACTTTATTTTAGTGGTATTATATATTAAGTTCATCTTTTCATTTTAAGTGTTATAGAACCTGAAGGATATCAGGTTTTCTCAGGGAATAATTGAGAGGAAGACCTCTCAGGTTTCTGTCCAGGTAATGGCATTGTTGGGCACTGACCAGGCCTGTCATATTCAGGTGGTCTCTCCCCTCACCCTGAAGATGATGGCAGACAGCCTTTGAAATGTCATTGCCCATTAATGTCATTACCCAGGCAGAAACATGATAAATCTTCAACTAAATAGAACCCTTTTATTTGGAGTTATGATAAAAAAACTGTTAAGTACATAAAAGTTTAGAGACAATTAATAAAACTTCTTTTCTGTATTTATACTTTGATATGAAAATTTGTTTCATTTAAACATGCGCACATTTGATTTTATCTGTGATAATTTTATGGACTAATGAACACAGTATAAATAAAGAAGTTTTCTCAAGTCCCTGAATGGAACTATTTACAAGAAATTATCAATAATACTCAGTAATACAAAGTACATATTCTAAAACTCATTTTCATTACAGTAGCATAGGAAAAATATTTTTTTTTCTATTCATAGTTCTACGTAAATTATTTCATATGCTTATCATGGGCTTTCATGTCTTTCACAGGAACACAGTATAGCAAAACAATTTTGATGAGAAATTAAGAATGTGGTTTACCGTTTATGTAAATATCTCTAATAGGCCATGAAATGCAAATAGCTATAGCATTAATTATATACAAAGCAATAATCTAGCTTCTTCAAAATTGTAGGATATTTCTTTTCTATAAGTTTTTCATAAATGTAATTCACTTGTAGACTTCACTTCAGCTAATTGATAAGTTGTGACACACAGGTTGGCTTCAATGAATTTCAAGATTTTGAATTAAATCAAATTTTGAGTGCATTTTAGCAAATGAGATGAGATAAACCATTTAAGAGATATACTTAAGTAAATAGGAACTACAAAATGAGTTAGATAGGAACCTGAAGGAAAACTGGTATTAGCATAAATTAACACAGACATTAGTATCAATGTGTGTCAATACATAATTTTAATTTTCCTTCCCTTTAAAAGTGTTTTGATACTTCTATTGTTATCATGAGTCAGGCAGGATTGACTGACCAAAGTCACTATTTTCAAAAACTGCTCCTGCTTCCCTGCCCTGTTCAATACATCAAACCCACATCAAATATTTAATTTTACATTATCCAATGAAATAACTTAATGTTGTAAAACTGTGTTTGTGGTGAAATTATTGTTTCATTTAACCAAATGTACTCTTTTAAAAATAGAACCCAAATGTGACTCAATAATCCATCACAGGTGACTGATATCATGAAAACATTCTTAATCATTATTCATGTTCTTTTGGAAAAAAGCCTCTCAGTTATCATTTTTCAGCAGCAATCTTCCTCATAAAATGTAACTGATTAGTTTGGTGGCCTGCCTCTTTGTAGACTTACTATTGTTATTTGCAGGATTAAAGTTTAAATCTTCACTAGACAGAATAGATTTGCTTGGTTGCTAGTTTATTTTTCTAGAACTCTATGTATATTAATATCTGTGAACTTATTATAAATAGTATTTCATTTTCTGAATGGGTAGTGTTCTCTTTATATGTTTCAGTTGGTGCTTGATTGAAGTTTGTGTATGAAAACCCAAGTGTCGTCATTATTATTTGTGTTAATGTATGTACCCTGAGACATACCTGCATTTAAAGTTATATGTTCATATTATATTACAAAAGTCTGAAACATTTATAATTATTGTATGCCTTGGATAACAGTTATCTACTAGCTAGTCAATTTTAGCAATGTATTTAGGCAATTCTTTACTCCAACTTCTGTGGTTTTCACATAACTTTACCTTTTTAAGTATGTGCATTTTATTTCTTTTACATTATTGTACTAACTTTATATGAAATCTAAAATGATTTTTTTCTCAAGTCAAAATTTTATAGTTTGATAAATCATCAGTTTTACTTTTATGTCATTGGCTTGATATTTGAACCAGAGCCTACAAAACTTTTGCCTACAAAGTTTTCATAGCTTAAGTAATCAAAAATTATTATGAATAGAATTTTCCCATAGTTTCCAGGATTTAATATTATTAGAGAAATCTTTGGATTCTGATACCATATTCTTACTTTCAGGTGATGGAGCTGGAGCGTGCAAAGAGAGTATTAGAAAGTCAACTGGCGGAACAGAAGGCCCAGACTGAAGAGATTGAAGATGAACTACAGTTCACAGAGGATGCTAAATTGAGGCTAGAAGTTAACATGCAGGCACTGAGGACCCAGTTTGAGCGAGATCTCCAGGTATGTGATAAACAGATATAATTTTATCATTCTAAATTTATTAACATACATTTTACTCAGTATTCAATTTCCCTCTTGAATTTAATTAATGATACTGACCTGACTAGCCAGGTGGGTAGTCCACTCATTGGCCAACCCAAAGGTCATGGGTTCAATCTCTACCCATAGGCACGGGTGTTGTGATTGTCCAATTTGGTTTTTGGTAAATTTGAAGAGGTGCACAATGACCATCAGTGGACCCAGAAAAAAAATCTACTACTCCTGGTGAAACAGAATGAGATTTGAGAAATTTAGTTCTTAATCTTATGGGAAACTCTATCAGTTAAGCATCCAATTCTTTAATTTATGATTCGTTTGGTTATTTAAAGTAATGTGATTGCAGTATGTGATTCTTCATTAGACAATTGTATTTATGCTGAGTTTGATACATTTTCCTGATTCATTGGCTTTTTATTTTCATTATTTTGTGACACATACCGTGTCATTTAGCACCATCTCCAACACACTGAAATTTTCCAACAAAATAGTTTCTCCACAAATACCTGGAAGATTTTTGTAAAAAGTTTGCTTCATATGGGTAAATCATGTAGGTGACTGAATCAAAATAACCTTTTGTCCCTCTTCTGTCCTCAAGAAAAAGTTAATTTTGTAAGAAATGGCCATACCAAAAGACTTTTGAAATGTGTAGATTGACCAGTTCTTGGTTTATATTACCTTATTGACTTTTTATATTATTATTGGCTTACCAAAATCAACTACATACTTTTTATGAAAACATGTTTTTAATATTTTAGGTTAAATGTAATAAAATTTTTATGATAAAGAATTATAACCAATTTTTAAAAATCTCATCAATGATTTTTAGAAACATTTGGTGATAATATTTGGTAAATGTTTACTTGCACTCAGTTGTGAGGCAATAAATAGTGCATTTGATGCCCTACAGGCAGATTAAAGCATCAAAATCCATTTTTAGATTAGATGAATATGTTGTTAAGTTGATGAATAGCTGAAATAATAATGCCATTGGAAGTTTTTTTTATGAATCTAATTAGAATTTTGTAGTTGAAAAATATTTTAAGGTAATTCTAGATGAATATAAGTTGTCTTTTAGAATTGAAACAATTAAAAATTATCTCTCAGATTGATTGATACTTTTTTAAGATTGAAACTAATACTGAAAAGCATCTCCAAAATGTCTCCCTGCATAATGATAACATCAAGTTGGAATGAAATGGACTTTCTAGTTGAATCATCATCATCAAGATAAGTTTAACTGATGCTTTTTTTCTGTAAATAAGGAACTCTTTCTAGGTATGTTAAAGAAATGATGAAACAGATTAGTTCAATTTTTAAAAGACAAGAAATACACTCATGTTAAACTTGATAAAGTTGTCATATCATTTGCATAATCACTACAATGTAATGATATTGTGACTGACTATTGATTTTTTAATTTCTAACCCTGTTTCTTTCCTGCAAATCTTCCTTGGATTTGTTGACGCTCTTTGAGTCATGAATCTTGACTCATGGTATTAGATGCAACTAAGAATTGGAATAAAAGGGCCATTTATCTGAATATGGAAGAAAGATCAAAGTTTTTCCATCCAATATTTGAGTTCTAATGGAATATTTCCAATTGTCAGACCCCAATAATTTTGCATTAGTGTGTTTGATTTGTTTCAAGTACATGAGAAGGTATTCAATGTCTGCATGTGTTGCTTTTTTATAACAGGCCAAGGAGGAGCAAGCTGAAGATAAGAGGAGAGGTCTTTTGAAACAATTGAGAGACATTGAAGCAGAGCTTGAAGATGAGAGGAAGCAACGAACAGCAGCACTTGCATCACGTAAGAAGTTGGAGGCAGACTACAAAGACCTGGAACAGCAACTGGAGATGCACAATAAAATCAAAGAAGATGCACTGAAACAATTGAAAAAACTCCAGGTTGGTGACTTTTGTATTTAAATAAAACAACATGTACATTCATATTAATTTAATTGTGTCATACATTTATTTCTTCCAGACCTTTTTTTGAAATTTGTAGTTATAAAGAGTGCTATATACTGTCAAACTTTTAACGTAACAATTTTGGAAGCATACTCTCTAGTCAAAACAACTTTTTTTTTTAATGATGCTCTATTCATATCTTTGAACATTTTTAGAATGGGTATTTATCATGCAGTTATTTTCATTGAACTGTTAACAATATTGGGACCATAAATCATGACCAATGAAAGAAAGAGCAGCTGTTCAATAGTATTCATCATGTAATGCAGAATAAATATGGATGTATTCATGAAAAAATCCACATTAGAGTTTCGTTATTGTATTAAAAGGAGTTACTATTTTTATTGAGGGCTTAATTATATCACAAAACATAAAAAAGTAAAGGTTTTACCTTCTGGCACTAATCATGAACTATTTATTAATGGATCTAAATTCTTTAACAAATAACCAATTGCACTACAGATATTGAAGCATTTATTGTTTAAAAAAGAACTATTAACTATTTAAGTGAGAATATTTTTATTCTGTAGAAGAGTATATGAGAGTGTGGTTTTGTATTTAATTTGGCTGTTTTATGATTATTGTTTTCAGCTAAGGAATCTATGTAAACATCTAAGACTTATCCCATACTTGTAAAGGCAAATCCCAGCATAGATAGATAAATAAATTTCAACACTTAACTTCTTCTTGATAAAAAATTAAGTGTGAAAAATTTTATGTGGAAAAAATTAACATTTAACCTCTTGATAGTCACTTCATAATTGTGGATTCCACAAATGAATTCATTTTTTGCTCATAATGTGTGGTAGTTTTTGTCTAGAAACAAATGTATCCCTTCCATGTGTAAGGAATCCTGATTCTTAGAAGTTTATTCCTAATTTAGCTGTAATTCTCAGAGGAACTTATGCATTTGTGTAAAGAATCGTTTAACCCTCTAATGATTTCATTGTTTTTTTTTTTAATACAATTTAGGTTCAGGTTAAGGATTCTCAGAGAGATGCAGAAGAGGCAAGGGTTTCCCGTGACGAAATGGCTGCAGTTGCCAAGGAGTCGGAGAGAAGACTCAAATCGCTGGAGGCTGAGCTGGCTCAGTTGAGCGAGGACCTGGCAAGTGCCGAGAGGGCACGCCGTGGAGCCGAAGGAGAGAGGGACGAGCTTCAAGAGGAGATAGGGAGCAGTGCAAATAAGTGGTCAGTGCCCTCTCTTCCACTCTCACTACTCATACTCATTTAGTATTTGAAAGTGAATTCAATAAGTACCAAGGGATCATGATTCCATATTGAATTGTTTGTCTCTATTGCAGTCCTGATTTCAAAAACAAACTTATTAATTTATGCATGCTAGTTTTATTTCACATACATAAAATTGATGATCACATTAAAATGCAGTATTTACATGGAAATGTGAAAACAGCTGACTTGAGTGAGAAGCTACCATATAATAGTAATTTCATAAATTTTTCATTGTCGATAAAAATTGTTTTTGGTTTATTGATAAAAATTGTTTTTGGTTTATTGATAAAAGTTTTGTTTTCTTATTCAGATTTACTTTTTAATCTAAGATTCTATAATTATATGTGTTTGTGGTGTGGTCATGCACTAATGGTGTAATATTGCTAACTTATACATGAAGGACATTGATGGCAGATGAGAAGCGCCGTCTTGAAGCTCGCATTGCAGCCTTGGAAGAGGAGCTGGAAGAAGAGCAAAGCAACTCTGAGATGCTTCTGGATCGAGCTCGCAAAGCTAACCTCTCCTTGGAACAACTCACAACAGGTATGTGTCATTATAATATCTTAGTGGTGAATTATTTTTGTCCTCTTTCAATTTTGTTTAATTAATTGAAAGGGGATGTTTGAATGCAATTGGGAATCTAAATTGTCATTACAGAATTTATCTATTCTTTCACCATTTGTTGTATATTCTTCTGATATAGCCAGTTGATTGTTGATTTAATAAAATTTACATGTTGTATTGTTTAAAAAGTTCACAAATATAATGACAAATAAAGTTTTAAACTAATATTTGGGCGAAATATTGGTTAAACTGTTAATTGTCTTGCATTTTTTAAATGCATTTCTCTATTGTTTTTTAAATCTTTATTCTTGAGGAGAAACAAATATGAACTTTTGTTGGTGTACCAAATTGAGGTGGTAATTTTCAGATGACATCAATAGTCTATAACCTTTGTGCCTTCAAAATTTGTGTTTAAGCATTCAGATTTCTAAAATTTTTACAGGTTAATTTCCTCCAATTTACCTAGACTGACTTCCTTCTGTATTTCCATCTAATCTTGATCAAGAAACTACTTAGCAAATTGAGTGTAGATGATCACATGAGAGTCACACATCTTTTGTGGAGTGGGCAATGCACAATGAGTCTCTCATGTTACATTTAGTTTTATTTTTGTTCTCAGAAAGGGTTTTATTTGAGAATATATGTACTTTAAGGTTTACATACTTATGTTGACATTTAATTAACTAAATCTAAAATGATTTAACATAAAATAGAACATGTTAGTACATCATAAGTCATTTACTTAGTTTTTCTCTATTGAAAAAGCAAAAGTTCTCTTTTAGAGTTAACTAATTACTTTTACCCTGATGATTTCAAGTTGACTAGATTATTTAATATATTTAATTCTTCTTTACTTCACCTAAAATATACATGTCAGTAATAAAAAGTAAATTTTAAGATAAATTAAATGTAGCCAGTGACTTTGAATAATTAGTTGCTCAATATAGGAATATACTTATATTATTGCATTGATTTTATATGTAGTTTTAAAATTATACGTATCTTGTAAGTAAAAATGATAATATTGTTAGTACTATCCCTACAGGACTAGAATTATGAAGTTCATTTAAAAAATATGTATATTTCATCTAATGCCCCCGAGAAGAGAATGACATATAAATTTTTTGTCAGTGATAAGGCCAAAAAAATGATAAGAACTCCTTTTGGCATGTACATGAGAACATTGAGAATAAAAATGAGTTTGAAACTTGATTAAGACCCTAGAGCAGATAAGAAGTGGCCCAATTGAACAATTCCTGTTTCTGTGGTTAGTTCCTTTCCTGGATAAATTGTAATGTATAAATTTTTATCTAGATTTAGCAAATGAGCGGTCATCCACCCAAAAACTGGAAAGCCACAGGATGTTGCTGGAGCGCCAGAACAAAGAACTTAAGGCCAAGCTTGCTGAATTGGAAACTTCACAAAGAACCAAAACCAAGGCAACCATTACCAGCCTTGAGTCAAAAATCAGCAATTTGGAAGAACAATTGGAGGCTGAAGCTAAGTGAGTTTTTAATTGACTACCAGATTCTGAAAACAGTTATAAAACTGTGAAAGTTGTCTATGTATGAAAGCATATACTTCTTATTTTCATAATTATATGTCATAATGTTTCACTCTCACTTTCAGGGAACGTCTTGCACAGCAGAAAGCTAATCGTAAACTGGATAAGAAGTTGAAGGAATTGGTTATGACTCTTGAGGATGAGAGGCGGCAAACTGATCAATATAAGGAGCAAGTAGAAAAGGTGAGTAGCTTGAAAAATAAAAAAATAGGAATTCTGATTCCAGAATAAGATTAGTTTTGTAAAAATCGAATCACATAAATCTAGAGTGAGTCCTATCTAGATCTGTGCAAGACTTTTTAAAACCTGCAAGTAAAATAGTCTATTTTAGGGTAATTTCTTTAACTGATAATTCTGCCTTGTTGCATAATTTTCCATTTTACCTGCTTAAGAAAATCTCACCATGCTTTTAGCCATATTGGCTAAAAGTGGAACTTCTAAAGTTATTAAAAGTGGAAAAAATGTCCACATTTAACATTTCCAAATCTATGCCCATCTCTAATAGAACTAGGGAGAGACATTTTGAGATACCTAATTTATAAATACTATCAAATCCATATTTGCTCAATTTTTATTTTCCTTTGCTCAGACTTCCTATGAAGAAACATAAGTTTGTCATTACTTATATAGGATTTATAAAAAAATCGGTAATCTAATGCTGGAATGTGGGATAATTTTGACCTGCATCATACATTTTGAGCCTCTGTTTTGGGTCAACTTTGATTGCTCTACCGATCAGACTTAAATTACTAGACTTAAGAGAAGTACATTACAATTTTTCTGTTCATTCAGGTTAATAATCGTGTGAAGGCACTGAAGAGACAATTGGATGAGGCCGAGGAAGAGATCAGCAGAGAGAAGGCATTGAAGAGGAAATACCAGCGTGAGATTGAGGACATGACGGAATCTCACGAGAGCATGTCCAGGGAGTTAACCAATCTCAAGAACAGGCTAAGGTATGTGCTCAATTTTTCCTTTCTCACTTATGTAATAGCAAACTATCCTTGCATACGAGACTTGAGAGTATATTTTCTTTTTTTGGTTTCTCAGAGTTTTTCCAATGTGCCCATATGCTTTTCTGTAAATTGTCAATCAGGTATGCTCTGTGGCCAGGAATGTAATTTCCAGGCATTACTGCATTGTCAGAAAATTAAAATTGGATTTATGTGTAATATCTAGAACAATTACAGAAAATTCCTTGGTAAGTATGTCAGTTTCAAAAGATGCACATTATAAGTCTAGTTATTGCTCATGGAATCACTGTTACCCTAATGTGGGCCTATGTGGTACATAATGTTGCACGTCCCATGGGCACAGTTGTAGAATCTTTTAGATCTGTCTTCATGCAGTCCTTTACTGCATTTCTGGCTCTGGCACTCTCAGTTGGAGGAAATCCTTTTTATATTGTTCCTTTGGCAGCTTGTGGCTATGACTGTTGTCGCGGATGTGAATGAAAACAAATCTTTCAGTTAACTTCTTTTAGAGGCCCTTTCTGGGACTAGTGGTAGCCATCATGTATGTGGTTGATGCCTGCACATCTTTATCGGGTTCATTAAATGAAACTGAAACTAAAAATTTCTTTCCTTTTAGGATGAAGTAATAATGTTTTCTATCAGTTAGTTTCTCCTTAGAGTGAAGTATGATCCACAATATTGCCATAGTTGTTAATCCAATAGAGATCAAAGTGCCCTAGAAATTGCATATTATTTTGTACTCTATCGTAATCATTTCCTTACACTCTCATCATATCTATTCAGCAAGATTTACATTTCTTACTAAAAGTTCTTAGTTGACATTTATGAACTTCACTTAGTATCGATAATTCAGCTAAATTAGTTGTAATGTTGCAAAAGAAAGCCAAAAAGAAACTTTTTGAAGAATGCTCATAATTTTGAATAGTTCATTTTTAATCTATCCTGCATTTAAAAGATTTTATTATAGTTACATTCCTGAACTTTTATTCTTCAGTTGGATTCACTTGAGTTGGGCATTTAGTCTCAGCTTTAATCTGATGCGCATCACGACTATTTCAGTTTCATTTCACAACCCTGATTTCTATCTCATTTTTAATGGGCTGTTGTTGAAGTCTTGGCTGTTCATGAATGCATGAATGAACTATGAAGTGTTGAGTAGTTTTATTTCCAGATAAATTGGCCATTCTTGCATTTGACTTTTAGCTGTGCTGTATATAAGTTGTATGACTTAAGTATATATAACATAGTGTCCAAATTAAGTATATTTTTGAACAGACTTTTTTGGTAAAGATTTTCCCTCAAGTATTTCCTTTGTTATAATTTATATATTTTGCTACTCATTTGCTTATGAAAATGTACACAAAATACTCTTAACATTATTTAGTGTAATGTGTTCTTAATTTCTTGAAGCACTTTATTAACCTATGCTCTGTTAATAAAACAGGCTGCTGAGAGTTTTTCAATGAAACATAATTCTACATACCATTTATACAGATAATGGGAAAGTTGATATAGCGGTCTTAATTATTTTTCTCACCTTAAAGGCATCTTCCTACCTCATCTACTTTTCTAAAAAGTGGGTATATTTTCTAAAAGTTTAATATAAAGATAAAGGTAATTAATATACCAATTGGCTCACAGGTAATAGAATCCAGGACTGACTTACCTCTAACTATTGTATCATTATTGAAGGCACATTCTTACTCAAATATTTTTTCCAAATCACAATTCTTATACATGATATAGCTTTTTAAACTTACGCCTGAAAAAAGTAATTATGTAAGCTATGAAATGTGTAAATTTCTACTAATTCCTCCTCACATCTCCTCCAGACAATTGAAACTTACACTTCTTCTCTCCTTGCTGCTTGTTCATATTCTCTTGTTTATCGCTGGACCAGTATTTTGTGAGTGTGACAGTACTTTTTTTGAAAAACATGGCACTTGTATGGTTTTGTTTGTAGCAACTTCTCATTATCCGTTGTGAACGCTCAAGAGGACGAAATTGGCCAAAACAGAATGTCATCATTCAGTTTCTCTCTTCCCTTCTACTTGAATCTCGCTATAGAAAGGGAATTCATAGTCTTTCATGGTCTTCGCTTCTTTTTAGGAGGGTTTTTTTCTATAAGTTTCCTTATGCAGCTATCACAGTTCACTACTGTGTGTATTATCTGATTAGTTGATGAAAATTGAATTATTGGTCTATTTTCAGTGGAAATCAATCATAGCTATCACAAGACAGTGCAAGGTAAGCGCTGCTTCTGCCATTGATGTGGGTGTTAACTAATTTAAACTAATTTGAACCCCCATTATTGTGCTGCATGTAAAATTGTCTTGGGAAAAAGAGGTTGCTGTGTCTTAGGAAACCCATAACACTCTGTTACTATTTTTAATAGTGCTGAAAGAGACTTATGTACTGATTTATATGCATAATATATAATTAACATATTTTTAATGCAAATGGATTTATGAACAATAATACAAAATGTTTGATGGAAGACAAGAAAATAATAGAAAGTTAAGTTTCAGAATGTATTATAAAATTGGAATGGAAGAATTAAAGAATAAGTGAAAAATTAAAAAAGCGATGTATAATAAATATTTATTATGACGTAAAAGTTGAATTGTAAGATTTTTGAAGTGTTGGAATACTTCTACATATGCATATTTAAATAACCAGTGTTACTTTTGGTTTTTTGGTTCTTGTAAGGCTGAGCGATATCCCTTCATTGTTTCCTTAGCTGGTAATAATTGCCATTTTTGGCTTCAAGAGCTATTCATATTCCATCTATTCAGTTGAATATCAAAATTTAAAAATATATAATAATGGAGTCCATGTGTTTTGTAATTCAGCTATGTTAGTTACTAAGGAACTGCCCTCCTTGTAGATATTTTCCCTGAATAACCTAAAAGTCACTGGTCTTTCAATGACATAATAATACTTTCATCTTAATGCTTACTTTGGATTGTTTTTACATCATTATTGGGCATGAAATATCTGGAATTTTAGATGTTGTATGGTCCTATTAAATGATTATTTACTATATAAAGTTGAGTGCATGTGTATACTCAAATGAATAGGTCTTGTAACAATCTTTTTCATATCCAGCATCCATTTTTATGTGTGGTCATTAACCTTGATTCGAGTTCCGTATTTCATGTATAAAGTTTAGGTTGGACAGTGAAAATCAAAGTGTCTTTATAGGTAGTGTACAATCCCATCCTAAGGCACAGCATTTCCTTCTTCTAAGTGGCTTACAATGGCAGAATGTGTAACAGTCCCAGGAAAATTGTATTGGGTTTTGCCTCATAAGTGTATAACTAATGAATCACGTATGTATCCAGGGTGGAATGGGTGACAATTGCTTCAGTTTCAGTAATGAGCAGATTTGTTTTTTTTTATTCTGTCAACAAGCCATTATAAGAATCTCAAGTCATGGTGAAATGTGACGACCTCTAATAATGCATACATTGTGTACAACAATATTGGTCATTGCCAGTTCATAAAACAGCCAAGTGAACATTGAATTGGCAAAAATTATCATTGACCATGTATGGAAGGTCCAGGTTCAATTCCTGGCAGTGGAAAAAGTTTGCTGTGTTATTTCATGATCTCAGAAACAATGCATGGAAGACATTTTTTAAGTGTTGTACAGCATCCATTGAATGGGACTGTGGATTATTGCTGGTGTTTTTTGTTGAGAGAAAACTAATCCTTAAGTAGAAAATCTCTCTTCACTCTCCATCATTTGCTGTATTTTCCATCCTTACCCAGATTAACCATATCATCTGTAAAACATTTCCCAGAATAACTACTGCTACAGTTATAACATTTTAATATTAGATAATGGCTTTTTATGTGTTTGTATTACTAGCTATTGCTTTTGAGATGTTTCATTATCATTTAGGACATTTGTTATTGAAAATAAACATTGTAATGGTCAAGGAATAGGCTAAAATCATAAATCCTGTAGCCGTTTCCTCATTCACAAATTTTGCGTATCTTGCAGTCCATATAGTCATTAGGTAGGGATCCTGGTTTGATCAACCTATTTTACAAGATTTTATTTTCAAATAGAAAATGTTTTTACTATTTTAACAAGGACAGCTTAAAATATAAATTAAGATTCTTAGAAAAATGTTTCTCTCCGAACAGGATATTTTTTGTCCATAAAATGATGTTGCATTAGTTGACAGTGTCATTATTTGTGTATAGATTATATTTGCTGGACAAGTTCATGACAAGTCATTTTATGTTACTCTACTATAGAGAGTTATTGACCCTCTCACTTGTACAGTGCTGAGTGTGATTTTGTTTGTTCACTTGGTCCTTTTTATAGTGGAAGCTTTGAAAATTATCTCTATCAATTGAAAGCTTTAAAATATCTTAATAAATAGAATGTAACATTCTAATGGGAAATAATGATTATTTTAGTGCTTTTAATCCTCTGTTCTGATACCGAAGTCTTTTTGATAGTCCCTAGAACAGTGGTTCCCAAAGTCGGCACTACCGCCCCTTTGAGGGTGGTGCTTTGGTCTAGGGTGGGTGAAAAGAAACAAGGAAGTTACGATCGGGGGACGTTTGTGCATAGGTTTATGGATAAAGGGGGGCAGTGGCTCAAAAAAGTTTGGGAAACCTGTCCTAAACAAAATGTGATTATGTATAGAAGGCTCCATTTCAGGTAAAAATTTCTAATCTTGTGTACAGTTCAAGGAAAAAGGTTGGTGATTGTTGCTAAGTAAGTCAGGTGTGACTATAAAAACTGAGCTGCTGAGCATCTTGAATTTATGTATTCATGAAAATTAAAGAAATGAGATTATGCTCCCGGCTATTAATGATGCTTAGTGGCCAATTTGACTGATATTGCTCTTCTGGTGTTATGGTTTCCAAGGTCTCGTGCGGATCAAAGGGTTGCCCCTAGTGCACCCCAAATTGTGAGTAATCAGAATGGTCCCAGTGTGTGCATGTTTGCCCATTTTTGTTTTAGTGTTACTAATTGTGGTAATTTGTTTTTATCATGATGAGAAGGAAAACAATTAACTGAAAGCTGTCCTTTCCCCCCCCTCCTACTGCCTTCAGAGTGTGCCTCTCTCATATTTTACCTTACTTTGCTTTTGTGTTTTGTGGGTTGGTTGGAGTAGTTTGTATATGTTAATTCCGCATCTGAGGAAAGTTTCTCCCCATACTAATACATTTTTACATTGTGTTTCAGAAGAGGTGGTGCTGGTGGCGGAGGAGGAGGTGGAATGGGCCTAGGTTCTCGCCTAGGTGGAACTAAGCGGGGCTCCGTCCAGTCTGGTGCCACAGGTGATGATAGCACTGTCTCTGGTGCTGGGTTGGATGACTCTGTGGATGGGGAGGATGGCCCGAATTGAAGAGGGCGTTGACCATTGCCTGCTGTGGCCATGGTTGACTAATGACTTGGTTAGATTGCTGTGGTTGGAGCATGGCTCATCGCAAGGCATTCGTTCTTCCTTGTTTGTTGGCTGTGTGAATACTATGGGTGCGATTTTTTTCTCTTTTGGGATGAATTAACCAATAAAGCTGGGTATGTGAATGGCTAAATTATGGGAGGAGCTTTAACAAATGAATAATATTATAATTAATGGCTTAACTCCTGCAAGTGAGTGTCAAGGGATAATTATGATTCTGCCATGAGCAGAGTGCTGTGTTAACTATTAAAATACAAACTTTTATATTTTCTAACAGTCTTAGTTCTTATTACAGGTCTTCCTGTGTAAGAGTGCAAACATTCCCCATTATAGCATCATTCCAGGTTTTTAGGTCACTTGATTTCTCAAATTTGTGAGATACTCACCAGCTTTGTATCTCATTTGATTAGATTTGCCTGATACTAACTACTCGATGTACTTTAAAGAAGGCGGCCCATGCTAGAGAATGAATCCCAAATGCATACATATATAAATATATTATTTTTTATGAACAAAGTGAATGGTTTGGGAAATAATAGGGTTTTATAGGTGATTTTCTTATGAAAAACAATTTTTAAGTACTTGAGAAGTACAGCTGGTTTTTCTATAGATGGTTTCCTTGCCATGAAATGCCTTGTCAATAAGGGTTATGGACAGTAAATAATTTAAGGAGATGTTTTATCAATTGATGTATTAGTAAACACTTTGTATAGTAGATGTCGTTAAGTACCTGTAAAAAAGTTATTTTTAATTTGAAGAAAAATGGTTATCAAGAAAAATTTGTAATATCTCTTGTATTAATTTCTTTGTGGATATTATTAATCATGCCTTGTTTTTTACTGTTTCTTGAATTAACATAATATTTGAAAATATAATGAAATATTACTTTTAATATTATAAATATATATATATATATTTTGTTGGTTTTTGTAATTTAGGATTTTCTAAGGAATGCAATGAATTTTGTCAGTGATGTGAATGATGGTGTAAAGAAGATGTGCTGTACATAAAAATAACTCATATCGGGTTGTAAAAGTGATTATAAATACATCGTGATTTTTACCTTGTAAAAGGTATTTGATGACTTTCATGTGCATGTCATATCTTTTTGATATGCTCTCTTAAAATACAACCCAAACATTATCTAGCATCCAGCCTATCTCTGGTGTATTTTGAAGAGAGTTGATGTTCTCTATTAAGTGGAAAAAATTGAGAACATTTTACCAATCAATGATCTGCTGAGATACAAGTAAATAAATACCTGGAGTTATCATTGATCTTTTGGCATGCCCAATGGTGGAATTGAAGGAGTGGCACCCATTTTCTTATCCTGCCTGTCAATTTAGCAGGTTCAGTAAGTGATCTTCCAATAAAAGCAAAGTGATGTGTTTTAAATGAAAATGGTTACCTTTTTATTAATGTAGGTATTGAATGGTATTATATACATATGGAATGATGTTGCTGACTATGGAATTTGTTTCACCTACGCACAAAGATTATATGCAATCAGGAGATGACTGTATTAGTACACATGCTCATATGGATATTAGTGCATATTCTGATGGGGATCGTATCAACTGGAGTTTTCATCCGAAAGATCATCTTGGTGTAGATGAGATGGTTACAGAGCCATGAAAGAATTTTGTATCTACTTCTGCATTTTTACAGTACCTTTACAAATTAATCACATTTTAATTAATTTATTGCATTATTCTATTGGTGTCAGTTGAAAACTTACTTGAAAAAACTAAAAAAAGCAATAATCTTCTACCATATTTCATGCTTTTTTCCATTATAAAATTTCCCCAAATAGTAAGTACCATTTTCGCCTGAATATAATTTAACCTTTTATAATGTGTAAACCCAAGTGTTTTGAAACTAGGAAAATCTCATTTACAGGGAAATGAAAACTTAAATACAAATTTGTTGAATTTTACTTTGTGTTTAAGTTTTTATTTTCCTGTGATCATAAATTTCACATGGTAAAGTCAAAAACCATTGAGTAAAAAATCTCATCCATTTCTCCCTTTCTGTTCTATAGTTTCCTTTAAACTCATGAATCATGCATGTGGTAAACATTTGAAACATTTCAAGACCCTAAAAATAATTCCAACATTTAAATAAAACATATTTTACATATTTGTATGCAACGAGAAACAGTCATCTAATATTTGATCTTATTCTCCTTTCAAATCATATTTAATTTTATCATGCAAAAACTTTGTGAAAATGATCACCAGGAATTATTTTGAAAGAAATACTGTGGAAAGGAAGAAAATTTTTAGATAATATGTAATAAATACACAGCTAGATATGTCAAAAAGTTGTGTGTTATAGGAGTCTAGAAAAATTCAGAAACATAGAGTAATTCAGGACATGGTTAGAATTTTACCCATTTTTTAAATCCATGGCCAATAGACTTTGTAGTGACTTCTCCAAGGATTTTTGAATTACCAGACATAATGCAGTGGACACCCATACATTATCTTTTCTGATGGAGTAAATTCATGGTTTTATAGTTTCTCATTATTCTCCCTCCTAAAGAAATATGTGAAAGGCTTAGAGACATCAAATTGTGTTATCAGTCTGCTGGCCTGTAAGCATTTCCAGAGCTATAAGCATTTCAATTTCTTTTCTTCGCATGCCCTAACCATTTTGACTGCAAGCATTCCTCTCTGATGTATTAATGAACATGGTTGCTTACCCATGACTACTTTCAGCCAATCTAGCACAAGAACTTCATTCACCAATCCCTCTTCCTAGATGTAGTATATCACCTCTAATCATAACATTTTCTTTGGTGTACTTTACACCTTAAAATTAAATGAGTTTGATTTCCCTCTTCAACTGACACTGCAAACATTTACTGTAGCATAGTAATGTGATTAATTGATTTTCAATGTAGTATAATAGACATGCTAAAACGTGATAGGATTCCCAAAACATTTGTTGGTCTACTAGAAATGTGTTCGAGTTTTGTAGGTACATCTTGAAGAAAAAAAACATTACATTCAGGCTAATATGGTAATTACTCAAATTCTGAAGTTAATTTTTAACAAGTAGGTATTAGTTTTTGATGTGAAAATATAAATCTCATATTTTCCTGCAATTTTTTCTCAAATTGGAATACAGATTCAGACAAAAAGTATAATACCAATCTCAACTCTTAGGGCTCCACCTCAGCATTACTTCCTTTGCTTGCCAGAAAAAAATCTTATGACATTCACCAAGAAGGTGATGACCACCTGGTTTGCAATATTGAGAGACCTGACTTTACTGCCATTGACAGTCAATTTTAGCAATGGGTAAGATAGTGATGCATTCTGATTCTTTTCCTTCAATGGGCTTATATCTGAAAATAAAAATTACTCTTATTTGGGGCATGAGAATGGAATTCTCAGGGATGATTGCATGCTTCGTAGCATGTTCACTGTATTCCTTAATACCATATAGGTACCTACTTTGATAGAAATAGGCATGTAAAATTTTTCTCATTTGTTAATTTTATTTGTAACAGTTTACCTAAAAGTTACCTTTGTGCAGGCCACTAGTAATTTCTCAAGTCTCTTATTATCCATGGAATTACTAGAGTATGCTAAAGTAATATATATATTGGGCATCCTGAGTGACTGGGTATGTAATTTGATTTCTGAGGATTGAAGTAATCTTGTTCATACTGAGTACACCCTACTTTTTGCATTGGAGTAAAATGTGATTTTAATTCCAAATTGTGTCTGTTTCCTCAAGAAGATAATCCTTTTAAAAGCTATAATAAAGAAGCAGGTTAAAAAGGTACAAGAACAGAGTGGTTTTCAATCATGTTGATTGTGTGTAGACAGTATATTTCATTAAGACATCTATTGAAGAATGAATTGTCTAAAGGTAGGAATCCATGTAACTCAAGTAGGTAACCATGCATTATCATCAACTTGAGAAGAGCATTCAATTCTGTTCCTCTCAGTAAATTGTGGTCAGCAGTTTTATAAAAGATATTCATATAAAATAATATGCTTTATTTGTCCAGAGATTTGGTGCACATTCATACATTCACAAATATAGGACAAGTCAAATATATAAATCATAACATTGAAGATTCATGGTATACAGGTCATATATACTAAATACATTCACATATGGGAGGAGTTTAAACATGGAAATAAGGTTAAAATTTGGCAGTTGTTTATGTACAAATGAGTTTATGGCCCTATGGGCTCTATTTCCTACTTTGGCTATGCATGGCTCGAAACACACTCTGTACCTCTTTCAAATCGTATGTCTGTTCACAATGTTCCTTTCTTATCTTTCCTTGTGTTTGTCCATTCTTCAATAGTAGTAAGAGTCTCAGCAACTGAATGCCGCCAACTCATGGCGGCCAAAGCCATTATGACGATAGGCTGACTATAAGGCCCACAAACTCATGTGTGTGGAAGGAGTTCATGGTGGTGTAATTGATTAGCATGCTTGACCAGAAATCGAGAGGCCTACATTTGAGTCACTGCTGAGGACAAAACTTTTATATATATAATGATTCTAAGAAGATTGGATTATGGGAGAAAATTCTGAAGAGAATCCTAATTAAAAATAAATGATGTCTTGATGGAGAGGATTGTTGAGTTTATAGTTTTGCAAGAACTGCATATGAAGACTATTGAATACAATTAATAATTTATTTAGTTGCTTTAATAACCAAAATAAATTACAGGACCAACCATTGACATATTTGTAAATATCTAGGTATTTAGATATATGCAAATAATTATAAATGACAACACATAGGTACTTTTTTTAAATATTCTTGCCTTGGCCTAAATATTTCCAACTCTTTGGTGTAGGTACACACTACACCTATTACACATCCTGGTAAGATGACCAATTTCAATTTAGGAGTTAGTGTTAGCTTTTTCTTATAAACAATTTATTACTTATGCAGTACTCAGTTGGCACACAAAAATTAATTATTAATCATCTGAGAATCAAATTCATTGATAACAATGTCATGAAAAATATTAAATCAATCATGCCTCTTGCTCATTTGTAGGTTTCCACGGTGACGATTCAGATGGCTCTGCATGGTTATTGAATTTTCCACCGCAAAGCTAACAAACACGGTGGAAACCTGATAGACATGCAGAGTCATCTCTCTTCATTTCTAAGTATAATAAAATATAAAATATTTATAATAATTTTCTTGAAGGCTAACAATTCTCCAAAACTATAGTCTGATATATAAAGCCTTTATAAATCGCATTAGTAATTTCTCAATTGAATGTGGTGAGAAAATATAGTAGTCCAATACTCCAATTAATCTGCTTCAATATATTAAGAGCAATATAAAATACAGTGGACGATTTGATGAGAAACATCTGGCTGATTATAGCCATTGATATCCTCATTGAAGATGATTTAAATACATTTGGCTGTCAAGAGATAAAATTTTTAGTTTCTCATCAATGAAATATTACACTCAGGCAGTGCCTATTTATCTTCCACCCTCGGTGTATGTAGGTATACATCGATTTCTCAAATAATTGATATTTGGATACAAGGAGGGTAGGATTTTTAATCCCTTTTTCCCTATCCTGATAATTTATTTTTCTCAAAACAGGTGCAGGGTTATGTTTATAGAAGTATTATTGTTAGAAAAAATTATTTCATCATTATGAAGTGGAAAGCACATATTATGCTACATGTGCCAACAACTTTGCCTCAATTTAGTTAACTTGTGAGCACAATAATGATCTTTTTTTTTGCAGCATCCATAAATACAATTCAGCAAAAAATCTTGCAGAAAAAAGGAAAACGTTCAAACTTGCCTATCTAGGTGACGAACAATGAAAATGAAAAATAGAACCAAGAAAAAGTGTTGGAAAAAAAATTCCTTCGGGCCGGATTTGAACCAGCGACCTATGGATATCTATATCGTTACCTTCTACAGTCCACCGCTCTACCAACTGAGCTACCGAAGGCGATGGAAAATGAATGAACTTTTGTAGCATATATTTGAAATAATATTTTCTCTGACTTGCCAAATTTAACATTACCTTTTTATATTGTATCTTTAAAGATTATTCCGATGTGGACATTCATAAAATGGAGCACATTTTTAGTTTTATTTTTTGCAGTGCTCATTTTGCGATGAAGTCCCTCGGAGAAATAACAGCTTTCACTTTGTTTCACTTCGTATCCGGCCTCCATTGCCATGGGACAGCTAAGTTGTTTATGAAAAGGTTTAATAGTTTTGAATACTTCGACGGTAGGTAATTGATATGTATCCTTTACTTAAGCTATGCGAAAGATAATAATTGCATAGAAAGAATATACATGGAAAAAAGCTCAATCTTGTATACCTTCACTAGATTTAATGTTGTTCAGGTCTATCCTTCAATACTAAGTAATGGTAACAAGACAAAAGTGAAGACCTAATTCATTTTGTATTTCTTGATATTCGAAGTGTTAATCTTAGTTTTTCTAGGATACAGTATATATACGTCAATTCGCACCTAATAAGTGTGTTAATGACCTGCATTTCAAAACTTTATGCATCTATTTTTATTTGGACAGTGATGTGTGTTTCCATGTTATGGTCAAATAAGTAAGGTAACAAATAATTCAAAAAATCTCTCTTACTGTATGTATGTTAGTGAATTCTGCGTAAGAGGTCGCTAGTGAAAAGTAATGGTGCATTTTTTGCCAGAAGGCGTCTTTTATAAACACTAGTGACCTAAAGTAGGCGTTTATCCATATTTTACCATGTCTTGCTAAATTTATCTCCTTGTATGTTTTTCAAATGTTTCGAATGGGTCGTTAACGGAAGATTCTAGACATAACCTCAGAAATTGGGACCTATATTTTTTATTTCTCACGAAATTGTCTATGGGTTTAAGTCAAAGGTAGAACATGAGTTGTACTCACCACTTGTTAATCCATTGCACGCAATTTAACTTGTTTCTCTATTTCTACTTTTGAAGTTGTCACACTTTCCATTGTATACATTATTTCTTCCATATGCCAATAAATATAATATGTACCTACATATTGTTTGCTTTAAACATTGTGACTCTAACAACAGCCTTTGACCAAATACTTATCTGCTACGTACTGATTATTTCCACAAAGTGCCTTATATTTGTGTATGTATGCAACAAATACCGAAAAATTCAATCCATAATATTACAAAAGGTTTTACTTTATTCCTAAAATGAAATGGTACAGATGAAATGATCTGGCCGTTGCTCAATGATGAGTTATGTCACACTTTCGTAAGTTGTTATTTTTACAAAGAATTGTGAGGATTTTTAATAGTAATCAAATTTTAATAATAGTTTCTAGCCTTATGATAAATAAAAAGTGTTCAGTCTTGCTTTTATTATTCTTTACTTCGACCTTATGTAACTAATAGGCAAAAAAAATTTCATGGTCCTATATAATTAATCCCAGTGAGTTTCTTTTGTTTAATGATCATTATTATCAAGTACTCTGCAAGTACTGTAAACTTCCCATTAAAAGTTAGTAGTTCCATAGTTAATGAAATCCACTTTTCTTTCTACGTTATAGTTTTATACAGTTAAAGAGTTTTTATTCCATCTACTTTCATGATCCAATCCCTTTCATTTCAGGTAGACAGTTCAGTGTTAGAAAGTGTTCTTTTGAAAAGTTGAATTAGTGGCTTTTAATGAAAGATCATGATATCAAGAGATATGAATGAAGTCTATTGCCTGGGTTAGCCCCGTGGGTAGTGCGGTCACTGTTAGTGCTCATAATTAGCAATAGATGTTTATATGATAGCCGAGGTATTGAAGAAATCTTCGGAGAGATTTAAGAGAAGATTTGATGTTAGAAAGTCTTTGTGTTTTCGGATTTAAATTTCGTTATAGACAAAAATTGATTGCACCTTATTCTACATTTCTATGTATACACATTTATGATCTGCATATCTGGTGAAGAGCCACTTTTACTATTCAAGATGTATTTTTGGTTTAATTTATGTTTAATTTAAGTTTTGTTGTTATGCAAAAAATACAAATATAATAAAAATGTAAACAATTAAGTGAATATATCTTATTGTTAGTAAGTAACTTTTGATCTCCCAAACTGTTAAATGGTTATTATATGCCTGAAGGAAAGCATACAGTTTTATTAAATTTCACTCTGTCAGTCATGGTTCATGTTCAATCATAACTTATTGGTAAAAATCCTTGGATGATTGGTTCAAAATCCTATGCACATTGGTTACCATTGACATCCATTATAAACAACACCCACCTTTTTTCCCAAACATTTCCAGTTGCATTCAACATTGCATACCATGTTTCCATCAAACAATCTTCATTTCTTCATTAGTTTGATGATATATCATGTGGCAAGAAATTAATTGAACTGTCTATTTAATTTCTAGCATCCACCTTCAACACCTTATTTCAATGCATCAATGGTCAAACAAGTGTTTATGACTGGTCCTCTTTTATAATGCTCCCTATAGTGACATGCTTTAATGCAAAATATTGAATTTACTTTTGATCTGATTATGACCTGAGAAGTATGAAAGTTAAAGAATTGAATCCCAGAATGAACTTTGTTTCCCTTCCTTGATGCTCCCATATTGACCATTAATCTGTCAAGTTTAAAAAAATTCTCAAATGAATGCCAAATATTTTTATACTTATGTATCTTATAATATATCTTATAATAAACTCTGCTGTTTTGTTTTGAAATTAATTTTTCAGTTCATGATGCTTTTCTGCCTGTTTATACCATCTCAGTTGACTTCACTTTACTTCTCTCTGCCTCACTGGCCTAATTATTTAACTTTTTCCATGGCTCTGAATGTCTCAGTATCCCTCTATTCATTTCCTCCTTCTTCGAGGTTCCCCAAAACCTCTTCTCTTCTGTCATACCCAAAATCCTCTCTTTTATCTTCATATTGTCAAGCTTCTGTTAATTAAATGAAAGCTCATATAATTATTTTATTTATTTACTTATTATTTATTTAGGGGCACACATTGCAAGTCAGCTACAAGCCGGGTGCCAATCACATGAATATGGCCCATGTACAACAATTACAAAGAAAATAGTATACAAAAAGACCCCTTGTACATTTAAAAAAACAGATATTTATAAAACACAATTCACATCTACGAGGAACAATTGACATATACAAAAATAGAAAACAATTAACATCTACAGGATTGAATAATTAATCAAATATTCCTTGCATTTTCTCCTAATAGTTTGTAGGGAGTTGGGAAAGGGCTTAAGAAGTTCCTCAGGTAACCTGTTCCACTCTTCAATACCTCTGTTTAGGAACGAAAACTTAGCAGTGTTTGTTTTTTGGCCCTGCGCCTAATCTTGTGACAATGGTCATTTTTGCCGAGGTAGAGTGGTTTCTCTAGTTCTTGTTTTAATTCATTCCATCCTTTTTCTCTGTTGGTGATTTGGAATATTGCACATAACCTGTTCAGTTTTCTTCTGCTCTCTAAACTCTGCTATTTTAGCATCGTTAACATTTCCATTATGCTGCCCTTCCTTTTACGAGTATGCCATCCTAACACCTACCTGGCATCTTTACGTTGTACTTTTTTAATGTGTCTTACTTTACATGGGTCCCAAATATTATTCCAAAATGGGCCTTACAATAGTTTTAGTAATTAACCATAGTTTGAATAAGTATTACAGATTCAGGCATGATGTAGTGGAAGGAAAACAAATGAAAGATGTAGCACAAAACAACTATTTTGTGGAAAAGTGCTACATCTTCTTTCATTATACTCAATGAGTTTGACTCCATCTTATTTAATGGGTGATTGTGTTTTACTTAAGGTTATGTGTCATAATGGGCATAAAGGCATTTTTTCCAGTTGAATAAAGGCATCTATTAATATCCCAGCTTCAAACATTCCAAGAAATTTATGACTTGATTTCACTGCTATAATTTTGGAAAACAATTTTTATATACGATTTTATTTCTCTTTTGAATTGTTTTTGAAGTTGGTGGGTCCGTATGCAATACATTCCAAGCAATTGCAATATTCGTTTATAATAGAATTATTATAATATTTTTGCGAATTGTAATATTAAAATATATTTTCTGCGGTATGTTTTTGTGACATTTCGTTGATGAAAGTCATTAACTTCACTTACAGAAATGCAACCAATTTAATTGAAATAGAGGAAAAATTTATGGAGGAAGTCAAGAAACTTGTGGAGCTCTCTGTTTGATTTATTCATAACGTGGAACCTTAATAAAAAATCTCTTCCCTGTATGGCATTTTATTATTTATTTAATTTATCAAAAACAACACGAGGCCAATTACATTGGATACAGATCAAGTAATAAATATAAACAAATAATAAGCAGAGTATAAATGCAATTAATAAATAACAATTCAACTATAGAAATATACGATATGTATAAGTAGGTAACTATTAAGATGGTCATAAACACTCGGGTACATCTCATTGGACTAATTTTTTTAGTGCTTTTTCTCTTATTTCGTGTATATTTGTGCTCGGTAGCTCTATTGATGTATGTAGCATATATTTCCTCTACATAGAGGTAGAAAGATGTATTAAACATTTATCGCCTGTCAATTCCTGCTAATACGTATCGGCAAAGGTTATGCACGAGGGATTTGCTTCATGATCCCTTATATGCAATAGTACGGCTACTCTCATTTGTATGGGATGTTGCTTAACTACTTCGTTCCACATTGTAAGCTATCACAAGGTCGTGTTATACGACCCTTTGTTAGACTACACCCCATTAAGCTGATCAACAATTTGATGATGAAAACCCCAGTAAAAATTTTGTTTTTTAGTTTCGGTCCTTTTTGTTTTCTACCGATCACGTACTGAGTGAAGTGGAAAAAGGATCCCGTACGGTCACTTCAATGGACGTCAGTTTTCCTTAATTTCTTGATTTAGCCACTCTAATAGTGTCATTTGTGGCTGCCTTGTTATTACCATTAAATTTAGGCCATTTGTATTTATCCTCTACATGAAGATTTTTGTGTGTCTTGTTTACAGTGGTTCCTTCCAAAATTTTTCTACTAATGTAGTGACTCTTTTCGAAGCTTCATATTTTTTTTCGGGAAATCTGTAGATATATTTTGTTGTCCTCCACAAAGTCTCTAATGTTAAACCCTTTATTCCAAATGTCGTTTAAGCAACTTGGAATAAGACCTCATTTTAATTTCAACATTTTCTTTGTGTTATTTAAGTCATATAGTGTCAAGTGTCTCTGTTTATGCTTTGCAGTTTTCTCGAAATTGATTACATATGTGATGCATAATTAATGAAATGTTGCAAATTTTTTTTGATTTAAGCATGTTCTAGTGCAGGGGTAGGCAACCTTTTGCTAACTCTGTGCCGACTTAAGGTTTCAAATCATTCAGAGTGCCAACGGCAAACGTATTTTTACACAAATCAAGGTCAATATACTTGTTCTGCAACATATTGTATTTTATATGCTAATATATAGTGATATACAATAATACGTAAAGTTGTAAACCATATTAAAATAAATAGTGTTCTTTAAAAGATAAAAAAATAAATAAAATTGATAAGTAAAATTTGGAGCTTCTACCTGGCATTGGAAATTGCCAAGGGTGGCACGCGTGACGTAGGTTGCCGACCCCTGTTCTAGTGCATCTCAAAGGCTTATCATGATCACACCTTTGAATCAACTTGAGCATTTCAATAGCCATTCAAGTATCCTCCATATTCTGTCCAAAACTTTCCGTAGTGGAATGGGTTATTGAACAGGATCCACCAATTAGTGTTCAAATTCGCACGACACAAGCAAGGATACGCAGCTCAGTCATCTTCTTCCATGCCTCAGTTCTACTGCGGGCCTAATTGCAGCATTATAGATCCATGATACCGTTGATTGCCCGTACTTATTAAACCATGCCATATTTTCCTTACGATTTGACGGATTGATAACAAATTTGCAAGCTAGTTTCTGTGTGGGTGAGAGTGTATTTGTCACATTCTAGTGACCGCTATTCTCATCAGAAATTTTTGACGATGCGAACGCCTCATTAAAGTTGCAATTTAAGTTATAGAAATATTATCTCATGTCTATTGTAAGTCTATTTTAAAAAGAATTTTTTTATAAGCAAAGTCTGTGTCGCGTGAGGGTGACTGAACTCAGTCGTGGAGATTCAATTCGAAGGAGCTGCCGAACGCGAGATAATACCTATATTATGATGCATTAGGACAAGATATTTCTCGCAACATATTTCTTCCTTCAGTTAAAAAGGTTTTATACAGTAATTTGATTTCCACTGACTGAAAAGCAGAGGTCTGTGTCTGCGTTCTATGAATCGATTGGTATTTGTCATATCGAATGTGGTTGGCATTCTTTCACCTACTTGATGTAACATTTTGAATCCTGCATTTTTACGATCAGGAGACAAATTTTAGCGTCTTATTTTGGAATATTCTTAATAGAAGTTCTTAATAATGTTCCAGATAGAATTCCATGAAATTGTTAGTTGTCTTGGCAAACCATTGGCCTCGGATCAGGGTCCTCATGACAATGTTTATTTTTAAATCTGGTAACTGTCAAAGCGTATCTTTCTTGTGGTTAAACTTAGCGTAACATTTTTGATTTGATAGGAGGATTTCCGTTCCTCCCCGATAACTTGCTGAGTTCTTTAAAAAAATTTATTGGTTTTCTGTTGAATTTAGTTATTAATGTTCTGCCTGGCTCTGTCACACGCGATTGTGACGACTTGTAAATGTAGCAGAGGCGTAAAATTGGATCAATTATGGAAATATGCACTCAAAATCAACTGGAAATTTTCAAATTAGCATAAAATGGTCCACATATAAAAAAACCATCTGTAACTTCTTCAGATTTTCCCTGCCTTCAGGGGTCGCTGTTCCTCCTACTTTTCTCTTTCCATTCCTTCCTGTTCCCTGTATCGCCCACACTTCTTTCTCAGTCCTTTCTCCCTCAAGTACTTCCACCTATTCTTTGGTCTTCCTCTGGGTTCTCTGCCTTCCGCCCGAAGGTCCATCATCTTCCTTAACACGTGGCTCTCCTCTCTCCTCATAATGTTCCCATACCACTGAAGGCGTCTTTCCTTAGCCTTTTTAGATTCCTTCATCACTCCAGTCATCCCTCGGATTTGGCCATTCCTAGTCTTGCCCCTTCTTATCTTTCCTATTGTCCATCTCAGCATTCTCATCTTCTCCACATCCAATTTATTCTCCAGTGCTTTCTTCAAAGACCACGTCTGTCTGACTTCTGGCTCAAAAACCTTATCTTTTTGTGTAATTAACCTTGTCCTTTTCTTTATTCTTCTGCCGCACAGTACCCCAGACACTTCTTCCAATTTATCCATCCCGCATGGATTCTATGGTTAGTTCCCTTTCCAGTCCTCCACTTACTTTGATGTTCAACCCAAGGCACTTGAACACCTTAACTCTCTGCAACCTCTTACCCAGTTACTTCATCCCCCTTGATCTGCCCTCTCCACCAAACCACAAATATTTTTCCTTCTCTCTACTAATCTTGAGCTCTCCATCCTCAAGTGCCTCTCTCCATTTTTCAGTGCTACTTCTACTTAGATGGTCTATAACATGGCTGAATAAGTTTAACAATAGGAAAAATTGCCATATTTTGAGAATTATATTTAGAATGTTTTATCCAAATGAAGCCTATTCACCAATTTTTTTTACCCCGACAGGCAAACAAAAACAATTGTCTCATCAAGATTTTCAAACATTTTTTTCTATTTATTAGGGTTTCTGTTTCTCTGTCTACTTCGTCAGTCGGCATTTTCTTCACCATATATTCGTGATTAATAAATTGAAACTCAGTTGTCCTTATCCGATATGGTCGTAATAAGATCATTTCATTGATTTGCCATTTAATGCTTTCATGTCTTAGAATTTTATGATTTATATTGAATGCAGCATCACTTTCCTCAAAGTGAGTAGCAACTTATCGCAGAATACGCAAACTTTATATAAATTTCTTAAAACATAGAATTTACGTTATGTTTTAGCCACTCGTTAAAAATCAAAGTTCATATTGCCTTAATATTTCTATTTAGTGTAGATTTTTTCCATGACAGAAGCTAAAAAAAATTTTTAAACAGTAGATTGGTACCTTTATCTTGTTTAAGACTTGCACCTAGAGAATGTTGCATACTTCGATCAATCAGGATCGTTGTTATTTTCAAATACTTTGAGAAAGAACGAGAGAGAAGCCAAGTGCCAATTTTGAGACAGAATTAAAGTAAAATACCTGCTATACCCAAACGTAGGACCGTGTCTATTTTGGGAAATAAATTGCGGGCTGCTTATTTTGCTGGGTAAGAAGACAGCAGTCTTATCAGAGGAAGAAAATTGATTTGTTCATAATTCATGGTAATTTGACCCAAGGCCTTCCACGGACCTGCAGTTTATGACAGCCCAAGTAACTATAGTGTAAAATTAATAATATTCCACTAAGTGTTGCATGCTGTTTGCCTCCCTTTATTCCACATAACACGGCTAGCTTTCCCATACCTCTGGCTCATTTTCACAACAGTCTAATTTCTAACTTTGTCTTCAGCGTCTTTCTGGTAACAATTCACCTATCTTTCTCGTATTTCACCCAATTACCTCCTCCTCTCCCTTTCATGTCTGACACTCTTCATTTGTCTTTCTTTCCTTCCACTTTCCCTTTTCCATAATATTTACTATTCTCCATTGAAATAAAAAACATAGTACGGAAGTACTTAGTTTTTATTCCTTAACTGGTACACGATTCCTTCGTCATTTTATGTTCTTTTTTCTTCTCTACTTTTCATTCCTTGATTTCTGTTTATTATAACTTTTTTCTGG
This sequence comes from Rhinocypha anisoptera, assembly GCA_011762765.2. Taxonomy (NCBI): domain Eukaryota; kingdom Metazoa; phylum Arthropoda; class Insecta; order Odonata; family Chlorocyphidae; genus Rhinocypha; species Rhinocypha anisoptera. The sequence goes on along the minus strand of WURS02000001.1, from coordinate 639,628 downwards.
TTATCCATAACTTCAGTCACTGTCACGCACCCCAAAATATTTCTATAAATACCTTGACTTCTCACCTCAATTTTTAGTTGAATATGCATTAGTAATTTTTTTTGCAATGATAAAGATGTCTTCGTCGTATGGGTCTCCATGTTCTACCACCGTCATTATCCCCCCCTCATTTCAATTATTAAGCACTCTTGCTTAGCTTTCTCTTCTCATAGTACAAAGGTGTGACCATAGGGATAATGTTCGTCCAAACCTTAATCGGATTTATTCTCTCTCCTAAAAGTGAACTGTTTTCATTGTAGCAATATGCTTATTCTCGAGCGTGGAATGACCAAAGTTATTAACTTTAGACGAATTAATAACTCTTTGAAGCCGTCCCCTGCACGAGGGGGACAGTAAGACACCTCGCTCCACACATACCCAATCCGTGTCGAAGAAAAGTTCAAATTTCGTAGAAGCTTGGCGCTATATGGATCGGACATATCGGTCATCTGTTGAACGGACCGACGTAGAAGCCTTCTTAATATGGTGCTGGAGGCAAAATCTGAAGTCCAAATGTATAATGGCGCCATCTCATCCAAGGATATGGGAACGAGAAAAATGGAAGTCTAGTCATTTCCAGAAATGTGGTGGGATTCACGGCAATAACTGACGTAAAGAATAATCAGCAATGCGTTATCTAGTCACGGAATGAAGTTAGTGGAAGAATATAAAAGTTTGGAACGTAAAGTGATGAAGAAATTGTGTTAGAGTTAATGAATAAAAATTAAGTAGTACCAAACTATGTTTTATGTTTCAGTGAAATATACCTATTTATGAAGCAATTGGTTACCTGTCAAATAGTGGTAAGAATTCACTGGAGCCCGTTTAGTGTTTTATCTCTTAGATTTTAATTCAATTTATATTTAGGAGAAATTTTGATTAATATAATTCACCGAAAAAAATCTTGCCTAACGAGTTATAGTAGAAAGTTCCTGGAGCAATACGATTGAGGTTCTAAATTATATTTTAATCCTAGAACACCACACTTCCTAAAGAGATACACAAACCGCACACAAGGGTCTAGCAGATTCCGTGTAAATACAGTTGTAGTTTCCTATTTTACCGCAATTCGAAGTAAAATTGCAGTAACTATATTCTTTAAAGTATTTTTGTCATGCTACATTGGAAATATTTTGTTTTGGAGCAATATATTAAAGTTGTGATTTCATTTTTGCAAAACACTGCTCATAAAGATACGAAAAAAATTAAATTTTATTGTTTACATATACCATTTTAAAATTTAGTCAAATAAATACTGTTACATATTGATTGGGGGGTAAGCTAACGGTTAAGGTAGGTTTTTGATAAGCCTTAGGTTAAATTTCCCCCCCTATTTCTTAATTTAATTCCTCTTCAAATCTGCATACTTCTTACCACCTATCATTCTATCCAAAATCACTTTTCTCTCCCTACCTCGCTTAACATTCTACCCTCCATTACAACATTCGACAACCCTTTGCCTCTGAGTACCCCTTCCATCCACCTTTCTTGCGTTCTTTGGATTCCAATCAGCGATTGCCGCTCACCCCCCCCCCCCCCCCCCCCC
>WURS02000001.1:613634-624694 GCA_011762765.2 Rhinocypha anisoptera | reverse complement strand
AACTCAAGTTTTTATACTTTGAAAGAACATGCAACAAAAATCAAATCAAATTGAAAGTATTCAAGACGGATTTACGTGAAGGTGGAGCTGACTAGATTAGTATTTTGAAGTTATTCAAACCCCTGCCTTAACTGGTTGAGCATCATCTATCTTGAGCTGATACAAAATGAGTGTTAGGCCATTTAAAGCAGTGAAAATTGAATTTAGTCGGCAATAATATTTTGGTTATTATCGAATTTTATCTTGGTGACTCCGTAAACGTGTTAAAAATAACATGTTTTCTATGTGGAATGATGGGATTCGCATCTGCTACGAACACGTTTTATTTTTCTCAGAAATGACGCGTCCCGATGGGTTTTTTTTCTCTCGCTTGAAACCAGTTTGATATCTTGACTTTGACAGCCTCCCCCCCACCCCCCCCTCCCATTGCTAATCCTCCACGGGCCACCGCGTTTGAATCCCGGGTGAGGGGGAAAATTCGAAGCGTCGAATAAAAGAACAGACATACTCCCCCGGGGGCCGCCAGCGGCGGGACTGGTAAGTGGAGATTTCGCTCTCGCTGTGTGAGCAGAATCTTCATTCCGCATCTCCCTCCCTCTATCATATATTCGAATAAGTTCGCGGTGACCCTCAGGAGCGTCCGCCCACCGCAGGAAGGAAGAGCACGGGACACTCCAACGGCTGCGAATTCCAGGGGGTGTGCAGCTTCAGTCAAAGGGGAGGGGTCCATCATCTCAAAATCCGAAGGTCTCCCTCGGTACGTGTCTCTCACTCTTGTCTCGACGGGAGGGGACTCTCCCCGCCCTCTCTCTCTCTCCCGCGTGAATTAAACCCTTAGACAGTACATATGTATGTGCTGTGCCGTCCTTAGTTGCCTCCTGATGACATGACCTCCACTTGTCTTCCCGATAGAGAACGAAAACAGCCGTAGGAAACCTTTGCAAGCGATTTCGGTCCGTGCAATTTGTTTTACTGAATCTTTTCGTGTCACTTCTCTCAAAGGATATTGCTGAAATTTAAATGTACATAATTTTTTACATTCCGTCAAATGAATGGGAATGCGAGACGAGGACTGGGCCGGAAGGGTGCAAAACGTTAATACGCCATCGATAATGGCAGTGTTCCGGAAAATGTGTGTTGGCCGAGTAAAACCCCACGCAAATGTTTTTCGGTGAACAAGTTGATCTTTATTCAAAAGACGTTTGAACAACCGCGATGAATAAATGATATTATTCAGTAAAAATTTATGAAAAATAAACGAAACCCCGAACATAAAATTCGCTGAGCAGGCCGTCACCTGGTGGAATTCCATGTTGACAAATGACATGTAGGTTTTCAACTTTGTTTTAGTTCCGCAGGACATTATCAACACGACGGGTTTCGAACGATTATCGTCATCATCTGATAATCGTTCTAAACTGGTCTTGTTCATAATATTCTGAAGAAATAAAATAAAATTTAAAACCTACATGTTTTTTGACAAAGCCTCCAATAATAACAGTGCTCAATAATATCTCGTAGAGTATTTTTTGTTCAGGAATTGGAAAGTTTTCTGTTCTAAAGGAAAGTGTAGAGTAGTTATGGGTCGATTCGATTCCTCGATTCTTCGATTCTAGGCCAAGAATCTGAATCTGAATCGAATGCTTCAAAAGTCGAAAAATCGATTCCGATTCCGGTTATACTTCTAACCGCGACCACAAACCGCATTTACCATGATGTAAGGAGAAGAGGAGTTTTTCAATATTTAACCTCAGATATTTGGGGTCACCTTTATATGTGGGGTCGTCTCATACGGTAGACTCATAATTTCACGAATACCGATTTCACGGAAAATTCCATTTTACGCACGCGACGACGATGAGATCCCGAGGGATCTTTTACGTCCTCTTGTGACGTCACTTGGAGAAACATTATTACTGCTTGCGTAAAGTGATTATTTAACAGATTTATATCTTATTAAGTTGTTGTTATGTTAACTGGTGATATTTATTGAGTGATGTTTTTCTAGCAAACTATGTCATCGGAATCGAAACGAGAATCGGTGAAATTTTGGAGTCAGCCCTCACTTCACTAGTGAGCAGCCATCTGTTATTTTCTTCTAAAACTTTTCCTAATATATTCGGTGCTAGTTTTCTCCGACAAAAATCTTAGCTAGGTGGCCATGGTCAATATTTCTCCATGCTTGATTATCATACGAGTATATTGCACCCCTGCTTTTCGTCGAGTTCTCTATCGAAGAATAAAAAAATAAGTAGTAGTAGTATTTTTTATTTATAGGGTGCTTCGACAGCTATGGTCATTTCGCACCTCTTCAACTCATTGAAAATGATCCATCTGCACAAACACAACATCCATGCCCTGGGCGGGATTCGAACCCGCGACCTTTGGGTTGGCCGGCGAGCACGCTGCCCACCAGGCTAACCCGGTCGGCGGAAAAAAGATATGGACATGTTTATCCCAATAGGAGTACAGGATGTTTCGATAAAAGCAACGTGGATAAAAATTCAAATATATAAAACATAAATAACTACACGTATTTAAATAAATAACACGTATTTAAAAGGCGAACAGCACATTTTTTTTTTAAATAATAAAACCAAAAAGTTGAATAAAAACAGGTTCATTACCCAGGATGGTACCGAGCATACCCCTGGTCATTGGCCTTAAAATATACGTAGATAAACAGAATAAATATAATAATAGGTTTTAAATATAAAATGAATTAAAAAATTTAGATTTCGTTTAAAATCCCCGTCTTTCAAAAACGTTATTTAGTCTCTCTCAGGGTCGTCTCCCAGGAGATGGCCAAATGTCGCCCCCTTATGTTTATGCATTTCCCGATCCGCACGGCACTCATCCATTGCACTCCTTCGAGACGTGCCTGATCACAGTGAAGGGGGGGCGCAGCGCAGTCACCGCAGTGAGGTGGGATTTTCTCCTCGGTGAAAAGAGGTAGGGGTGTGGGTCAGGGCGCACGCAATCCCCTGTTCTCAACACGTTTAATACGACCGATTGCGTTTTAAATACCGAACGGAGTTCAATTACAAATATCGTCGCTTAAACCTCTGCCTGGTGCGAAAAGAAACACAAATCGTCTGGTGGCCAACCACGCATTTTCTCGAGACTCAAGAATCGCGCTTTGACGGCACGTTTGAGTGATTGCATCCGATTGGCCCTCCCGTCTTCCTGCCGACCGAGTTACCCCCCGCCCGGTGGGCGTGGCGTGCCCGCAGGCCAACCCGAGGGTCGCGATTTCGAGACCCGCTCAGAGCATGGGTATTGTGTTTGTCCAGATGGTTTTTTCTGTGAATTTAAAGGGTGCGAAATGACAATAGCCGCCGAAGTACCCCGTAAACAATAACACTACCACTGATAGATTTAGTCGTGCGACACTAGAGGGTTTTTTGATATTCAAGCAAGTCCTTGGAATATATTATCATTTTTAATTGGAACTTTTGAGAGGCTAATAACTTTAATGTGAAACAGCAGGGTAGCAGGTGAATCTGATAAGATGATTTTTCAATCTTTTGTTCGAACTAAGTGCTAAATTCACGCGAAATTAGCCGAGCAAATGCCGTTTTTCGTAAACGATATATTTTTCAAATTATTCCTTACCTTCAAATTATTTGAGATTAATTTTGATTAAACCCCCAACAAAGTTATCAACGCTCGCTTCAGTTTCGTATAGGCGTACAGGGTGGAGATCATGAGGGGGGTACAATGATGCCGTGCGGGCCAGTGAAAATCACAGCGGTGGATTAATAGGGTCGTTAGGGTTCTTTCACATTAAACCACCATCCTTTGTGTAACGGTAGGTGTCCGGAGAAATCACTGGGATTTAAACCCGTGATTTCCACTCATTAGGCGACCGCTCCATCAATTGAGACGCTATCATTCCCTCGAGTAATATATTAGTAGGTATTATTATAGGTCGTCTTCGATTGATACACTATTGCACAACATAGCCAACTTCTGCCTGAATTCCTTCTGAGTCTCCTCCAACTTTCAATTAGTCCTACCATTGCTACATTCTTGATGGAATGGTTTTTCCGAAGAACACACTGAAATTCCACATACAAGGTTTATTTTAACACGACAAGGTTTCGCATCATCAGGTGCCGATGCTGTTGTACGGCTTCAGCATCAACAGAATCGGCAGACGTGATGGTGCTGTTACGCACGGCGGCGAAACCTGGTCGTGTTAAAAATAAGTTTAGCATGTGGAATTTCAGTGTGTTCTTTTTTTAAATAATACCCTGATGAGTGACCGCGTGAAGCCAGAAACTATGTACTTCTTATGCTGCTACTTTCTTTCCTCCTCTTCCCCGCTTAACCAAACTTCACTATTTTATTACTCTTTTCAACTTCCCCTTAAACCAACCAGCATCTCTCCTATTCCTTTGCCGCTTCGCTTCCACTATCTTCAACGGTGATACATATATATAATTTATTAGTTTACGCCACAGCCTACTCCACACAGCCTGCACTTACTCTATCCACCATTCTCAATTCTCATCTTGAGATCTTTCAACCTGCGAATCATAATCTCGCCTGTGAATGCGGCAACTCGTGCATTTAATTTTATACTCGGAGGACAAATGATTCTGTAAAACTCAGAGAAGACTTGAATGACCGGTTAAGGTAGGTTTTTTATCAGCTTCAGGTTGGACTGGACCCATTTATTCCAAACTCTTTATATCCGCACACTTCCCACCACCTATCATTCTATCTAAGGTCCCTATTCTCTTCCAACCCCTACCACGCTAAAGTAACATTCTGCCCTCCATTACACACTTCAATAACCCTTTGCCTCTCTGAGTATTCCCCTTCCATCTCCACACCTTTCCTGCCTTCTTAGGATTTCATGCAGGAATCTCCTCTCCTCCCCCTACCATTCACGTATCACTTCTTCATTCGCGTTTTCCTCTCCGTCCGCCACATCATGTCCATCCTTCGACAAACCCAAATCTCTCAAAAACCTAGAGAATACTTATCTGATCAAAAATCCGATATCAATGACTTATGAAAGCTACACAATGTAGATACAACTTGTAGCGACCAAATCTAACTTTCTCAAATAAGAATAAATATCTCAACACTTTTTTCAGTTCAAATGCAACTAGCGCTCCTTTAACTCCTCTTCGTTACAATACGTGGAATGTTATTTATAGTGAAAAAATTTTTAGTCCTTTTCAAAACTTTATTAATTTCCCTCACAACTGGTACAAGTTTAATCAGTAATATTGAATCTTGCTTCTGGATTTTTAAAATTTAATGAAACCATTGCATTATTCGAATATATATCGAGTTGATGGGAAATTCTACCCGTTGACAAATTATTTATTTTATGGAAAAAGAAATATCTTGCGATTACAAGATACATGTATCTATGTTGATCGGATTGAAATCACATGGACAAGTCGGGCATATTTCAACTTGCAAATGATACTGCAAAATTCTTTCATCTAATCCACTCCTATTAAACTGGTGGGCTCACGTATATATGCTTAATTTGGAAACTTTTGAGGAAACGAAAGAATCGATTATTTTGAAATAAAGTAAAAGGATTTAAAAAAGTAAGATTTTACTCTCATTCCGTGAACATTTCCTCTATAGTGTTGATATAACTTTCATTTAATAAATATATATATTTATATAACTAATTTATATAACATTTAATAACATAATTTATATAACTATCATATAAATAACATAAGTGTATATATATTTATCATTTTACGTAACAGTCCTGAGAGAGATCAATGCATAAGAAATTCTTATTAGTTAAAAACTCTACGTTTTCCGTATTCCACTGCTTTTTGTAATAATGTAAAACTCTTCTTTCTTTAGATGGCATTGATATGGTATTGGATAACATTTTGCCTCGAAGTTGTGAACTCACTTCCCTCACTGCTGAATATCGAAGTGTGTCATCACTTGACGAGATTGTCCGGTTAACAAATATGTTTGACTATTTTAATTTCTATGTAGTTACTGTTCAAAAATAACTATTTAAAGAACTTTTCTGCATAGTACTCACGACCTTCCAACGTTCATATAGTCGTATCAAATAAAAATCTCATGCAAGAACAAGAATTGGATTCACGTCGACGTGGCGTTTACCAAGGATCAAGAGAAAATCTAGACACGGACTCCAAAATCGGGTTTCCGCATTGGCATTTTCATATTTGGTGTGAGTTTTGCGACATATTTTCAGTTGTGTTGAAACACCTCACTCAACTTTCACATGCATGCGGACATTAAAATTGTATTTCTTTGTGTGCGACCCTAAGGCGACACTTTCTGCAGTTGATTTTTTCAAGCTATTTGTCATTCTGTAAACGATATGAGAAATTCCGGGAAATGATGAATAACGCGCGCGAGGATACGTACGTCGCCGACCGGGCCGCCGTGATGGGATTGACGGTGAAGCGGAGGAGAAGAAGAATGAGAAGAAATGCCTTTCGCCGCACAACCTTCTTTTACAACCCGCGGGATTCAGATCCACAATTCAGAATCTTCATCGTGACGTTCACCCGAATATTTCGACGTGCACACTACTACTGACCGCACGGCATAAACCTGAAAATAAAGTACGCGTGAAGCGACGCCATCGGGACGTTCGACGAATAGAATCCGAGAGCAACGGAATCATTTCTTTTGGTGCACGTCGACGGTGAAAAACACCGAAAGTTTCGTCTGATCAGCGAAGGAAAGAATTTCTTTCAAATTTTATTTTTTCACTTACTCGCACAAACACGCACCCAACACCGGGCTAATTCACGGCGGCACAACACAACGATTTGTGACGAGGTGGAAACCCATCATACACCCGGCCCCGGAATACGAATCCGCGAATCCTGCAGGTCGTCAAGACTAGGATGTCACCCGCGCCCCCGATATTGTGCCAGCGGAATAAGTAAATATGTGCACTATATGAGTGTTCTACCGAAACTCGGAAGCACGCGACCCGAGTAAATGAGTCCCGACTGACTCGGCGGGTACACGAGGCTTCGCGGCTGCGGACTGTTTCCCTCCTCCTCCTCCTCCACCCGCCCCCCCTTCCCTTTCCACCCATCCCTCACCCTTTTTCCCGCTCGATCCCATTCGTGTTTTGACCGCCTCGACATTTTCCGTCTCTTGTCACCGTGGTCGTGGACGTTTTTGCTTCAAGTGTCGTGTTGTTTTACGCCGCTTTTGTTTCTTCAATCACGTGCCCATTCGCTTGGAGGTCGTTACCGTTATCTCTCTTCTCGTGAGGGGTGACAATTCTGTGTCGTCGCACGCGCGTTCGCAAATTTGCTCGGGTGCTCCAGTACAGTGCGGCTCTTTTTACCGAACGGAAAATTTCGTCGTGATGAACAACTTTCTAAACGTATCGTTTGCTAAACAATTTGATTTCGACCCTTATCGACTGGAAATTTCCGTCGTTTTTCTCAATTTTGGCTCGCACTAAAATAATCCCTCGGTGAGAATTCCAGTCGGATGGGGGTTCCAAAAGTAATGATGCTAATGTTAGACAATCGTTTAGAAATAACTCGGGTTGATTCTGGCGTCAATTCGTGGGAAAGGTTCATACTGGAGAGAGAATTTTTTTTCCACATGAAATTTTTTTAGTTTTTGATGTTTTCCAGGCGCAGGATTCAGGTGAAACCTTCTTCACCAGACACATATAAAAGTTTATTACACAACCCGTGTTTCAACTTATTCAGTCATCATCATGTGTAGAAATGGCTGAATATGACGACTGATGACTGAATAAGTGAAGATCCTGGTTGTTTAATGAAGCTTTTATGTGGAAAAACAAAGTCTTTCTCTCTAGCATTCACAAGTAATTAGCGAATGTACTTACTTATGCCTATCTATCTTACACTTGTCAGTTCTTTGTTATATTTACCCTTTGATCGTAAGAACTAACAATATTTCTTCTTGCTGTGTATCGCCCATTTTTGTTCCTAAAATATTCATTAATAATAAATATTTCCTTTTCTTACGAATGCATGAGACGTTCTGGCGGTTTTGATAGCTGTCAAAGCTGAAGGCCATGTAAATGAGTTAATCGCAGAAAAACCTGTGAGAAAATCCGTAAAATAATTTTACTTACACGAGGCCAATGTATTTATTATACTACTTATTATGGTACTTACGTTTCCATACCGAAATGATTTCGCAAATATTTAAATGATATTTTCGGAATAGGAAACGAGCAATAAGTTTTTCTCATTCCCTATGTATGTATATATATGAGAAAAATACGCCATAGGCGGTGAATATAAAATTCACGGGAAAACTCAAGTGACACGGTAGCTCAGATGGTAAGAGCATTCGACATGTAATCGGAAGGTCCCGGGTTCGATTCCTGGTCGTGGCATATTTTTTCCGTGAAAAAATACTATTCCCTTGATTTCATCTTTATATGTTTTCCTATCCTCTTTCCAAATTCCTATCCCATTATATATATATATATATATATGTCGATATTTACATTACACTGGATATTACACACACACATATATATATATATACTCTCTTTATTACACACATATATATGTACTCTCTTTGTCGCAGTCGAAGGCGGTCCATCCGCCAAAACGTCCGAAATAATTCTTGTGAGTGTCCTTTTTAATTGTCTCTCTGTTCTCAACTATATCTGTTTATTTGTTTATAGTGATTGCTTGGCTTTTATGTTGATAGTATCCTCCTTCTCCAGGTACAAGTAACTCTTGTGGCTCTTGATTATATTTTATTTGTCCTTTCTTGTTTACTTTATCGCATCCTTTCACCTTTACAGCATCAAGCACCTTCTATTCAATATGGTTTGAACGGTTGATGAAGGATTACATTTCTTATAATTTCTGTCCTCCTAAGGCTCAGGAATTAATTCAAATCAACATGCAGTTTCATGATAGATTTTAAGAACTTTCTGTTCAAAAAACAACCACTTTATGAATATGTGTACCTACATATTGATGGGATTTTCACAAATCGAGAACTCAGAACAGGAAATGTTTAGCATTTTTAAAAATCACATGAACTAAATAAACCATTTCTACCTAAATTTGGCCGATATCACTACAAGCAATCATTGAAATTTTTACTCTAATCTTCTTGTTTAATTTCATAACATTAAATTATTGAATTTAAATTTGATACATATGTACTTTAAAAAGCTCCTGCTGGCCACGTTTCATACGGAATTCGATAAGGAGGCATACCTATCAATCTTATCGAATATTTAGTTTAAAATGCATTTAAATTAACCTAAGAGCAAACTCATTTGATGAAATATTGTACAACTATTTTTGATCTTGGCTTACAACTCGGTTCTTACTTAGGAGAAGATTCATCAGAAAAAAGTAATTTAAAAATTGCTTGAGTTTATCTTGATCCAGTTAAAAATGAGCAGTATGATTATCAAATCAGCAGAATTCGATTATGCGTCTGGAATTTTCGGGGAAAACCCCTGGTTTTTCCTGACTGTAAATTTAAAATTAGTCTGTGGAATAAACTGTGAGTGGGATATTACAACAATATAAGTATACCAAAATAGAGATAACGTTAAAACACAGGAAGATGAAATGTATATATTTATCTTTTTATTACAATTATGGAAATAGACATAGTTTGATATATGGATAACTTTAAAAAAATGAGAATATTTAGTGAAGGACATGGTCATTTCATAAAATTTTTTTTAACGTGCATAAATTAAGCCTTTATTAGATTTCTCCTTCTTATCTGAATTTAATACCGAATATATTTGCATTTTGCCGTCTATAGTAAGACGTATCTCGCATATAATTTAAACCTACCTCTCTTTTACGAGCTTAATACAAATCAGCGAAATTTTATTTGCCTTTTTCATGATTTCATTCATATTTTTCACTCTATATCTTCTCCGTCATAGTCATTCATATCTGCGGTGCTTCCATTTCTGTTTACTTATCCGTTATTCAATATATATATATATTCTTCTTTTTTGAAAACTGGAGTGGGCGTCGTTTGTAGCTCACTTTCTAAAGCTCGCACTGGGACAGTAAAATGCAGGCGATTTTATTACATGCCTACATCGAATTTCCCGTGATGATCGGTGGGCGTGGAGTCAGAGACGGTTATGAGTTGAGAAGGGAATGTCCATCCATTGAATGCAAACTGGCAGATCAACCGAGGACGTTTCAGATAGAGAATGCGATGCTCAGTCCAGTCATAACCCTCTACTTATCACTCATAAAATGCCCTCCTCATTTTAAATTGAATTTCACTGTCAACAATTTTGCGTACGTCACCTGCGCATATGCGACAGTCTCTCGATGCTGGGCGAGGAACGAACCCCGAGCGGCGAATTTTTTCGCGTGCAGATTTCTCCCGCTTAATTGCCGAGCGAACTCGATAATCGCGATTTACCGAGTTCGTAATCCGTCGCCTTAATCAGGTCTCTCCGTGTGGCATTCAAAATGGCGGGGGCGGACGAATTTTGATACCGTCGTCCCCTTATCGTCATTATCCGCCCGACCGGCCGATAAATCAATGTACACATTCTCTCCCTCTTGGAGATCTTTTTTTTTTTACTCTCCCCCTCCCCCCCCTGGGGTCACAACGCGATCAAACTTGTAAAACCTCCAGCCTCGGAATCGAATGAGTGATGAAGGAGAGTATTGACTGTTGCACGTACAATTCGTTTGTCAGTTATCTTCATTAATCGAATTCCGGGCGACGTGTCCAATGGTAAATAATGGCGTAATGATGTCATTATCTTCCTCGGTCGTATTTGTCAGAAGGAATTGGACGTCAAGTCCTCCAGCCTCCCGCCCCCACACCTCCCCTTCCCCATTCCCCTCCCCTCCTTCGAACTATCTCCCAATCCTCCCTCCTCCTCCTCCCACAAAACCTCCGACCTGCCTCCCTGACCTCCTCACCCTCGTTCTCCTCCCCTGCCATCCCACACCCCAAACTCTCTCTGGTTGGATTCCCTTACACTTCCGCTTCCGAGATGTGGTTGTTTCCCCTGTCTCTCTCTCTCTCTTAAGGGGAGAGAGGAGAAGGGGTGGCGGGTGAAGGAG
>WURS02000001.1:584303-599465 GCA_011762765.2 Rhinocypha anisoptera | reverse complement strand
GAAGGTGGTGGTGCCACCGAAAATTCTTCACCACTGTGAGTTTTTTTTATTTTTGTGTCCTGTGTCTCTGTACGTTCGTCTAGTGTTCGAACCAATATATATATATATATATCGCATATGGTGGCACAAATAACGCACGAAAAACATAGAACCTCTAGACAAGGAACATACACATTTTTATGCACATGTGTATATGTGTACACACACGCGCACAAAGCACGAAAGAGTTGAAATTTTCCCGAATGATGCTGATGATTGTCCCGCCTTCGATTAGGGATTCCCCCCTTAGACGTGGCCGAGTCTCGCATCAAGGGCTTCTCGTATCACTTACGTCTGCCATCCCTCGGAAATCAAACCTCCTAGGATACCCTCGACAACACCGAGCGAGAATTGCTTCTTTGATTTTTTAAAAGAAAACTCCGGCGGGAAACCGCGAGAAAAACCGGACATGGACTACACTTGGCGGATTCACTCTAAATCGAGAGTGTTTTTTTTTCAGTTTTCTTCCTTCTGAAGACTCCAATTTCAACGAGCCTTGAAATGAACATGAACCTGTAATATGAATTCTTCTTCATTCTGTGATTCTGTGATGGGAGATTTTGCGGAAACTATTTGCAGGGAACCGACGAGGCTTACAAATATCGTCATGCCTATAAATATGAAAAATTGACTCTATTTAAGTGATTACTTCTACGACGGACGTTGATGCGAAACGTTTGTTTTTGGAGTTTACTTTCAAAAGACATTTTCCAAGGCGCATAGTTTAAACACACAACCCAGTTTTAGTTACAATGTCACTTATAAAGACAGAAATTTGCGCCATGAGTGAATATCAAGGGTCCGTTAATGATATACTGACACACGTTCTTGGACAAAACAGCGGGAAATAAACACATAACGATACAGAAGTATTTAATTTCACTCGTAGAACTCAGCAACGAACAGCAACAGATGAAACTCCTTCAGATGATTGAATGATCTCGGAGCTCTCGCTGTGACCGGGTTAACCTGGGGATAGCACGCTCGCCGTTAACCCAAAGGTTGCGGGTTCGAATCGCGCCTTCTTGGGTGTTACGTTTAAGCAATAGGGTTTTTTCTATAATAAGAGCTGCTAAAGTATCGCACTATAAAAAACTACCGTCGACGAACTATAAGAACACATACTAATACTACTTCCACTCTCAAACCTTTTTTTAATTACTCTTTTTTAGAGTGATGGTTTTATTTAAAAATAACTATTATATTTCCGCAAAAGATACAAAAACACGACCTGTTTCGCCATCGTCTGGCCATCATGATCATCGCCGAAACCGGTCGTGTTTTGTATCTTTTGTGGAAATATAATAGTTATTTAAAAAAAAAAAACCATCACTCTATCATGGAATTCCACCAAGTGACGGCCTCCAAAGTGAACTTTACTCTTTATTTAATTCTCTTGCATCAACATTGTTTTTTCAACTCCCGAGTTGGCAAATTTGTGAAATATTTATCTGAAACCTGTAGCCGGTTAGAACTGATTTGAAATCAGAACGAAGAATACAAGACGCTAGGAGGGGTACTTGTAGTACGATATGTATCCACGCGGCCGTCAGAATAATTTTTATCATTCACTTGTTCATTAGCACGGAAAAGGCAAAAACTACAGTCTAGAGAAAACAAAATAACGTCGCCAGGATGTAAAATTTAATCAAAAGTAAATATCGCACGAAAAACTTAGCCTAGTTGAAATAAATTCAAGTTTGATTAAGTTACCCTCCGGGCCGCGATCCTTATTTTTTTAAATTTATTTTTCCAAGCAACGATGGACATATTATGCGCCGTGGGGGCCGACTTCCTAGAGTCGAAGCGGGGAACGCTATCGACTTGAGGGGATAAATCAGTTATCGAACGGAAACACTTCGAAACTAATTTGACTAATTGCCACTCCGGGGAGTTAAAGCCGGCTTTGAGAAGGGAGGGAAGGATACGGCCCCAACCACAACGGAAAGGGGTCACGGATCGAAGCGTTTCGCGTCTTTTCTTGTTCCGTTCGGACATTTTTAAAATGTGGGGCAGGGCCGTGTTCCCTAGGACTTGGGGACGTTTACTAGTTCCCTCGGGAACATTAAAACGTCTTTTTCGAGAGTGCGCTTCCGTGGTTTTTATGGGCCGATCCGAAGAGTTTGTTTTAATTCTGGAACGGGAACACTTCGGAGAGAGCACGGGATGGGGGGGTGGAGGAGGGCTTCCCCGCGGTCTGCACCGAGTGCAGAGTGCTGTGCGGGGCAGCGGCCGGCGGTGGAGGCTCCAGGGGGGTGCCCGGGGAGGACGACTCCGGCCCCTATCAGTGCATCAAGTGCCAACGGGGATTCCCCACTGAGCGAGAGATTCGCGCCCACGTCCTGTCGGCGCACCTACTGGACGTGGGCAGCCACGCAGGGAGCTGTGGCGGGGGGGTCCTGGGAGGAGGGACCGGGATGGGCAAGAGCGGCGTGGCCGCCGGGGGGGTCCCTTCCGTTTCCTCCGACCTTGCCTGCCACCTGTGCTCCCCGCCCTCGGAGTGGGACTCGCCCCTGAGGCTGCAGGCCCACCTCATCGAGCACTCCTTCGGCGCCGCCAGCGTGGTCGGCGGCGGACGGGACTCCTCCGGTGGCGGGGCGGCCGGCTCCGTTGTCTCCGGGGGATCCAATTTCTCCTGCTACCTCTGCGGCGCGGTCTTCACGGCCGCCGCCGGGCTCCAGAGGCACATGCCCGGCCACGGGCTGGCACAGAGGCCTTACGATTGCTCCCGGTGCAGCCTCCGCTTCTTCTTTAGGTCCGAGCTGGAGAACCACATGTTTTCCCACCGCGACGACGAAGACGAGAGGCAGAGGTCGGAGGCGGAGGAGCAGTCGGCGATCGACCTAGGCGCCAAGTCCAGGACAGTGCCGAAGGTGGAGGTCAAGGAGGAGGAATTGGAGGTGGAGGAGGGCGTGGAAGCGGACGCGTGCCCTCCCGAAGCAATGGACGCGGATATGCCTCTGAAACGGGAGGGGGACGATGCGGAGCAGGAGAACGGTGTAGGAGTCGAAACTGGAGTGTACGACCGCGACGGCGAAACTGGTGCTGCCCAGGGGAGGGATGCGGAGGACGCCGGAGCGGACGGCGGGGGCGAGGCAGTGGCGGCCAGGAAACGAGCCAGGGTGGACGCGGGCGAAGAGGCGCCGCCGGCGACCAAGAAGCGCCCCGAGTCGCCGCCGGACGTCAACTGTGACGCCTTCACCGACAAGTGCGCGAATTACTCTTAGTAACAACTCGCCTTGTCGCGATATGTTATCCTGGGAAGAAGAAATACTTCGCGTGTTCCTTCTTCGTTAAATTAAATATTGTAAACATATATTACGTAATGTGTCGATTCAGAGATGAAATCATTGGCTGTTGACGGCGACTCTCAAGTGTAAAAAGTACTGACTGGAAAGGAAGGGTAGGCAAATGAACTGTTATCGTGATTCGTGTCGTTTCGGTACCTCGTACGCTTCTTGGAAAAGTCAGTGGACGCCCTGTTCGCGATGATTATTAGGTTTCTTTTTGGTTGGCTATGGTTTGCGGCCTTTAGGATGCATCTAATGGATAAACCAGTCATGAAATTATAATGAAGATTTTTGAGTGCCAATGATATTCCCATTGGGAATGGTATTGGGACAAGACGACATTCTTGGATGTCCTTTGTTCCATTGGTAAAATTATGTGTAAAAGAAATGCTAACATTTCCAATTATATAGCTGAAAAGTGTTGATTGATAAAGTTGTGATATTATAACCTTATTGTTTAATCCAGTGTTTCTGACATAGTGATATAATTATTATTGTTTTATAGTTTACACTCTTACAATGTGCATTGTATGTATATACATATGTTTGTATAACATAATTCATGATAGCTCATAAGCGTTTAAGACGTTGTACAAATCGTTTGACTGAAGGCATTGCCCTGGTTTTTCTCTATGTTCTGGTGAATGGAAATTGTTCAGTTAGGTGGAAGAATTTATTATAGGGACCAAGAAAGTTAAAGAGTGCTCCCGTTTGTTTAAATGTTCCAAATCCGCATAATGGCACATTATACTTATTCATTGCTGCACATAGTCCATTAATGACTTAATAAGTTTTCTGTTCTTATTTCCATTTTGGAAGCAGTTATATGTCAAATGAGTTTTCTAGCTCATTGAAATTATGGCAAGTGTAAATTGAATGTCATTGCAAAGAAAACCCTCTCATGTAAATCTACTACTTGGTAGTGTAAGTAACCTAACAGACTTTAAGCATTTTTCAAGTTATTGATACAGGGGTACATTTTTACTGTCCTTATTCAAGAGATAATGTGGTAAGCCCGTAGAAGCACGATTTAACGTTAGAATTCAATGAATAAAACTGAATGCTGCCAAATTATTTCTGGACAAACTAATGCAGTGGGATGATTAATAAAATCCGTATTTTGTTTGAAACCAAAGTACCAGTAATAAAGTTTTACTTAAAATTAAATCTATTTTTAATTTTTTCTTGAGCTCCATACTTCCCATTTAGCATATCCCGGAAATTTGTGGAGGTACTCGAACAAAAATCAATGGAGACACAAAAAAAATGGTGGGTTTTAAAAGTATTATAATAATTATTCACTTGGTGAATCAAATCTTTTTTATGGATTCTCTACATTTCAAAGATAGTTAGAACTTATGATATGCTGTTAGGTAACCAACCATGGGGTCGAAAGTTGTAGACCTACTGAACAATAAAAGTTTTGTGTGTTATCGTAGCCTCGACGTGTACGCATTCATATGGGTAGGATCGGGATCCTCCGTTAAATGAAAAAAGTGGATCAAACATATGAATAATATAGGACACTCAAATTTTCTCTTCGCGTCGAGTGAATTTTTGAGGACTTATTTGGTAACTGTCGTACCATGAAAAAATTATCGGAGTTTTTCAATACACAAATTGCAGTTTAGACATTTTCAGCATTCTTTCGCTTGCCAACTGCAAGGTTAAATTACAACAGACGAAGATCACTCCAAAAGTATTAAGTTTATCATACAGAGACAAAATTTTCATATATATATTTTTAATTTACAACGGTTTTTACTAGCATAAATTCTTAAATCTTTTACTGTTTCTGTCATATGGCGATTTCCGGGACATGATGTCTATGACTTGAAAGTGATTGTTGTTTGTCGTAACATTTTCAATTAAAAAATTCCACCTCGTCATTGCCCATTTCACGAAGTCATTTCAATTTGATGTCCGAATACTTAAGCTGTTTTCTCCAGGATTTGCAGGCCTGCAAGTGTCAGAGCGCCAGGAATAATGCAATCATGAGATATTTTAGGTGAGTATAACAAAATACCGAGTCTATACTTATCTTGTCTCCTCTGTGGTGTTTATTTCGCAGGCTGCGAACCAAAGAGACACCTGTGGAAATTCAAATAACGCTTTAGGGCACTCTCGGTGGTACTTAAGTGGAACTTGCACATGAAATTTAGTCTACTCTGCCAAATGCATTAAATAATTAGTTAATTTATGACTACTAGTCTTGGTCGAGGTAGATCTTCGTTTAAAATATATTTCAGTATTTTCTGTGGAAGTGACGCAATCTTTTTTTTCAATACGAGTATACTGGAAGTGGCATAGCTGTAATAAATGTATATCCTACTTTTCCACATGATTTATTTTTGGTACAACGCGTTTCACCCTACTACAGCATCATCAGGTACTGGTTTGACAAGCCTCGAGAAAAATATTGGTCGAGTTCCATGCTTAGCGTCTGTAAATGTAAGTACATATCTCGATTACCAAAACTGCATGCAACTAGGCCGATCCAAGGATTTAATTCAACTGCGCCAATATCTTTAGCTGTAAAGGAGTTCCATGCCTTATGGATTTAGTATAGTACCCGACAAACCCGATCTGAAATATCATCTCCACCTCTACGTGCGAACGCGAGATAAACTGAGACTCATTAGGGTAGCTGTAAGGATTGAAAAATTATCGAACATTGGTCAGGCCTTTGAGTTACCGATAAACAAAATTAAGAATTGAATGATGCAAGATAATATTTTGTGACAAGAATTGTTAAGACAGACATTTATTCTGTGAAAAAATAATCAAAAGCTTGGGTGAACGTTGTTCGAGTAGTACAACGAGCCGCATTTCATTTCCGCCGACGTTTCGACGGGAAAATCGTCCATCACCCTCAAAGTATTGCCCATCATACTCAAAACTACTGAGGATGATGGACGGCCTTCACCAATACCATAAGCCGGGAACGCATCCGTTCCTTCTTCAATAATCTGTTTCTTCAAAAGTTTTAATCAATAAAGTTTATGACCTCCCGCTTTACTTTGTGGAAGTTATGAACATCCATAGTTGCAATAAATATATATCGTACTTTTCCACAGGATTTATTGTTTGGTGCAATGCTTTTCACCGTCTTACGGTATCATCAGACACTGGGTTGACAAGGCTCGGGAAAAATATCGTCAACCGAATAACATCGTGACCTTTCATTCGTTTAGATGATACCTCTTATTATTTTGTATTGGTGACTTCATGGACAATGAATTATTAAATATTCCCTTTATGTCCTAGGAGTTAGTGTTTCACTGAGTCTGCAGGCAAGTTGGCAAAGAATTGAAGGCCCTGTTCAAATGACGGTGATGCCTTTGATCACCTCCAGTTGAATACAAGAGGTTCTAGCTGGGAAGCTCCAGCTATAAGCTATAATAAGTAATTATTTTGGAACCATATCTTCTTGAGAAACCATACACGGCATAGAAAAAGGAACGAGCACCTCCCACAATGACTAGTGGATTCACACATCTTAGAGTTTTCGCATTAAATGAGGTTCTTCACTGCTAAATCAAACATCAAGTTAAAACTGTGGTTTATTAATATTAATGAGATATTTATAATATAAGAGTTCTAGTTACCTATGAATTTAATCTTTTCAGACTTTACTTTTTTGAAGTTGCTAATATCCTGGGCAAACTAAGAACAAAATACTTTTCCACAGGCTCTTTTTGTACGTACGACGCGTTTCGCCGTAATACAGCATCTGGTATCCGATATTACCTTATCTCTGTGAAATGATTCCCACGCATAGTAAAGCCCGTAGAGGTAGGAAGAGAATAGGGATTTTGAATAGATGATAGTGGGTGCGACGTGAGCAGAGTTGAAGAGGAATTAAAGTTAAATGTTACGTGCCCATTCTAAGCTAAGGTTCATCAAAAACCTACCTTAACCGGTAGATTACTCTTCAATTCAAATCAATGAAAATATTAATTTCACTCAGCAGTCATGAGGAATTCTTCTGGCACGAAATAATTAAAATTTTCTAAGCAAATTATCAGAAATAACTAAGCAGCTTATAGTATAAAGTAGTAATTGTTATGTTTCATTTCTAAATTTATAAAATTGGAATATGGCATTATTACCCTGATAAAGAACGGTGGGATATTATCGTTGTACCTATAACCGCGAGAAAGACCGAGGGACAAATTTATATGGAAAAATTACAAGAGAAGTTAGAAAGAGGAACTGCCAGTTAGCACTAGATAGGAAAGTACGGAGGGTTGCAGTCAACCAATCATTGGATTGAAATACTGATGATTCCATTACAGTAACTTACAAGCTTATCTTATTTCGTTCTAAAATTCATTAACCATCCTATTACTACTTTATGCTTGTTCTTTTCTACGTTCAAAATTTTAAACACTATAATCGTTCTTCAAGAATTTCAAAATGTTTGCAATTACTTTCATGCGAGAAAAATCACATTTGTGTGCTATATACAGAGCTTTAATTTCCCTCTCCGATTAACAGCTAATACGTATCTTCATTTAAAAAATGTTATTAATCTCTAGTTTATGACTGCTGAAGGGCAGAGCAGAAATATTTAGTCGTTGATAAAAACTATTATGGAAATCCATGTTAAGCTCGGAATCATGGACCAATAATGAAAAATCCAAGGAACTAATTTGTAAAAAGTACCCAATATATTTCGTGTGATTCATTTGACAAGAGCTTTTATTATTTTATGCCCAACCTCTCCTCCAAATCTTCATTTTGCTTCCCGCTAAAATATACAGCATAGACTTCTACCACGAGTCAACGCTGAGGACATCTACAGTGGTAAATGATTAGCTTTATCCTGGAAACAGCTGACGAAAGCAATGCGGATATAGGAGATCGATAGGCCACATGTGACACGATTAAAACCAGTGGCTATCTGCGTAGACAGCTGATAGGTGAATTATTTGTTGAAAAACAAATCGCAATAATGGGTAAGAGTAAGAATCGCAGATACCGAAAGAAAAGCAATCCTACTGGTTTGCAGAGTGTCAAAAGTATCGAATTGGAGGATGATGAAAGAGGATCCGGTTCTGTGAGTACACCAAGTAAACATGAGCAAATCATTCAAACAGTTTTGGATCAAGTAAGTTGTGGTTTCAAATTTTCTTACTGTTTATGCCGTCTTTTGAAATAGCTTTCCTGGTTTTAACTATGTTTTTCACGCAGTTGGAGTCTCATGTCTTCGACTCGAGGTTGTGTGGTTTGAATACACTGGCTTCAATGACGGACAACGACAGTTTCGTCGAAACCATTGTTAAGCATAACGTGGTCAAAATTGTTGGTCCATTGCTAGTTGATCCAAGCCCACCGATGCGGGAAGTAGCTGCGGTGACTTTGAGGTTGGTTTGTTCACAATATATTTCTTATAACTTTCCCTCTAGGTGCTCTCCCGTAATTTTGGTTAAACTTTTAATTTTGTTTGGAGTATATGACCAGAAAATAGCCTGAAAATCAGATCTTAAAAGTTATGTTCTTTCAATAACCCATTATTAATCTATTCGATCAAATTTCCCGGGTATGGGTAAATCAAAAGCAATTTTTTACATTTATATCTTTAAATCTACCTTTAAATAAAAACAATGAAGGTTCTTTGAAACACTCTGCAGTACCATCGTAAATCCCAATCCGCAAACTGTTAATTTATGTCGGTCATCAGTAACTAACGGGAGTCTTTACCATCTACTTCTTACCTTCGTTATTTTTTATAACTGGCCAAAAATAGCCACTGCCTGCGAAAAAAAATATATAAAAAAACCTTTTCTCGTTACAGAAATATAAGTGGAAGTGGCAATCCAGAAATATGTGATATCCTTGTGGACGAAGATGTACTGACTTACGTTTTTGCTCTATTCGAAAAGGTTGGTATTCACTGTTGAAAAAACCTTAAACAGACTTTATTCTATAATATGATAGGTAAACTTTACGTTTTCACATATAAAAATTTATTGACGATCAGATTTAGTCACAGAGAAGCATAGAGGTTCACTAATTAGAGCTGAAACAGTTTCTTTAATGGTTAGCATTTTTAACCTTAAAATAGGTTTATTTCCATAGATAACAAGTTATATGAATAAGGTATGTGTCTCGGGATTGATCAATATGGGTCTTTAAGATTCTTGTTGAGCCTTGACCGTAAGCAGTATATTATTATCATCATAACATACATAAAATATGTATTCACCTCCAGTTTTGTCACTTTTTATGCCATTGTCGAGGGAAATTCAAGCCAGAACATTTATTGCTTCCTGATAAGACTTGAAGTGAATGCAATACTATTGTTCCAGCATGCCACTCATTTCCTTTCAGCAATACTAATACAGCTTCAAGTTAATTTTCTTTGTTATATTGAAATAGTATGGAATTTTCCTTGTAGTTTTACCCCTCCAATTGGCTGCCATGCAATGGAAATGGAGAAGTTTCAGCCATGGAGCTTGATGGTGAAAAGGAATCTAAAAGAAAAACAAAAAGGGAGAAGAAAAGATCTAGTAGAATGCTTAAAGAAGAGATGCTTGTAAATACATTCACTCAGGGTGTTCATATATTGTGGAACTTATGGCAAGTGGTTCTATCTTTTATTTTTCATTTAATTATTTGGAGATAAGTGTTTCAGGACCTCAGCTATAATAATGCTAAAGGCAATTTTAGGAATTACGGTTATGTTTTAACTTATGGGCTTCATGACTTTCTATTGGCCAGGGTTTCAAGACTTTCATGGCCAGGGTTCAGACTTATTATTTTTCTGAGGTCTTTAAATTAGAATGAAAAAAGGGAGTAAGGAGCTTGAGAATTACTCTTCTAGTTCTGGTGGTTGCAGTGTCAACAATGATGCTTTTGTGTTGATAGGAAAATTGCTATACATTCTCTTCGAAGAAAAACTAAGTACCTATATTTGAGGTTTATTATGTATGGGGGTAAAAAATGAAATTAAAGAAGGATGTATGTTAAAATAATTAATTAGAAAATGCTAAGTGGTAGGATGTTAAATTTTGTCATTGCAGCAAAGTTGGAAAACAGTTAGTGGGAAAGAAAATAATGAAGTTTTATGACAGTATCAACACAATGAAATAGGAGGAATAATATAAGAAATAATTTTGTAACTGATTATGTTGTACAGATAATATTCAGTATTTCTCTAAAAATGCTTAGTCATTTTCAAGAATTGGTCCTCCAATTCTGTGTATTAGAAGGGACCCTATTGGGAAAGCACTGTAAAGATATGCTATGGGTTATGAGAAACAAGTAATTGATAATGTTAGGATTATGAACTATGGAGGAGTAAAGGATTTGCAGATTTCAAGATACCAGAACCCGTCTTCGGGTTGGTTTTGTTGATGAGTTTATATCTTTAAAATATTATAAATTTGCAGGTTATCTGATCCAGTCGATTAGTAAAGTTTCAGGAAGAATTGTAGCACCCAAAAGCTGTATTTTAAACATATTTTGGTATTATTTTAAACATCATATGGTACTTGTCTTAGTGAAATTGACTGGTAGCAACTGGTATGTATGAATAAATACAATTCAGTTCAATTAGTACCGTAGGACAAATACTAATTGTAAGCAGATGCATAGATTTCCTCAACCATTTATGATTATTTAATGTTACTTTCTAACATATTTAATTCCTATTTAGCAATCTTTGAACATGGTTTTTCTGTTCTTTGTGGTCAGAGTAAATACATTAATTTGCAACAAAATTGAATTATTGATCATATGAATCATATTATTAAAAGTTACATTTCATGTTTTACAGCATAAGCAGTGACCTTGCAGTTAAAATATTCAATCAGCAAAATATACTGTCCTGTCTTGCTCAATGTCTTGATCCTAAGGAATGTGGAATTGATGCTGCAGTGGCTGTTGGTAAGATATCTCAATTCATAAATTCAGTTTGACACTATAGAATGCTCTACATCTGTTTTGAATTCACCAGGTCAGAGGTGGATTTAACAGAAGAAAAGGGTTGTTTTCTGGTAGCATGTCTTTGTGACAAAATAATGGGTATGCAGCAAAGATATTTTTAGTAGGAATAAGACATTTGCTGGCCAGTTTGGCCTGGGGGTAGCATTCTCGTTAGATATATATATTTTTTTTTTGAGGTGGTGTGGGAAATGCATTTATGCACTCCCAGGGAAGGTGTCCCTAGTGAGTGTGGGACTCAGCCAAGCAAAACCCATACCCACTAAAAACTGCACCAAAGGTCATAGGTTCAAGTCCCGTCCAGGGAATGAGTGTGGTGTTTATCCAGTTGGGTTTTTTTCAATGATATGAAGAGGTGCTGAATGCCGTCGATGCACCCTATAAGCAAAAATACTACTACTACTAATGAGACATTGTTTTCTGTCCATGTACTGGCAAATGGGAATATAGCTTTTCTAAGAGGAGTATTTCCAAGGGAATTGAAATTTGAGTACCCTTTTAATCTTCCATCTTGTAATAATCTTTGATTTGAACCCCATAACTTTATATATTCCTTCGAATTTCATTTGTCATCTGTGCAAGTAATGAGTAAAAATGAGTTTAGGCGCCTAGCAGTAATTGATTAATAGAATTTCTTCACCAAATATTCCCTAATTTCAGCCCATTGCATCCAAACTGTCACAGAGAACAATGAGGTAGCTGCTCATGGACTTAGGCAAATATCAGAAGCTGTTCTTCTCAAGATACTATCACCTGCCTTTGAAGAGGAATTAGCAGCTAGTCAAAAATCCTCACAGTATCTTCTATTACGGGTGTTAGCTGCAGGTAATGTCCCTTTAAACTTGATAGCATTAAAAGAGATTGGTATTTTTGGGTAAACCTCTAAACAAATGTTGTGAAGTAGCCTACCAAAAAGTAAAACCAGCTTTCATTTGATTAATTTTAAAGTTGCCAAAAATGTGGTTTTGAGTGAGAGTTACAAATATAGTACCACCAAGAATAAATCTGGAAATTGTGACTCTAGTATTCCATTTTTTGGCATCCTTATTGTATAGTATAATTTCTCACTTCGTAATTGATAAATGTGATTAATGATTTATTTAATGAAATGTGTACTTCATGAATGTTCTTTTTTTGAACAAATATTGTCAAATTGACTTCATTTTACAGCATAAATGTTTACCTGGTATGAAATAATGGAATTGCTCCTAGAGAAAATGGAAATTCAAGGTGATTAAAGTAGCAACCTTAATTAAAATTCATAGAGAGATAGTGAAATTGTGAGTGTCATAATCAATTTACTCAGAATATCTCAACAGGCATTTAGCAAGGAATAGTAATGGATAATGCTTGCAAATAATAAATTAGAAAAGCGAAAGAAAATAGTGTTTTCTTAAAGGAAGAAATTTGAGTTTTTCTTAAAGTCTCATTCACACTGTGATGAATCTCAACACTCATGTCAACAGACTAACAGTAACACTTAATGATACCTATTATTTTAGGAACATGGGAGAAGTTCTACATGACACTAGTAAAATAATGAAATTTAACTTTGAAAGTTTCCAAAAATTAAAAAGTATTAATTGAAAGATACTTTTAAAATGCTACTCAAGATGAATTCCCCTCAAGTTTTTTGCCATTCCTTTTCTGCTAACAACCATGCTTACATTTTACTTAATTCTTGTTCATTTTATTAGTTGTAAAATTTTTCAGTTCTATGCTCTCTCTATAGATTCTCATTTGATCTTTTCTAGGTATCATGATGAATATATCAAAAAGCTCTGGAATATCACCGGATCTCAATTTGAGGTTAGCCATGGCCATTAAAGATGCATTGGCTGAAGACCACAGAAAAGTACTCTCTGTAATCCATGACCAGTTGCTGCAAGAAAGTGCCACTGAAAATACCCATACTACATTTGATGATGGAGAATCTAGTGAATCAATGGATGTTGATAATTCGCCATCTGTCGTAATTGAGGATGCGATTTCGCTTGTAATGGCTCAAACAACTGCAATAGAATTACTCACCAACATATATTATAAAGAAGGTTGGTTGATCCATTCAATTTATGGTTTGGGTTGATTTTAAATTCTCTTTGTAAAGTGACTATTTTTATATTCTTCCATTTATCCTTTTCAGTTGTCAAAAAGTCAATTTCCTTTATGTAATTGAATAATACTTTCTCTCTTACATCTCCATGTGGACAAAGGAAAAAACACATATTTTGAGAATAATTATAATAGGTGGAGAGGTTCGTGGTGTAAATGTAAATATAGTAGACATCAAAAGTGAATTGAAATCAAAATCTTTATATCTAATATCAAAGAATGTACATTCAGGTACAGAATATAGGTTAGGGTTTTTCTAATACTCATTTGTAGAATAAAATAGATTATTCTGTAGAAAGTTACTTGCCTTACATAACGAAGAAATATTTCGGGGGCTCTCTTGCCCCTTCATCAGTCTGAGAGAACTCTCAATTTTCTCTTTCTCTCTCAAACTCAAAGTCAGTTCTCTCAGACTTACGAAGGGGTAAGAGAGCCCCGAAATATTTCTCTGTTATGTAAGTTTTTCTTTTCAATGTGTGTGTATATGTTATGTATATATTTATATATATGTACAAAATGTGTAGAAGATAGAAGATGGATAGGAACACAGAACGGCACAGTTAAAACGCGATATTTCGAGCATTTCAGCACGTCTTCAAGCTCTAAGTTATATATATATATATATATTTCCAGGGTTGGGCAAAATACATGGAAATGTATTTTAGATACAAAATACTTACTTCATTGTATTTTAGATACAAAATACACTGCTAAAATTTCTGAAAATACAAAATAGTATTTAAAATACATCGGAAAATACAAAATACTTTTCAAGAAAATGAGTTTGAACATTTATATACATTTATCAGCAACTTTAATTCATTGTTTACAGTAGTACATTATGGAATATCTGACAGTAAATCACTGTTTCCCATTAAAAAAACTAGCTTCTCAAATAAGTTGTCACTTAAATTTCTCCTCTGAGGATTGTTTATGATACCTACAAAGGAGAACAGTCTTTTTACCAGGCCGCTTGCGGAAATGTTCGTATTATACTTAAGCAAAATTTGCTTCACCAGAGCGTATTTGTTTAAAATGGTAAAACACTTTGCTTTGTCCTGAAAAACCTGCAAAATTTCTAAATCAGCTTGATTGCTGTTGTTTGAGTTGCTGTCGTTGTCGGCCACGGAATACCAGTCGTCATTAGCCAAAGATTCAATGTCATTACTTGTGAGGGGAAGATTCATTCCCCTGGCTAAGTTGATCATGTCTTGTATGCTTCTTCTCTACTTTTCTCCAGTAACAGCCATCTCATTTTTTAAATAGGGTGTGTACTGGTCACAACTATTGCGTCGTTTAACCTTTGGGGCAAGGAGGAAATGTTTTTCGAATCTTCTGCAAAGGTTGGCTTTGATTTTCAGCAGAAGTGGCCCACAGTATCGAGATTTTTCGACGATAATTATTCAAATTTCGCTCTCAGAGTAAATACAGTAGAATCTCGATTTTACGTATTCCGATTTTACGTATTCCGATTTTACGAAATATTTTGTTTTACGCAGCCAATGAAGCGGTCCCGATCGTCTCTCTATGTATTCTTATGGAGTTATTATTTGATACTACGTTATTCGATATAACTGTTTTACGAAGCGCCTTTCTGGTCCCCGGCGGAAATAACCTTTCGTTTTTACGAAAGGTTACCGAAGAACTTAATGACACGACAACAAAATCGGGAATATTCTCGTCGATTTTAATGACATTCATCGATTAAAGTAATTCCATATACTAATGCGCAATTCAACAGTAGCAAATTATTGCGTGGATTCTTATTCCA
>WURS02000001.1:559874-575401 GCA_011762765.2 Rhinocypha anisoptera | reverse complement strand
AAGCTCTTTTATAATTTATCTGTTTAAAGAAATCATCAATAGCTTCAATATCATTTAAAACAAAATAAAGCCCACCACCTCCTTGAACCCGCCCCAGTTTCATGGATGTATATAAGGCCTACATTTTTCTGTATGTGCACCTGATGATGACGCTATGCGTCGAAACCTAGGTCTTCATTTAATATAGTCATATTTATGGAAATACAATACATAAATTACTTGATTGATTCAACTATCTTTAAGAAAGGATTGACTTGGAGAAATACTTTTTTTCCGATGCAAGGAATTATTATGATAGAAAATAATTTAATTTCTTGGGTTGAGACTGAGACTAGCAAAATAAGAAAAGACAAGGTCACTTATGTGAAAGACTGTGACAAATAATGACAAATAAATAATAAATTTCCAGAAAGTGTAAAGTTAAACAGAGTAACAAATCTGAGCACATCTGAAAATTGAACTAGTCATTGAATAGGCATAAGTAATGTCTTAAATGTCAAAATCACATATTTGTAAATTTCTCAAGATGCGTATGTACCAAGAGAATATCAGTTGGCTGATATACAGACGAAGCCAGTGACTAAGGACAAATTTGTGAAGCTGCCAACTGAGTTGAATGCTGTGCAATTGGAATGATGTGATTAGTGTGAAGAAATGCAGCCAAAAGAATAATTAAATAAAGAGAGTATTGGGTAATTTTGAGTGATTTTGAATGGATGTGATAATGATGGTATCACTGATAGAATTTCCAAGTAAGGATGTGAGTGTATTGACATCACAGCAATCTTGTGCAGGTTAACTTGTAAGCTAGAGGAGACCAGTCCACCTGCTTCCACATGAGCTCATATCTGGTTGTTACAGAGATGTTTAACATGCTGGAACAATTCCTGCATTAATTTATACTTCAAATACCTTTAAAAAAAATGTGGACATGTATACTTTGTGTGTGTGGTTTAAGGGACCCGTCCAGGTGGCTGGTAGTCCCTGTTGGACATCAACTGAACATGGAGGGGAAGGGAGTCCGGATTTGTGTATGTGAGCCATGGAGAGGGGAGATTTTTTCAAGTGGCATATTGTTGGAAGTTTGAGACATGGGTACACGGTATGAGTTATGTCTAACACAATGTTAAATAAAGTCAATTTTAAGTGTGCTTCATTCATTGAAAGTACGGACAGCGTATATCATAATCAGGGATCATTGACAAAAAATTATATTGCATTTCTTTGGAGATAACCAATCAACTCCTTTAAGATAAAATTTTTTAAAAACAAAGTTTTCATTATGTCTTAAAATAAATTGTGAAACAATTCAACAAATTTAAATAGTAAATAATATATCCAAGAATCTCAAGTAATTCATTAGTAATGACTCAATGTTCATTTCCTTTTTTCTAACTTCTTTCCTCCCAAACATCAACTATCCTGAGTAATCAGTGGATAATATATTATTCACTGTACTATATTGGCAGTCATGAATTGTTTACTGGAAGGGTAAATAATCACCTTCAATGTCCTTGAAAAAATATATTGTCAATGTAACAAGTCATGTGTATGCATACATACATAATCATAAGAGCCCTATCCTTATTTCAAATGAAATCTTCCAAATATGTTAAAAGAATTTATTTATCTATGGTTCTCTATGTTATATCTCACTTCTGGAGATTACTTTTTGCTTTTGGTTGTAATATATCATTGCATGCAAAACTTCATGCCCTGGAGATGAAATATTTTTGTGTGTTGCTGAAAGAGTGCTTAAATTTGTTCAAAATATATTATAAAATATGAATAGGCTTGAGTTTCTTTCAAGTGACTGATAGTGTGTGACATTTTAAAGCTCCATGTGCTGTATTTAAAAAAATGGAAAAATAAGATTGTGCTAAAAATTTATTTTAATTTTGATTCCTGTGAATAGAATATATCATTAATAAAAAAATGTAAATTACCATGTTGTACTCCTTTAAATAAATTTTAAAGTAAGAAACAAATTCTGAACTAAATACTACACATGGTGTTAACCAACAAGAGTAACCAACATTCAAAAAGTACTTTAATAATTTATAACTCAATTTTTTATTATACAAATTATGACTTCTTGTATTGACAAATGGAATGCAATTTTAATTATAATTGATGATTTCAGCATGAAAGATTATTGTTCCACCTTATAACTGTCCAAAATAATTCAACGAAAAAGGATTTTTTAATATGAAGAGGATATAATGCAAATCTGAATTCTGAATAGAAAACTAATTTGGCAAAACTAAATATGCTACTTACTACTGAATATTACATTTGTGACACATATTCACAGTTTAACTTTAACAACTGGAAAACATAATTGCATTCTTAACGTCTAAAGAAAATATATAATTTATATAATATTTCAATAATATGTTGCAGTTTATTTTTTTACTAAAAGCTCTATGGCAATGAATGATAAGCAATCTCATTCACATAATTAATTTGTAATAAATGACACCATCATAAGTTCATTGATAACAATATGCCAGTTGAGAAGGCATTAGCTCAGGTCAATCAGCTACTACTTAGCCATATCTATACAGCATTTTCAGTATTAATCATCTACATTACTGATTACCCAAGAACCCTCAACTGACTCAGTTTAATTAAAGACTCATACAAATTTGACTCCACTCTCGGCAACATCGTACATGATTGTTATTATTCTTTGTTATTATTACGAGGTGCATTAAAGTTGTAAGGCCTCCAATTTTTTTCTCCGGACTGGAAACATGCAGTTTGTTTTAAAATGAGCAGGCACTCTTTGTCAATGTGTGACAGAGATGGCAGCACTGTATGACAGACAGAACCTCTAGCGGCAGCTGCGAGAATGAGAACTGTTTGCAATACTTAAAATGGCAACGTTCTCGTCACATGACCAGCGTGTAATCATTTGTGGTGTGACACCGATTGAAATTCATCGTTAGTTGAAGGAGACGTGGTGATGGAGTCATGGATGTGTTGAAAGTGCGTACATGGGTACAACAGTTTAAAGAAGGCAGAACATCATGTGACAATGAACCAAAACAATCTTGAACTCGCACACCGACAGCATCACAGTGATTTTCCAGTGGTCGAAACAGAGTCCTAAAGAAACCTTCACCGGGGCCATAGAATCTTAGTGTCGACATTGCAAAAAATGTGTATGGCTGCAGGGAGATTACATTGAGAAGTAACATAAGTTCCATTGTCTTTAAGTTGAATAATTAGTTAGAAAAAAATCGGAGGTCTTATAACTTGAATGCACCTTGTATAATGATTTCTATCTACAATATTACAAGCATAAGTAAAAGGTGAAAACCTAATTTTTGGCAACAACCTGTTTATAGACTAGTACATTTAGAGCATACAATATATACAGAGGTAGCAATTAAATGAATCAAAAAATACACAAACATATCACAACTACAGTTTCCTGTATGTAAAATGAGTTCCTCAAACATCAACCACATGGACATAAATGTGTGCACACATGCAAACACATGCACAATGACAAGCCAATGTGACCTCATGGGCATATAAGTTAAAGGTGGAACAGAATGACAAATGAAACAGCTCAAAAGAATGGTTCCTAAAATGTTTACCATTGTCCCTTTCAAAGTTATCCTCTCACATTACTGTTCCAGAGGTAACATTCGATTAAACTTAGTCAAAATGGAGTCATGACAATGCCCATTTGAGGGGAAGGCATGTATCCCACCCTAATACCCAAGGGAACAATGTGTTGAGAGACTACGATACTAGGATTTCCATTTATGAAGATTCACTATTCTATTCTTGGAAACCTTCTTCCAAAACTGTTCTTTGGAACAGCAGCTTTACCATTCGATTTTGAAACACGCCTCTTCTTAGGGCACAGTGAGGGAGAGAGAGAGGGGGAGGAAGGGCATAATGTAAGAAAGGAAAAACATTCTCCTTATTTCTTTGTTCACACTAAAGTGGAGGAAAAACTTTACCAAATCAATAATCCTTTGTGATCATTTGAGAGTTTGGGTCAGTTCCCTTATGACAACATACAGGGCATGGCTATTAATAAAATAATATGCATTTAGTATTTAACGTAGCATTATCTGTATTGAACATGAACCGTAATTAATATCTGAGAAAAATAAATATTTTCCTTACCTTGGAAAATATATACTTTATTATGGTATGCATACCATGTATTAGAAACTCAATGTTGTCTTCAGAATAGAAAAGCATAATTTAGCAGGAATACAGTAGGATTTAACAAAATGAATCAGTATTAAATAATGCATGGTTAATACTTGGAAAAGAAAAATTCTCTCTAGTTCATGTTGTGTGAATCATTATGATTCTGTCCTAATAGTTTTACAGAGAGGTTGATTGCTCTTGATAACATATTTATGGGCAAAATTTTATAAATAATTTAACTGTAGGACTAACTTCAATTTTAAAAAATAATAAAATTAAACCACTAAATAAATGTAAAGATGGTTTGATTTTCTCATAGGAATCAAAGCTACATTTATAATGTATTCTTGTAAAATTTAGCTCTAATTTGAAATTGACAAAAATATTTACATGAAAATTACACATATGATTTAGCCTAATTCATATACATGTTTTTAATTGTAAGTAAATCTAATGATTTACATGGCCAAGTACAGCTTATGGACACATATGTCTATAGAAGTCATCCTTTACCTTTGTGTTTACTGTACTCATCATGTTATCCTGGTTATCTAAAACTTGGGTAGATACCCCTTCATTTGGCATTTTATTTTTGAGAAGAGTAAGTAGATAATTTAAAAGTCTAGAATTCAATGTTAGTTATATCAAGTGAACTCACTCTTTGTTTAAACAAAAACTTTTTGATAGTTGCTGTGTTATGAGGTGGGTCATTGTTAGACAAAAGAAAACAGCCATTACATGACCAGGCTAACATATAAAAATATATTTGGGATCCTTTCCATCACACCTTTCTCATAGGATATATTCACAATTGGGGCCTCTACAAAATATTTCTAAGTACCAAGACTCAAAATCCAAACAGCTCTCAACTTTAGCTAAAGACACTGTTTATAGTGGGTCATTTGTATTAAGTAAGGTTGCTCTATTTGTTTTGGAATGGCTGATTTCCATTGTCTTTGTTTAGATAGATAAACTAGTGGCTGGATGCCTAATGGCAGTTGAACACTGGAATATGACTATGCAAAGGTTTGGGTATTTCTCTCCTCAGAGATTACTGAGGCAACAAGGAGGCCAACTTTTGTGGAGGCTTTTGTTGAAGGGAAGGGATACCAGGAATCATACATGAAGAAATATGTAAGGCTATTTTATTGCAGTGAATTATTAATGTAAGGAGAAAAAACACAATATTGAAAAGAGCACTTTTAGTGATGTCAGTAGGAAATTGACCCATAACAAACAAACGATGTGAATGGAAAAAGTAAATGATCTAAAGTTCATGAGAGATTAGTAGAGTCAATTCAGTGCAGAATGGTCTGTAGTTACAGAGAGATACAAATTTTGACAAATTCTACAAAGGAGGAGAGAAACTGCATGAATTTGCTACACAGCTATACAGTTTTTGAGGTGTTGTTATTTTGGTGAGTTTTTGGACCTAAGATAGCATGAGGAACTTGTGATTGAATTACCTGAAAGTGCTACCCTGAAGGCACTGTATGTAGAGGAAGAGAACTCAAACCTAAACATAAGCAATAGAGTTAACTGGTATATAAAAAAGTTATTGCACAATGCAGTAGTTTTCCTGAACGGTAGAATGATAGCATTGCAACAAAGCAGTGGGGAAAACTGGCAAGGAGAGGTGAAGAATGTTCATAAGTCA
Organism: Rhinocypha anisoptera; assembly: GCA_011762765.2. NCBI lineage: Eukaryota > Metazoa > Arthropoda > Insecta > Odonata > Chlorocyphidae > Rhinocypha > Rhinocypha anisoptera. The sequence goes on along the minus strand of WURS02000001.1, from coordinate 569,565 downwards.
GATTAGGAACCACCTTGGAATCCATTTTGGAATTTTATGTGTAGGATTATGTGGAGGACGAAGTCTAAGATAACGGGAAAGGGGCAAATATTGATTTAATACCATCCATGTCATCAACAGTTAGCAGGATGGGAGTTTACTTCTCTTTTTTTAGTTTACAAGGAGAGAATTGGAGTGAAGACTGCAGATCAAAAAAATGCAACATTCACTAAAGCCAGTACTATCCATTATCAGGATATTGTTGTTGTTATTGAGAGCCTTTTCACTGTTTTATTGTTGAATCAAGTTTAAAGTCTAAAAAGGTCTGCTGTGATAATGGAATGCTCAGATTTGAAGTGGTTATGGACAGGTGAGGGAAGAATGCATGTTTTAGCCAATGAATTACTACCATCGTTTCATTTAAGGGATGGCAAAATGGGTGATGTGGGTCATTACTGGTGAACAAAATAGGACATAATCCAAATGGAAATAAATGTTGAATATACAATTTCGAGTGAATGTTTTGATAACTTTCTAAAACTTTGTCAAACAACTGTCAAAATTATTATTATAAACACATTTTAATCTCTCAATGGCATCTGACATAGGTATTCTTTCTTCCTCATATTCTACTTTCAAAATCCTCTATGACTTATACCAAAAAATGACAATGACAAATTCAGTTAAAGGCACAGGTACAGTGTACCTTGCACTAAGCCCAATGGCTAATGAAAACTCCCTTCAGGGTAGTAGAGACTGGTCTCCTTCCCTTACCTCATGTACTTTTTCTAATGTGATATGGCATCCAAAAAATCACTTTGGGTTTAGCCGGAGGCATTGATAGGGTTCACCAGAATTTGAACCCTGAACCCCATTTGGTAGTGGAGTGCTTTTTCCACTGGGCCTGTATGGCCTCCTTTGATCTATTTACTTAGTAATTTCATTTATCATATATATTATTATTTATTGTTCCTATGATATTTTAATTCCAATTATTTATTAATTATGGAAATAACTGTTTATCAATGATAAATCAAATAAAATTTATGAATTGAAAATTCTGAAAGAACAGCAAGACAAATGTGCTGGAATGGGAATAAATATAGACTGAGACTCACTACAGACATTACTATCTGCAGATGGTCGGAATGTAATAGCTAGGGTAAATATGAAACAGAGTATATGAGGAATTTTGTAGAAGTAAATAGCAAGACTGGTCTGAAAATAAATTTTACAAAAACAAAATATGTGGTAATCAACAAAGATGCAACAAATTTGGAAAAAGGAGAGGACATTGAAGTGTGTAACAAGGGCAAATACATAGGAATGACAATTGCAAGAGAGGAAACAGATAAGGAAGAAATAAAAACAGAATAAATCAGACAAAGTAAACAATAAACTGAATAGTTTATTATAGTCGAAAGATATTAAAAGAATGTCAAAATATCAAAAATATAAAATCAAGATACAATTATCAAATATATCAAAGAAATAGAGAAAATATGCTTAAAATGGTATGACCACATTAAATGGATGGAAAATCACAGTTGGTCCAAAATATATTAGACTGGCAGCTGCCTAGGAGGAGAAAGAGAATACACTCGCCAGAAGACTGGTCAAAAGCAGGTAACTGTAGACATGGAAAGAGCACAGATAGGAAACAAAAGATTTGGGAAACAATGCGGCTTGGAGAAGAGAATGGCCAAATCAAGCTGTAAGAACCTGGTATATATAGTAATTAACAAAAAAAGTACACATAGACAAAAAACAACACTCAAGTTACTTTTACATTATCAGTGGGAGCCTTCATCCACCTTCATCAGAGGTTAGAATTAGATATATCTAGACATAAAGTTTGCAATATCAGTTCTGGTTAGTTAAATAATTATATTTAAAGAAGTGATGGATTATGCACTTAATTGGTATACATATATTGTTATGGCCCATGGATAGGTAGGCTGAAACCATAAGTCCACTATTTTTGATAAAATGTAGAAAATTTAATTTGGTAATTTATAATAATTTTTTGATTGAATAATGGACATTATTTTGATTGGTAAAGGATAATATTTAGTATAAATTCAATTAATTATTTGTCAATATGATAAATCCATATTTAAAATTTTTTTATTTTATTTATTTTGTTTTCTGGTACTTATTTATGACAATCCACTCCTGTTTGAATCAACCAAAATTGAACAAGTTTTTTTCATGCCAACTCGAGCCTCCAATAGGTTCTTATGACCCCTTGGTTCAACAAGCCCTTATGACAATTAGATTTGACTACCCCTTTGCACGAGGGGGAGTTGCCTGTAGTGGAAGAGGGGAGAGGGTGGAAGGGAGGGATGGGGAGCCCAACTCTCTCACCTTCCTTCTCGCAAGTGCCATATGATCGACGCCACGCATACTCACCACATCTTCACCATTCCCGACTCCAGTGCCACCACCACCAACACCAGATCCACCACCTGTGGCGGCGCTTGCTTCTCCTGCAATGCGATCTAACTCCTTGCCCGCTGCCTCCGAGATGCTCTCGGCAGCCCCTTGTGCTCCACCCCCCAATTGCACTTCCGCCTGTACCGCCACCAGCGCAGTGTTTTGCAGAACCTCCACCTGTCATTATTGTCGGAGGAGGAGGCTCCATATCTAACACATCCATCTTCAGACCCCAAAAAATGGGTTTCTTTTTGAATGGTAATGCACGCACAGTCACTCTCCAATTAATGACCCAGCTAAGACCCTGAGACCTCTTCCTTCTAGAAATCTCTTCCATTGACTCTCTTGCACCTTGCTGGTTGTACTTTTGCTCGGAGCGTGCAAGAGGTTCAAGCCACCACAAAGATTAAGCAATAATGATACAGTGGTTCCCAACCTTTAATTTTCTTAGGCACCGACATTTGGTTTAATTACATGTAACCAACATATCCTGGATGCACTGACCTTGATTATTCAATGTTTTTGATCAGACACACAACATTTAATTTTAGCTCGTATTAGAAATTCAAAACTCAATAAAAATAAGATTATCATTGTGTGTGGAAAGTTATCTTATGTTGTTCAATCAATTGTTTTATGAAATAAACACTTAAATCATTTTTCTTTTCTTATAGCCATATTTTCATTTTAGCAGTGAGAGATCTTGATATTTGAAGTAGAAAAGAGAACATATTGTTGATTAAATATCTTCATGCAATTATTAGCTTTATTGTTTCATCAAACAAATTCTCACTGGGTGACAATCATTCAGGCTGAGAACCAATGCCATTAAATTTTTACTATATAGAAACAAAATTGAGTCAATTGATGGCAGAGTGGCCAGAAAGGGAAGAACAAAGGTGTGGTTTAGGGTATAAGGTGGTTATAGGTAGAAGGAAAATGCTTACATTCTTGAAGTAAAATCACATATTTCTCCTTTGAGTTTTCTAAACTTGAAATTGAATGGAGAACATTGTCAAGTATAATGATAAATAAAATAAAATGGACATTCTATTTGCATCATTAAGCTAGCCAAACATGTAGTTTCACCTTTATCAATAGGATAGGCCCCATTTGACAAAGTGGCGAAAGGACTTCCAAATCATGATCACTCTTTAAAAACTATGTATAGGAATGGAAATTTTGCATTTAGATATTAAAAAAAGAAAAAAACAAATTTATGAAAAACTAAAAGAAGAAGCCAGAATGAAAATTGTTGCAAGGTCGAAGACTTTTTTTAAAACTTATATCAGAACAATTTTTAAGTATTCCATATCAAGTTGAAGATCACAGAAAAAAGGTGAGCCAGAAATGAGATATTTTAGACACTCCTTCTTAGACTTTGATGACTAATTCCTTACCAGTTAGATACAGAAAAGAATGATCTTATATATTTGCCAAGTACAATAATTTCAAATGGCCTACAGATTTGTACTTAGAAAAATCATGACAAAAAGGGAAAAGCCAAGGCAAGAACAAATACTGGGTAATATTTGTGACATTCATGGATATAATACAGATTTGTTCAAACAATGTGGAAGGTATTAACAGAAAGATACACAGAAATTGAGACATGTATTTGGTAATAATGAGGAACTTATTCAGTTAAGGGATAGTTAGAATGTACTCGCATAGCTAACATTTATGCTACATGGGCTGCATTTATAAATTGATATGCAGTGTAAAGAGCCAGTTAAAAGGTTTGTTTTGGGTGAGAGTGTTCTGAAGGATGTTTCTGCATTAACTGAAGAGGTTCAAGATGAAAAAAATGAAGTACTCAACCTTCACCATTGTTTTCAACTTGAAATTCCTTTAGAAACTGGTAGTAGAAGAAATAACTAGTAGAATAGTCATCAATTTTAGCTTTAAAGTAGAATCATGAGTAAAGTATGATCATATTTTACCAAAGTAATAAAGATGATGTTGAGGCAAAATCTGTAGCCAATTAGGAGGAAGAAAAATTGTCATTTCATTCTTAGAGAAAAGTTTTACAGTTCAAAATGAAACAATACACAGAACAACTCCAATCTGATACATCCAAAAGTACAATTCTGGCATAATATAGATTATTGAACCAGAGGAGGTTGGGTTTGAAACTAAAAGATTTATATTTAAGAAGAATTTTGAATGGGCTGCATTTTGTAATTAGGAGACAAACAAAATTAATACTAACAGTTCAGCCCATCAGCCTGTACTCGTATTACAGGATGAAATATGTATTGATGTATCAGGAGATAGTATTCAATGAAATTAAAAAAGTATAAAACAACTAAAAACATATTGAAGAGTGAACATTTTTTGACACAAAACCATTGGTGTTTTTGTATGGTCATTAAAATCATGAACAAAGTGCTTAATTTTCTTATTGATGACGCCAAAAACAGCACATATAAAAATTTCCCAAAATTTCTATTCTCCAATAATTGAAGTAGAAGCTTTAAGATATTTTTTCAGTGTGCAGGTTCTTACCAGCAAAGAATTTATGCACATAAAATTTCAGCATATAATATAAGCCTATATTAAAAATCACAAGCTGAAGTTGCCTCCACAAAAAAAAGTGATTTTAAATTTACAAATAAGATCTTGTTTGAAAATAATTATAACAAATACTGAAGCTACTCCAAAGCTCAATTCCTTCTAACTGTACTTGAATGACTACAAAAAGAGCACATAGCATATAGCAAGATAAATAGACTACTAAAGAATTAGAAATGCAACATATGCAATTCATTGGTTGGTCAAGTTTGGCCATTGGTTCAAATTCCTGTCATATTGGGTACTAAGTGGGGACCATTTCATATCTATTGGATAGGTAGAAAATAAAGTAGCAGCCAAATTGTGGAAATGCTTGGTTTTTTTTCCGCAAAGAGTTATCATCAGTTGAAATAAAATTTTTCTTTGTCCTTGCTTTACCCCCTTATGTCTCTTTAAGCTTTAAATGCCCATTTAACCACAATAGTGCATTTAAACTCTGCTGGCTGCCTACATCTCTAACTAGATTACATGACCCCAACTACATTGTTGACACATGAAAACATTTTGATGCTGTTTACTCTCAACAGTTTCAACATTATAGTTTCCTACTTTCAGGGTTCTGAAGTTAAGTGTTTACTTTTCACCACAAGTAAAAGACAATTGAGTCTTGGATGGATCTATAGCAGGATTTCAGGTTGTAAAGAAGAGGGAGGATTAAGGGGAGGGGAGTAAGAAGAAGGATGACCACATAAATTGCATAGGAATCCCTTTCCAGAGGCCAAAATCTCTTAGCACGTACAAGAATCTTGATAGGATAACTGTTTAAAAAAATTAAAATGGTGCCCCAACATTCTTTTTCACTTTCATCAATGATACAAACTGGAGAGTGCCTGGATTTCATGTATAAAGACAAGTAAGAATGGAATGGAAGATGGTGTCAGAAGTGTTTATGACACATATGTTATGCTAATAGGTCTAAGTCAGTGTTTGGTACAGCATTTGGCTCCTTAAAAGCCAAATATTTGGAACACACACAATCCTAAAGAGAATATTACATACAGACCAGTATGATACAATCAAGTACTGACCCATACAAGGCCAATAAGGAAAGCTACGGGACACAGATACAAAGCAAAGCAGTTGCAAAATGAAATTTAAAATGTCCTTCATTCTTTCAAAAATAAGTATTGAAAAGAAAATGCTTAATTATTTCACTAACTGTAGTAATACAACTAATAACTTCCAAAATGCAAATTTAATGCATGCTACCTGACCACCAACAACCACGAGCTTTAATTTCTAAATACAAACATCTAGATGAAAAATACTAAGGAGACATACCTCAGTAGCACAACCATTATTAGCAGTGTGAGTGCATGGATTGGGACCACAGTTGGTGCAGGTAACGATTTCATTTGGACCAGATGTCTCTCGTTTCTTGTCACCCTGAAATAAGTAAATACATTAAATATCCATTTTTTATAAATGTTCTACAATAAACAGGAAATAAAACTTTGAAAGTAAATGGATGGAATAAATGTTACAATCAAAAGCCTGATATTTGAACATTTTTATTTATATAAGGGAAAGCAATTTTCACACTTTCATGATAAAGTCATTGTTGTGTACTATGTCCAACAATAGCAAACTTGAAAAAGAAATAAGGTAGGTTTTTTTTACCACCTAAAGGCTTTAAATAGCTCATTATAATTGATGCATGAACAGGTATGTATGAAATATGATGAATACACAACTGTTTCTCAGAAGCTTGGCAATAAATAAAAAACAAAATAACTCATCAGCCAATATTTATTCCAGAAGATAAGCATGTCTTATTACAAAATATCATTAACGGTGCACAAAAATGGTGTCAGAGAAACTTGTAGAGGCAAAAGTAAAATCCAAGGATGGAAGCAAATACCATTTCTAGCATACCTACTGGAAATCAAAGTACAAAAGAAATCCAAGAGAGAAAATAGAGATCACTCACCCATCAACAGCTTTAATGCATCTCTGCCCAACAAGTAACACAATGCTATGCAATTACACGTGGAATCACAAACACAGAATGTGAGAGCAACAGGTTTTTATGCTGCTGTTTTAAAAGGTACTATGTAACACTGACAATCCATAGGTAACTTACACAGAAAACACCAGACACACACACACTCATTAACATGCTTATGAACTAAATTTTGAACCAAAATATATATGTATTTTAAACCTAAGTGAAATATAAGTGAGACATATTCCCAGCAAAGTGAGTTAGGGATGGAGATTCAATTAGATGCTAATTTCAGGGCCAGTAATGTATGAACTGAGTTAATTTAAAGCATAAAGCCTGTTAAGTCATTTATATTAAATTGAAGAGGTCTCACTTAATACATTTCACTTAGAAATGAACACATAGTATGTAACTAATTACATAGCAATAATGATGTAGCAATATTTATGTACACTTATTAAAGCCTTGATTCAAACTTTCATGTATGTAATTTAGTTTACACCTATTTGTTTTCCTTTGTTATTCATCAATTTACTATTTTATTTACACTTCATTTGAATTCAAAATAATATGACTGGCATATTCACTAGCTGTTTCTTTAGTTTTGCATTCATAATTATAATTCCCTTAAAATTCCCATAATTGTAGTTAGTTAATGTTAGGTACTCATTTTGATGTAATATGGAGTTTATAAGTATGAACCATTATGCGCCACCTACTTGGATGAGTCAAAATAAATCTGGTTTGACAATTCCTAAGTCTTATAGGAATAAGAAAATGGTCTCAACCTTGAAAATTTAACAAAAATCTATTTGATCTTAACTATGGAATCAACATTCTATATGTTACATTGATATGAAGTAAACAACTTCTGAGAATCAATATGCTACAAATGAATTACATTTAATCTTTTTTAATGACCAATACCACTTTGAAGGAGGAACCTATCAAATTTCTGAAAAAAACTAAGGTACATTATGATTTTCCATGACTATTCATATTGGTTCCTAAGCAGGAAGATAACTATTATATTTGTATTAGAAATACATTAATCAAAGAAAATTTGAAATGGCAAAGATCTGTTTGGAAAGGCTTGGATTTTAATTATTTTAGTTTTATTAAAAGTATGAATTAATTTTCTCTCTCTGTTGTATTGGCAGAAATAATAATAAATAAATGAGATATAAATAAAAATATATGTGGAAAATTTATTCATGAGTCGGGTAGCACTACTCATAAATAAAATATATAGTGGCTAAAAAGCAAGTAGGGGAGAAGAAAACCTTACTGCTAGTCCAAGTTTACCATACTTAAGATATTTCCACTTATTTTTCCAATTCATAACTGCATATAAACACATGACATTACAATTTAAAAGGAATTTCGATTGTGGAGAATGGAAGATTGCTATTTGGGAAGACATTATAGTATTCACAAATAATATCCCCACTTTAGGAAACTTTGTAATTAAAGAATATGCATTCACTGGGAGAATCACTCTGCCTTCAAATTCAGAAATGTTGTGTGACCTAATAATCATATTATGTTATTGCAAATAAATACCCTTCTCCATGGTTAAGTTCATGCTCCCACTTTTTAATTTGAGACATCTGAGAAAATATATTATGCTTAACAAGGCATAATTTTTAAGCATGATTGAAGGTACTCCTTTTCATAATCTTTATGAATGAAATTCTGGATTCACCACCAAACATAAACCTCTCTGAGAACACTTACTAACTGCTACAGTCATGGATGGACATGGATATGCCTTTAACATATCTATTCTCATCAACCTTTGAAGAAACTATATATGGCTAAATGATGCCACTAAATTGACCAATGTCATCTCCTTGAGATGGCAAGGTCAAGGTCCTAGAGTCCTAAAATCACAACTTCTAGAGTTTTAATATAAATATAATCCTTTTCCTATTACCTAGTACTGGACAGAGATATCAGCACACTTATTTAGACCAAGTGTATAACTTTTTTGGTCTACATATTAATGGAAGTCTCTACCTGTCCCTTCCATAAACATCATTTGCCCAGAATAGCATCTGGTATCTTCCTTATTAATAAATTTGGCTAACAATTCTGTATAAACTCTAAAACTTAATCTCTATGCAAGAATTCAGTCTCAACTCCATACAGTATTATGTTCTGAGGACATAATAGCTTCATAAAAAATGCCTTGTCATCACAAAAAAGACAAGATACCACTACATCACTATATCACACTTCCTATACCTCTAATAAAAATCCTTTTAAAAGGAATGCTGTTCAATAAAGAGATCATACATTTTTGTTTTTATTATTCACTGTGCAACAATTCAAATTTATCCTATGTTGTTACCTTTATATGCAATGTATACAAGGCACAAGTTCCATCGATTTGACCTCATTTTTTCAACAGCAGAAGCTGGAGTACATTAAAATATCTTCCTGTGGCAACCATGGAAGCAATGTGAAGACCATTAATCTATATTGAAATTTTCTTTAAAGAGGTGAGTCAATCAATTTCACTATATAGTGGCCATGCACACCAGTCTTTGTAGCCTTACAGAAGAAAAGATTATTACCACTGCTGCTATTTTGAGAAAAAATCATTTTGCACTATAGTAGAAGATTGGGAAATAATTTCACAGCAATTCCACATAAATAAATAAAAAAAATATATATATATATTTATGTGGAATTGCTGTGAAATTATTTCCCAATCTTCTACGATGGAAAAATTCCACCAAGTAAAGGCTGAAA
>WURS02000001.1:526152-546396 GCA_011762765.2 Rhinocypha anisoptera | reverse complement strand
AAAATGATGAGAGTCCTTGGTGGACAATTATGAGGGGTGGGAGGGAGGGACACTATAAAGGAATACATACATGGAGAAATGGTAGTGGGCATGGAGGGGGATATGCACTGTTGTTATTACAAAGGCCATACATGTCAGAAGTAACAAAATTATTACCGAACACAAACTGCACAAGCTGAAAGGAATGCATATGCAAGAGTTCAGGCAGTCACAAGAGCTAAGGGGCATTCAAAAGGAAAATTCAAGGCAAAGAACTTCTACAGAAAAAGCACAAGCAGATGATACCACAGACATTATGTACATGCAGAGGGTTCAATCCAAAGTCCACACAAATTTATCTGTTTCATAGCACCCGAGTGAAAAGTGAACGAAAAAAAAGTCCAAAATATATGTTTTTGCTCTGATGGAATTCAAGAAACAATTATGGTCACTGAACAGATGAAGAATTTTATGGATCACCATAATGCTGATTGTAATTTGAAACATCATACCCAAAATATAACTACGTGCTTACAAAAATGACTCAAGAACAAAAACCTCAATGGAGATGACAAAATGATCACATTGGTATTTAATGTTGTGATGAAATGCGATGAACAATTTAGCAATGTAATTACAAACCTGTCACTCAAATGTGTTTGCAAAATACATTCCACTTTGGGGGTCATTCCACTGCTTGCTTTGGCCCGATAGAACTTTTAAATGTTCCTAATTGAACATTTTTACAAAAAAATGTATCAAAGTATTTTACTAACAAAAAGATATATTAATGTATCAAGACAGTTAAACTTAGACTATCAAATGAAGACCTCTGGAAGATAAGTGCCACTGGTAAGGTAAGAGTTCACCTTCTCATATCAAGTATAAAGGGTAAGAAAGAAAGAGTATGTTTTATTCAAACTGGTGAAAATAACATCATTGGACAAGTCCTATCATTTGCAAGTTTCCTAAGACTAAAGGATCATTCCTGATTGTGGAGGGGGAACTTGCAAATTGGTACATCAATGGCACCAATTTGGAGTATGCTAAGGGGCTTCATTCCTGCCCCATGCAGACACCAAGATCATAGAGAAGGAAATGGAATGGAAATATTAGTTTATATATTAAGGCTTCCATTTAAGCTCCAGGAAATGCCTAAAAACCACCCGCATACCATTAACAGCTTAAATGCAAATGAAGAAATGTTGGTAATTTGTGTGTATAATTTAAAAAAAATCATACTGACAGCTAAATGAAACAAAAATTTATTTGGATGAATCAGTTAATCTTAAATCAAAATATGGGTTATAATCATGATAAATCATGTTCTTTAAGACTTTGAAACTTCTTCCATGGTGATTATTGGTGGTGTATTTTGCATTTTTTCCAAATTGGCATTTTAATTTAGTTTTAAGATTGAATTAAGGTGCTTTTATGGTTTTCTGAAACTCTAAAGTAATTTTGAGTAACACTATCTTGGCATACAGGTGGCCCAAGCTCATTCATTTTGTTATACTGAATTTAAACCTTATGTATTTTTAAGTGTGTAAATTCCAAGTAAATGCAAGTGTAAAACCCATCATGAAAAAGTCATCCATTCTAAGAATGTAAAATTTCATGTAGGAGAAGGCCAACAAAATTCCAAAGCAGGAAAGAATTAATTTCAAAGTATGGTACTCTCTTCAGCCCTCAAGGAAGAATACTTCCAACATTGTAGTGGTAGATATGCTGATTTTATATTTTAGTCTTTATAATGAGGCATTTAAGCACAGAGAAGTTAGTCACTGTTACATAGATTTGGTTTCATGTTTAGGCAAAAATTTTTAAATCCGAATTTGGTGTGCCGACTTCCCTGACTCTTCCATTCCATACAACAACACCAATCATGCTTTCTTGTGTCCCAAAATGCCTGTGGTCAACCTGAAACTATTTGACTAATGAGCTTCACAGAGGGATATAGATGATCTGATATTAAGAGTAAACAGAGCTGAAAGTAAAAAAGAAAGTCTAGTTTGAACAATGCTTGTTTGTTCCTCACATAACCAATTAATTTAACAGCGAATGCTTATTGCAATGTCATCATTTTAAGTCACTATTTTTCTGAGAAATTTGCTCAGCTCTTTTGGATTGATGCATATTGAAACATTCTAGATGAGAACCTCAGATTAATCCCTAAAAACCTTATTACCCTGTGTTTGGGAACACAGTGGTAATTTGTGTAGGATTCTATGGAGATAGATTAGGGAGGAAGAAGAAAATTAAGGAGGATGAGGAGAGAGAGTCAAAATGAGGAAAATTCTATGGATAATGGAGCTGGGAAGAGACTATTGATATTTTTAAATGGTGGCAGTTTGGGGATCTACAAAAGAGTGATGTGCTTTCAAAATATTTTAATGTTATTATACTATCAGTGGGAAATTACATTACAGCAGACCTGAAATATGTCCTTGGGAAAAATTTATTCTGAATCCTAAGGATCTAAAATAAGTTGTTGATACATGCTATACCAAATATTAGTGAAGTGTTATATCTACTATTTTATTTTAGTCCTCTATGAAACGGAGAGGATATATGTACAATCTAATTTCCTAGAAATTTCAACAATCAACTGGCAGACATGCTGCTACAAGTGACAACCAAAAAATATTCCTTTCACAAAAGTACAGTAAATGTGCAGCTGAAGAGTTTCTAGAGGCACTTATATAACTACTGGATCTGAATTACTCTTCAGTAACTATTATAACTGAAACTGACCAATCATATTTCCTTTCACCAAAACATTGTCACTACCTCTTCTAGTCCCAATCCTTTCTGATATACTTCACTTCATGGAATTCCATGTCTCTGTTTCCTCACTCTCATTGAATGTCTAATAGGATTTCTAGGGGAACTAATAATTGATTTTTTATTAATTTTGAAAGAGCAAGTTTTATGAAACGAACCAATAATTAAAATTGTGATTTTGGTTTAGAATGGATTCTTCATTAAATGTTGCTTTATATGAGAACACACAATTGTTGGAGAGGTGGATATGAGAAATTACTGAGTTACTGATTGAACTACTTTATGAAGAGTTGATCAATGAAAATGTTTCATAAGGCAAACTTTTGTCTGTTGGGCTTTCATGTTATGCTTAGTTACCATATTATTCTGAATATTTGTACCATTTCCTTTCTGAATTTGATACCAGAGATAGCTAAGGTAATTTATTAAATTATAAAAATGTTTATATACTCCATGATTATTGAAATCATGCATATAAAAGTAAAAAGATTAACACAATTCAAACCAGCAACTTCTGAAAGATTTAGACTACTGATGTCATCAACATTTGTCACTGATGGGAAGAAAATCAGGAATGAAATTAGCTGAGAATGCATATTGATCACAAGCTGTAATCCCAGTTCTATATTTGAATCAAGTTGTGTTTATCTCCATGTTTATGACTGTACCATATGCAGATTTAAAGGAGCTGCCAACTACCAGTAGAGGGGTTAGAATTTGGATTATTAAATAGAATAGGAATTTATGTTCTCTGAAAGTTGCAGTAAGGCACTATGGAAAAATATCTATAAAACAAAATGTACACTCTGTTATAAAACTGATGGTGTTGAGCAAAATGTAGTGGAAGGCAGGCATGCTCAATACACAAAGATGTAGTACTGTTCCACAAAAAACTTAAGTAAAACAATGTGTTTTGGCTGCTAGGCCATCATCAGGTACACTATCTTGAGGTTACAGAATTATCATATATATATCCTCCACCGAGTGGGGGAGGGGGGGGAAGGAAGGGTATGAGGGAAGGTTTGTTATTGAAGGATAGGGGGGATAGTGTACCTGATGATGGCCTAGCAGCCGAAAAGCATTGTTTTATTAAAGTTTTTTTGTGGAGCAGTACTACATCTTTGTGTATTGAACACTCTGTTATGCTTACTTTTTATGATGCTTGTTTAAGATGTGGAGGAAAATTGTTTAACATCTTGTTGTTAAAGTTCTCAATGTTAAAAATTTATTAACATCCTCTCGCCAAGATATATCTGAAATATTATGTGATACTTCCACATTTTTTTGGCAATAGGGCAGACTAATGAACAGGTTTTACATCTTCTTAATCACTTCCACTTTCACTGGTGAAATCTACTTCATTGTGAATAATGAAAACTATATTTTTTACTCGTAATTCCCTAGAGGAAGTGGCTACACAAGTGTGCCAAATGGCTATATAGCCTGTGTGGCTGGCTACACAACTAGTGTGGCTAGCCACACAGACTGTGTAGCCATTTGACATACCTGTGTAGCCACATCCTCCATGTAGGTATTTAGTTATTATATAAATTATTATTTATTTTTGGGAACCATCAATTTACATGCTGATCACTTATGTGGATTACATAGGAGTATATAAGTTGCTACATAAAGATGAAATACTTTTTCAATTTCAATTTCTAAAATACTATTGTTAACTTATGATTATACTTTGTACAATGGAATTCTTCTCGGGTCTCCAACTGGGTAAATACAGTTTATGATTAAAAAGAATAATCTTGCAAGAATGGAGCTGATGGAAAAATTAATTTATGGATCATAACTCTTCAAAAGAATTCTGTTGGAATTTTTCTTTATCTAAGCAGCAAATTCATCTCACTATAAAAGGGTTCGCATAAATTAGGCAGTTTAATTAAATAGTCGCGATATATGTTTTGTGGGGTACCTACACAACAGGATACACACCTGGCCAATACAAGGAATATACTATTCAAGAAAAAAATTAATGACAGTGACAATTGGGTTTCATAAAAAAATATTCAAATTGACATTGCAGGAAATGTAAAGATTTTCAGATTTCAAAAATTTAAAGATTTATCTCATTAGGCATTATACTACTTAAATGCCGCTAAACCTTCATATGCTTTAAGCAAACTTTATTTTCCAAACATCAAACTGATTTTACAGCAAATGTAGTAAACATATGAAATCTAATATTTATTGATTTGAAAATAAATAGTCTGAAATGGATTGTTAAGTGAATACTGAATTTCATATATCCAATCCAAATTCCTTGTCAAGTAAAAAGTGTTGAAACATGTTTGTAACATATTCCCTTTGAGCATAAAATGAAGATAAGCACATATTGATTCATTGGGAAAACCTATTCCTGTTTAATACCAATGGGACTATCATTTTTCTCTATTTGTAACACATTTAGCAGATCTGAAACTTTTATGCTTCTTGAACTTGTAAATAATTACCAAAATAGATTGAAGAAGGAAGAAAAATGACAAACTAAAGTAGTAAATTTAATTTCATGGGGAAAACATATGCAATATTAAACAAGGAATCAAAAAGACATCACATGTGTGGCTCATTAAATAATTGCAAATCTGTGGCGCCTGATATTACATATTTCATAAGAACAAAAGGGGGATAAAGAGATCATTAGTTGTTCTAGTATATGTACAGCTATTTCACAGTATTTTCAGCAAAATATCTCATTAAAAATAATGAATTTCAAAAAAGTTTGGAAGTGTGAAGGAAATGCTCCAAGTAAAATGTGCTAACAGGCACAAGCACACAAGAGCTGTCCCATCATAAGATGATAAATATACAAAATGCTATTTTGAATGTATTATACAGATGAAAGATAGATTATCCAATGCACATTCTGAGTGTCGTGGCAATCGTTTGTTTAAAAAGATGAAAGCTCTCAGCTAACCCAAGCACAATGGCTATACATGCAAGAGGCACTCTTTTCCCTTTTTTTTAGAGCACCTCAATGAACTGAAAACAGCTCTGGAATATCACAGTGGAAGGAACACACGCTATCCTGCCCCACCCATTTGTTTCCTCCCAAGTTTCCCTAGAGGCAAAAATCCTCCTACACCAGTCTTCAGCATTACTCATTGACTGTGCACATGATACATACACTGTATATGTCACTTGTGAGAATGTCATTCAGATTCATTATCTGAGTTTCCAAGGGATATGAGCAAAGAAATTGGGATAAGATATCTAAGGGTAACCAAGATAAGTTTTCACTTTATACTTAATACATGCTTGAAAGTGATAGCAAATTTGAAAGCTTGATAATGACAACAATGTAGATATATATTAACAGCACATGGTAACTGTAATGCAAGCAATTACTGATCCAGAAATACTTCAATACTAACAACTCACAAGGTGAATTCAATAGCTAAGTCACTCTAAGGAGTTACGGTGTAGCATCTGCATGGTTCATTGTAATGGTAGCCTAAGCAAATCAAATATAAACCTCAACTAACATTGCTGGGTTATACAAACTCAAATATTTGTTGGAACGTATAAGAACAAGTGTTTTGGCAGTAGTAGCACATGGTATGGTAAAAATTAATATTATGGTTATGCCTAGTAACATCGATTTCAGCATTACTTCTAAAAAATTTAGGGCAAAATGAATAGCAGTGCAAATTGGATTTAACTTAATTTTTAGAAATAAAGCATTCCGAGGGTATTAAAAATCATTGTCTGTAGCACATAATTACTGGTTAGCACACTTTACTGCAAATTGTTTACTAGCTATTGACAATAATATTAATTTAACTATGACATGACCAGGCAGGTTTCTAATTACTATGGCGGGCAATGCAGTGTCCATTCTGAAAAGGGCTACAAATGACATTAATTAAAATTGACTTCTGGGAAAAAAAGAAACATACAACAATGATATTTGATTTGCACCATTACATTCATGATGTAGGAATACAGAACTTTACACCTCAAATATACTGCTAAAGATCACTGACATGGTATTGACAATTTGCACTTATTGTAAAGTGCCTATTCCCTTTGATGATGAAAATAAAAGTTACATGTAGAGCAGATGATATAGAAAATTTAAATAGTAAGATATTTTGAATATTTGACTAATGGGCCAAAGAGCAATGAAAACTACCTAACAAGCAATAATGTGAAATTTATCTTCATGTATGTAGCCATACCAACAAAGAGAATTATTTCAACTGAAAATACCCCAACAAGAACAGCATAGCTGATCTAACATTCCTTTACTAGGCAGCAATATTTAGAGATGCAGGGTGGCCTATATAAAACACCAATGAGAATTGAGTGTGCAGGCAGTATGTATAGAACCATGTTAATCTATATTATATTAGAAAGAGTAAAAATAAATTTTTGTCTATCCTAAGGCTATAAGTAATAAAACAAACCTCTTAATAGACTTTTGCCAATACAGATAAACCAATTTTCAGTGTTTTTATGCTGTTAAATTTTGAGACAGGTTTACATTTAACTCTGACAAAATAAATGTTGACTTTAATTTTAATTGGACATCAAAGCAACTTGAAATAAAATAATGTGGTCCAAGACTATAGAAACACCCCAGGGGATGGCTGACAGGAACAAAAGAACATGGCTATAATCCGGAAAAATGATACAGCAGCCACCTGCATTGTAAAGCAGGGACCATAAAAATCTTCTATCAAGACATTAATATGAAAACAAACCATTTTCAAATTAGTTACTCAGGTAATTACTGGCTGACTTCATACATCTCACCTTCTATTCTCATATTGCTGTGTACATAGAGACTGCAAGGATTGAGGGATATTTTTTTAGCATTCTGAACACACAAAGCAGAATCAACCATTGTGAAGCTTCAGGGTCACAAGGTACTCAACGGACTATGGGGATTTTGGGGCAAGGGAAAGTGAAATGACCAACAAATGGAATAAAGGCATCACATGAATACAATTATGGAATAAACAAATATAAGTGTAGGAACTGATAAGATAGGGATGGGCTGGAAGGAGAGGAGGCGGGTGTGGGGGTCGCTGGCAGGACTAAGGGGAAAAAGGGGAAGGTGTGGTGGTAGGTGCAGGTGAGGACTTGGCACCAACCTGAGTGACGGGGTTTTCCCCCGGGCGGTAGACGACGTTGTGGAGGGGCCTTTTGCGACCCACATAATTGACGGCAACAAACTCGAGCAGTGAGGCATAGATGAAACACATACACACACCATCCCACACATTCATGGCCGTTAAGTTTGAAACAACGGGCAATGTTGAACGGAATCCATTGGAGGTTGTAAAAAAGTTGAGCATGGTGGTGACGCCGATCATAACACGGGCAGGTACGGCATTCCACTCGAGCCAAAAGGTGATGAATGATGAGGTGACTAGGATGATTCCCGGGATGAAGACGGTTGTGAAGTAAAAGGCTCGGTCCCGTGTAAAGATGAGGTCAACTTTAAGGCAGCTGTAGTTGCCTGAGAGAAGGAAACATTGAAATGTGTGAGAATACTTCAATACAATTTAAAGATAACCTTTGGGTAAGTAAGCTTCCCAGCATGCAGTATAAAGTCACACGCAGCTATTATACAGGGGGAAATTAATGGCAAAGATAAGGAACTGCTGTCCAACAATTAAAATTTTTAATTTGTCCTATGTGGTGTTTCTGGTCTCCTGAAAAATCAATGAATGACTAATCATTTCTGTATCTTTTCAATCATTGCATGAATCTTCAAGAATTTGATTTGGGTGACAGAGGCCCTGGCTAAGAGATGACTAGACCCTCTTTAAAGAAAAGGAATTATAAAGATTAAGATATTAGAGGAGATTAGCATGAATTTTTTTCTTCTACTATGAGAACACTGGTAATTAACCTGAAGCTTTGCAATACCCTATTTTATAAGCCAAATGCAAACCCTAACTCCTGATAAAATCAAATTATGCTGACAATTCTGGTTTATTCTTACCAATTAACATTAATATTATATATAATTATAGTGGAAATTTTTCAGAAGATAAAATATTATTTACACTAATTTACTGTTGAGTTAAAGACTCAAGTTTAAGTCAGAACAAGGATCCACACAACAGGATAGACAACAAATATGGCTATGCTTGTCCTTAAACTACAGTTAAGTAATAAGTATACATTGTTGGGTAGGATATATTCAATAGGGGAATATGTGAAATGTCAAAGTCTGGGATGTGGCCATAATTTATAATAAGAAAAACATTAATTACACTCAAAATACTAAAGGGAACAAACTAAGTAGACCATCTAAGCCTTGAGAATTAGCAGGAAAAAGAATTCAGGCAGGTGAACTAGGGACCTCACATGCAGGGCAATATGAATTGAATGATTAAATCATGCGAATGGCTTCCACACTGGTGCAAACCTTCATCCAAAGTTAGGTAAATACCCTTGAATCTATTATTAAATATTCCAGAATTTTAAAAAGTAATTTTATTCTCTGGTAGTATTTACCTCACTTCTCTGACTTTCTGCCCAGCCATCTTTGAAATTTAATAAATGAAGGAAGAATTCTTCAAGAGCCAATTAGTTTAACTCATATTGATAACTAATGCATAATATATTTTTGCAGTAATGTGACTCAGCCTTTGATGTAGTTTTTGTAAGAAATTAGCTCATTTATTTTCAAGTGACTGAAGCACTGTAAATAATTCATTAACATTGGATATTTTCTTCCCATTATAATTGAAGAGACAATATAATGGTACAAATTTCATCAATTTTTAATGCTAAGATGGCCTGAAATGGTCATACATTATTTGGCACAATTTATACAGTATATGATTTTGAATATAACATATTTAAAGCCAGCTTCTTAAATTTAAGGTTATCCTAATATTCAAAGTACATATAACTTCCCAATAAACATAGTACAGTCAGGCCCAAAATGCAACACAAAAAGTGATTACATTTAACAACTACTCTCTTTCTTCAAAATGTACCAATTCTTAACAATCATTATCTACTGCATTGATTTAAAGACAAAAACAGTGACTGTAAACATACACCAAAAGTACAAACATTTTCCCTCCCAATGCAATACTCTCTCTTAATTAAAGCTATTGAATTTAAGCTCTCATTCCCCTTTCCATGCCTCCCAATACTAATGAATATCTTTCAAATCAAAATTTAGCCTTAAACCAATTAAAAATATCCATATAAATGGTACTCGTTGACACACATACCCACAGATTATAACACTACCTAATAGCTAAATTCAATCACCTCGTATTTCACAAAGACTTGGTATGTGGGCATGATTTATCACTACAATAAATATTAAACCACAAATTAGGAAACCATAAATTTAAATCCAAATCCCTCTAGTATTTCTCTCTCTTTAACTAATTCTTACCTGTTTAACCTAATCTCCACATTTTCATCCATCAGACTGCAGTTTGTAACATTTTATTCAAATTATTACTGGAACAGCCATTGAAATCATTTATTTATTTTGACAAACATATCCAAAACCAGAAGAGGTTTGTCAATTTTCTATCCTTAAATTTTACCTTTTACCATATAATTTTTTCTATTTTTCCTTACACCATAATCATTCCACAAAACAACTTCCATCTTTTTACATTCAAAAACTTCATAGAGTGAAACATAAGTCAAGAGCTTTAAGGGCAGTCTTGAAAGCAATAGTTCAGCAATGACAAATTCTAACAAATGGCTATCAGCTTTTGCTATAGAATTTTCCCAACTTAACAAGAGATGGACCATGTTTTTAAAACTATCTTATCATGGTTATTATTAGTTGAACAAGCATATGGAAATGTGAACATCACCTAAAAGGCAGAAATGGCACCAGGTTGAAACCACGAATAGCTAACCAAATCCATGAATTAGCATATGTATCACTTATCCTTCCCTTCACTCCATCTTCTTAATCTCTTCTAACTGTGACTTGCTTCTGATTTCTTACAAATGAATTAACATCAATTGATTATATTGCTTCACCCATTATGAAATCAAAGTCTCATATCAAATTAACATTATTAACACAAGTTGAGGACATTCTACATAAATATTTGAAAAAGGCTGAAACATGAAATGCTTATGAAAATATTAAATATGTCTTGAAGAACTCTTCATCATAACACACAAACATACCCATTTGATTATATGAAATATAAATGTATTGTCCAGCATGGTTACTCATGGATATTTTTGGACTTGAACATTTTTAAAATGTTTAAGACGTGTGATCCTTAAACTTCTTTCATATCTGACTTATTTTTAGCAGGAAAAAACTTTTATCCAATCTAGATACATGGGTAAATAAAATACAAATATTAATAAATTTATTTATAAATATGCATTTTGGAAAATTAAGTTGAAGTAAATATATTATACATTTAATATTTGCTTACAACAGTAGTGGAAAATTGATTTTGAATTACTTTTCTGAGGTTTTCCAAAACTATAGTAACCTAATTTTTTTGGATGCCTACATTTATTTTTCATTCATATTTTTATTAATTAAATCACATTTCGAGGAATGTGTAGACATTTGCATAAACATACTAGCATTAAGAATCGGGTAATAAATTAATTCATACTAAAATGA
This sequence comes from Rhinocypha anisoptera, assembly GCA_011762765.2. Taxonomy (NCBI): domain Eukaryota; kingdom Metazoa; phylum Arthropoda; class Insecta; order Odonata; family Chlorocyphidae; genus Rhinocypha; species Rhinocypha anisoptera. The sequence goes on along the minus strand of WURS02000001.1, from coordinate 535,028 downwards.
ATTTTGAGAAGTTAACAGAACTATTATGGGAGAAACAAGAAACATTTGGGAACAACCAAGGACCATTTTGCCTCTGAATCATTTTTCTCAGGTCACTTCTGATGATGTTGACTCTGCTGTTACCCTGATATACATTATATGCATACACTCACCAGAGAATTTATTCAAGATATACATATATTCACTCTTGTTTCAATTTTATGATTTCTGAATTTTGATGTAGGAAATTATTAAATCTCCTTAGTCTGTAAGCCTATGATTCTTCATGCCAATTAGGAATGGAATAATGATTGTAACTGGAGTAAATTGAACAAACTATTTAAAAGCAAATTTAACACTACATAAGAGTTTTCAGTATGTCAATAAAATGCATTTTCTAGTTTTGACCTTTTTATTAATAATGAATATTGAGGAGATTGACACAGTAAATTTGCATATTATGAGAGGAAAACTTATTTAGTATAAAGAATTCGAGAGTAAATAATGACAGAAAAACCAATGGAAATATCACATGGTAAGACTAAACAATAGGAATGGTAGGTTACATCTCAAAAGATCAGCCATCGGTCCAAATGAGATAGGCCATAGAGAAAACCCTAAGCTGGAACTCTTCTAATTAGAACCTTTAATGGTCACATCCAGAGAAAATTTTATATTGAAAGGTGTTGGGGGTGCTCTTCTTCCAAGTGATCTTTCACTTCTTTAACTGAGGACATTTTTTTCAATTATGGTCAAAATAAAACAACTCATTGGCTTAGAAATAAATGCTATAGTTAACTAACAAGAGAAGACCACCAATATTATTTTTATTGCTGTCTTCAATTGACAACAAAATGTAATTAAATCATTTTGAAAAATAACCCCTTTATTGGTTCTGATTTGTTAATATGTGAGAATAATAGAGGCATCATATTTAGGAGAATGTTTGAGCAAAATTATTTGAGCCATATCCTTTTGCCTCTAACAATATTCTAAGCAGGACTCAGAAGTTATTCGCAAAACAAAAGTACAGCAAATGTCTGACCTATGAGATATATTAAAGTTTTGCAGAATTATTCACAAAAAATATGGAAAATAAATATATACTATGACCAAAAAGTTTCTTTATTTAAAGAAAGCACCAAAGCAACTGCTTTTGAATTGACATTATCATTAACTTTATATCCAAAAAATATTTCCTGACAATGGTAGAAATTTTGACAATACATCATCTGCTTTGTATTGACACCCTGTGCCATTTAAATAAAATAGTAATGCATTGTGGACTTTCAAAGGAAATAATGTATATCCTTTTAATGTTTGCCATTTTCCTTACTCACAAATCACTTGTCTATGATTTAAGGTTTTCCAGTCATTCGAATAAATTATACTATTATTTCCTCTGCATTCAGGTTCTCAGAAATTTAAGAATTTTTTACCACTACATCAAATCAACATAGCCCATCACCTTCTGCTTAAGAGCAATATAACAAAATGCTTTATTTATCTTCTCCCATTTATTTTCTCCATCTACCAATCTTGCATTCTAAACATCACTGTTACTTGAAATAACTTTCACCCTGCCATTCTCAAATGCCCTTATATGTTTTTGTTAGGAATGAGTTTGTGTCTATAGAATCTTCTAGTAAAGTTACTCTTCTATCAATAAGAAATTACATTATTTAGAGGAATCTCTTTTTGGGTATGAATATTTTTATTGAGAAATAAATATTACAACTCTACAGCTGGCATTACTCTATTAAAAATAACTAAACTCTTTTCTTTCATGCATTTAACCAACTAATATGGATGGATCTCTAATCAGTTATGGATGGTCTCATACAACTAAATTGGTGACTGACTGAATTCGTTTTTATCATCTACAAATACTCCTGTCTTAATCAAATCCCAATCTCCTTTTACACTTGTCCCCAATCCTTTCTATGCTTCTTTTACATTTCGTGAGTGGATCATTTCCAAAGCCAATTTATGAATTACATTAAAATAATAGCAAGAAAATAAATTTATGATAATATTCTTCCAAAATTTATTTATTTTTTCAAGTTAAGTGGGTTTCTCTACATTGGTTGGCTTGTGGCATTCATAGGGGTTAATGAACAAGTAGGTTCTGATTTTGGTTGAGATTGCTACACATTGAGTGGATATTAGGAGAAAATGACCGTTAAAACTACAATAATCAGACCCAATATACAAGGTACCACTATCTTAATGCAATAAAAAGAAGGCACCATTTTTACAGCTCTGCAAGTGTAAGCTGAGGAAAAGAATTCACCTTTGTAAGAGGAAAGTGAATGGGCAACCTCACTTTTGTAAAATTTAAATGAAAGACAAAATAGAAATCTCATTTCATTGTCAACTGGGTCATTTATGCATAGGGATGACATCATTAGATCACTGGCTCATGGCAGTTGCCAGCACTTCATACAACACTTTGGAAATCAAAATAATTTTACCATGTAACAGGCATGATAAAATTTTAATGGAAACTATTCATAAATAAACCTTTAAAATGCAAAAATACAAAATACTCTAAAAGTCTATACATCAATATTACAAAATCCACTGGCTGTATAATTTGATTGTTAAAAGATATTGCTACCACCTCAGATATAATAAATTCATAAAAGACAGTTTAACAGACATTACAAAAGGAAGCAAAATATTTTTGATAATGATAATAATGCATACAATAGAATAGTACATGCATTAAAACTCTGATTAGAGAAATGGGGATAAAAATAAAACCAGAGGTAATGGATCACATGATCTTCCAACTTGAACACCAAGAGAAACTGGCATGCAACAAGAGGATAAAGAGTCTATCTATTAAAAAACAGAGTATATTAGCAATACATCTCTAATACTGTAGAAGAATACTGCAGGAAACCATTGAGATGAGAAAAATTGGAATTCTGAACAAAGGGCATTTTCAAATGAGAAAGTTTTAGAAAATGGTTCTAGGATAGATAGTAAATTTTTAAAGTTCTCTCTCCTTCATCATATTCAATTTTTTCTTTAAAAAATCATGTGTATATGGCCATGAATCAGACAAAGCCAACTCTGTGAATGTTTAAAGTGAGCTAGGTTAAATGTCAATGCCACCAGCCAACCAATGTAGGAACATCTGGAAACCTATTACACAATTATATCACTATCTAATAAAATACAATCATGTTGGGAAATTCTTTAAATTGGAATAAGAATAAAAATGAGTATCCTTCTCCTCCACTGCCTGAAAAGGTATGCTAGGAGAAAACATTCTGTATGTGTCAATAAAAATCTTTTGAATCTGGAATAGCTTGGTCATTATTATCACTTACTACAGAAGCAATTATTTCGGGTACAATTTTATGGAACTGCTTCATGACTTCAAGAAATAAAACACTTTGTAATTCCACATAAAATACTTAAAATATATTAAATTTACTTAAAGTATTTTATGTGGAATTACAAAGTGTTTTATTTCTTGAAATCACTTACTACTACCATCATAACTGTCTTATTCAGTTTGTGTGTTTGCATTAATAGGAAAAAAATCACCTATTTCAATTTAAATGGGCCTAGCTGTTTCATAAAAATTTATTTTTCATTTATCCTGTATGGAATGCAACTAAATGCATACTCTTTAAAAGTATGGTAAAATGTTTCTGAAGTCATAGTGAAATATCTTGAAATATATTAGGATTGATTGTTAGCAAATACTGTAGGAGAATACTAGCTACAGTAAATTCATGATAGAGACAAACCTAAATACAAGTACCTCTGTTGTAGCTAAGCATTCATTATATGTCTATTCCTGTTGTATGAAGATATGATTGCTGTTCCAGGAGACTTCTCATGTCTATTCCCATGAGCAAGTCTACTCTGTGCATAAATCCACCTGGTTAAAATATTAAAGATTCACCATATCCCTCCTTATAGTCTACAATCTTGAAATGTTGGAAGGAATTCTGTAATATGATGATCCCTACAACTGTACTGATAGGAGTCATTATATAAGTACCTCACGGCATGGTCATCCATGCTAGTTAGTTCAAAGGGAAGGAACCAAAATGAAACGTAAACAATGCAGAATATGAATTAAAGTGAATCAGTGGGAAAGGCATCTATTTCCCTGTAGCCACTTAAGTGATGGCATCATATTAAGATCTCAGTTAACCCACTGACTAACAAAGACAATGATTTGCCATTCCCATTTTTAAAATATTTGTTTATAAAAATTATTTTATAGCCCTATCAAAATACATTATTCTATGTTTTTGTAACTTTTAATAAAAAAAACGTTCAATTTAATAAACACAAATTATTTTTCAGAGGACACAGGTCTAAAAATATGGTAATTTTGAAAAGTGAAAAATCAAGTAAAAATACTGAGTCAATGGGTTAAGGAAGTAAATGTGACAGTATTGATCATTCATGAAATTATGAAGAATAAAATAAAATACATGACTCCAGGAAAGTTTGACACAGTCTACTGGGGAAACTGTCATGCCCAGAAGTAGGAAAGGTAAGGATTCAATGGTCATCATCCCACATAAACTTTGCTCAATCAAATAAATAAAGAAGAAGACATCCAAAAATACAACATTGATAGAATAGATCTAGATAATTAGAAGGATTTTGACAAGAGAAAATTCAATGAGTGTTAAACATGGAGTGAAGAAAGGAAGCACAGCCAGGTTTGGTTTGAGTTAGATAAGGTGGAAGGATAGTGGAGATTATTGGATCAATAAGTAGAAAGCAGCTGACAGTGGAAGGAGCAGAATCAGCATGAGGTGCTATCACTGCTAAGTGAGATATTGATAATGAGGGTTAGTGAATATAGATCAAGTAAATGATAGAATTTCCAGGCCAGTAGGTTAACCTAGAGGGTAACCCAAAAGTCATAATCCCACCTGGGGCATGGATGTTGTGTTTGCCTAAAAACTATTATTTCTGAATGATTGGTGTCAGCAAGAGCACACAGCTGTAAGAATATATACTAAAACAATTAACTAAGTAGCCCAAGAGTAATGGGGAAAAAGCTTAAGAAAAAATAGTAAAGGAATGTTAAGAAATGATTGAACATCCAGTAAACTAGTTACAATAAGTGAGTGATTGATTTGATGAGCTCAAGGAAATTACGGAGAATGTTCTGGTAAGAGAACAACTAAAGGTGAATAGTGTAGTGAACATGATAATGAGTTCATTCACTTGTTTCTGAATAAGACCACTGGGAAAGCCATAGTGCTATATTTATATACCTTTAACCTTTGATCTTCCTGAGTGTTACTTTATCCTAATACACTACATTGGCAAAGAGTACAGGATTAAGGCATTTATTGAAAAGTTTGTGCTGGAAAAAAAGAATTGGGGATATACGAAGAGAGACTGGTAGAGTACTTTAATTGTCAGTGTATATACCAACCAATGGGGAAAGGCAGAGATGGGTATGAGATAGGAGAACATGGTTTAGGGATTAGAAATGATTGTGAGGAGGATTTGGTAGAGTTTTGTATTATGGTTCTGAGATTATGAAAAAAATGGTTCAAACATAATATAAGAAAGATATAGATACAATTAGAAAATGCTGAAGATAAAGGGCATTGCCAATTAAATTCATTATGTTTAGGCACACATGCAAAGATGTGGCAACAAGGAAATATGTTCATACATTTTCTTGGCAAAGATGCAAATTCAGACAGGAAAAGTTGAAATGTAGTTTACAATTGAAGAAAATTAGACATGAAGGAATTTTTATAAAAGGAATACATAGACATCAGCAGTAATTAAAACAAAGGAACATCAGTCAGCCATTAATAGCAATTGTAAGTAAGGATGAGGTAGTGATAACTGCGCAGCAAATATTGGAAAGTCTGAAAAAGGAATGGATAAAGCTGCAGAGTCAACAATATCAGAAGTATAAAAAAGCCTTCAGTCAAAGGAGAGATAATCAGGAAGACAGAAGAGAGAAAAGGAACATAAAGCTTAAAGTTATTATTAATGTATATATGATAATTGTAAATTATAGATCCTGGGAAGACAGTGATATTTTTATAAATAGTTACTATCCATCAGAAACCTGCCTTTAACTGGAAGACAAATCACCTAGCATCCTTCTACCAAAGTGACTGTGTAAATCCTGTACAGGGAAAATCTTCCAGCTCAACTTGTCAGACTACATGGATCAACTCTCTTAAACACCATATTTTCTACCCTAATTACAGGATGACATATTAATTCATTTGGAACCTCATGATTCACGACAATTGAGTACCTGTATATCTTTCATATCAGTATTATGAATAATATTGAAGCAGTTAAAGTTTGTAAGGTACTTTTCTGCACACAGACATTTCCAGGAAATAAAGAAATTAGTAATATTCCACACTTTAAATCGAAATACAATGGACCAGTTTCAGTGGTTTCGGTTTCACATATCAACAGAAGGTAAAATATATGGATAACTAAATAATGCCATCTTATTGCTGAAACCTAAAAATAAGACACCCAAAAAAATTAGGAGTTTTTCCAAGCTATATACTTAGACTCAAGTATGCAAATTTGCATAAAACTTTGAAGCATCAAAGATTAGCAAAAAGCAGGCAAAGAGAAAAGCAAAACTTGGTCATAGTGGAGTTAGCTTCTTTTCACATCAACAAACATGAGTTGCCTCATGAGTCCCTTTCATTAATAGATCCCGAGTGAATGCATGGTATGATCCAAGTAACCATAATTCAGGAACCCAGTCAAACAAAGGAGGATAAGAGAACTTGAACGGACAAGATGACACACCCTTTAAATGCCTTACTCTAAACAGCTAAATTGTGTTCCTAATGGATGGACTGAATGGGTTGAAAGGTATATCTACCTCAATTAACCATGAAAAGTAAGAAGAGGTAAGAGGCAGGTACATAAAAGCAAACATCTTTTTGCAAAGGTAAGGATATCAAGTATCCAGTGAGGTGTTTTGCTTGTTTTGAACATTTCATATGACCTTTTAGTTTTAAATAGATGAAGCTCAAAACAGAAAGAATGAGAGAATGTGACACTGCCCAATAAGGCAAAAAACAATTTCCCACTACAATGTATGGAGCAGCAGTATTAACTTCAGAGTAAGACTCTCAAGCATTAATAAATCACATTACAGTTATAAATTATTTCAACAGGGGATCTCATTTAAACTTTATGAAGAATACAAGGATAATATACCAGACAATATTTTTTCACTTAGGATATGATAGGCAAGGATGACCATAGTCTCAGTTAAGACCACCCCTATCCAGTCCTACTGACCCATGCTCCTCTGATAAGTTGTTCAAGTTAAAAAAAATGAGGATAATTTGGACACCTTAGTGGAAAATCAACAGAATGAAAGCAATGAAATCATAGCCATCAACACCAAGCAAATGAATGAATGGGGAGAAGAACTATGATGAAGGAAACATCTCAGAGACAACTATTTTCCTGTAGATCATCTCTAATAAACTAGAAGCTTGATAGGAGTTACTTCTGGGAGCTTATGACACTTTTCCATTGAAGGGCCCAGTGTGTGTTAGGAACAAATTCTCCTACAGTGAAATGAGCCATGAGTGAGGTGCTTGAGGAAGTCCTACATGATCAAGTTAGAATTGAGACTCTCCTCCATTATCTAACAGCATGACAATACCATCATATGGAATATATCAATATTTGATTCACATAAATCCACTGAACTAAATTCAACATTAGAATTTTATAACGATGGTAGCAAATTGCAGACGAGAATGGATTCTTTTCATTGAGACAGAAATCACATGGAATGTTGTTCTTTGGACTCATTTAATTTCTTCCCTGGTCTTTCAATCTTAGTTCTCAGTACTTCTCTGCTTTAAAGTATCTTCCACATTCTCAAGCTCTGACTAATGAAGATAAAACCAAGGTCAAAGTCACTATAATAACTCACCACTTCAATCTCCTGGTTTTCCACCATCACCAGAAATATTCCAGTGATATTCGCATAAAAATAAAGCATGATGATTACATAAAATATTATTCACTCTAAATGAATGGTTAATTTATCTGAAGAGTAAATAAGCAACTTTGTCTGTAACTCAGTCAGAATTCAACAGGCTAGTTTGATTGACTACCACAAACTGAACAAAAGTATAATAAATTTGGGGAAATATTATCAGTACAAAGTACATATACAACGGCCTCTGGAAATAACACTTAAATATACCACATTACATATTTAAACAGTTACTTTCCCATGCCACAGGTTCATTACAATGACTCTGAATATTACAAGTAATATATTCATATTTGTCATCCATATCCAAATACCTGTCGATGGTATATGGATTCCTAACATCACATGTATGCCCTCAATTTTGCATAATCTTCTCATCAGGTAAAAAATAAATTACCTAGTTTTCTTTATCTTCTCCCAACTTCCTTCGATTTAGAGCCTCTTCATTCTTTCACCAAAAACTTCTCTCATTTCTCAGTTCTGTCTCCCATGTACTCCAAGTATTGACAATCATTATTTGTATTTAACTCTAGAGGTAAATGTCAATACATAATAATGAATTTCAATAAGCTCCCTTCATATAATATACTGTATACTTGTATATACTTATTTTTCTTTCATAGGTATTTTCTGTAATGCAGGGACTATATACAGAGGCCTGGATGTCTTCCCCGTCAGGCCACTCGACATTTTCATAAGTGACCACTCAGTGGCACGTATAAAAGCACAATGGAATTCTTTGAAACTCCTGGATGGAAAAGCGAAAGCTGCCACTTGGAGATATAACAAAGGGGATGGCCAAGGGTTTTGTTTGTTTTTGAAAGATCATTTCCAAGCCTGGGTGGGCCAAGGGGGAAACATAAACGAAATCTGGCAGTGTTTCAAA
>WURS02000001.1:502850-518972 GCA_011762765.2 Rhinocypha anisoptera | reverse complement strand
ATACCATTATCAAGTGGAGTGTATTGCACCGAAACATGTCGAAATAAAGAAGAAGTTTTTTAAGTGGAAATTGCAAATTTTGTAACTTATTTCTTACATTATGGATCGTTTCCACCACATCTCACCTGACTCTATAACGTTCACACAGTAAGTTATAAAGCCCTGCATGTGAAAATTCACAAGTCAGGACAGCAGTTTCTTTCCCTGAATATAGTACCAGAAAATGACTCAGCTTGGGCTCAGGGAAGTTGTGCAGAGGTATCACCAGGCCTTGTACCCAGGTCCTGCAAACAGTAGCTGAGTACTCAAACCACTGAGCTGCCATAACCTCTATGAACACTATAGTCTGGTGAGATATGACGGAAATGATCCATAATCTAAGATATGACAGCTTGCAATTTCCACTCAACAACTTCTTTTTTTTGTCATACTTCAGTGTACTACACCATTTTCAAGCCTTGACTTGAAATTGGACTTGAAAATAGTGTAGTACATATACCAAAACATATCGAAATAAAGAAGAAGCTTTTAAAGTGAAAACTGCAAGTTGTTCTCATTTCTTAGATTACAGCCATAATCTCTTTCAAGGTATAAGGAAATAAAATTCTCATATACTAACTTTCTTTCCAAACTGATGTAAATTTATGAACTCTTTAAGGTGTTTGTACATATATAGGCTTCTGCTAATGAATTTGAGGGACTAAATTAGACTGTAGATTTGTAGACTGAAGCCTATTCACACAATAGTGAAGCTTTTATCAGGTATCAAAGATGAACATGCATCAACTGAGAAAAAAATTATATCATGTGAATAGTAGGACTTTCAACTTTAAAACTGAGTGCACCTTGTGGGAGATTGCTTGTGAAAATGTCTCCACATTTACAGTAACCTATGTTATGTTCATAGGTATGTCATTCCATCGCTTCAAGACTAAAGAAATTCCAAGAGGAAAATGGCATTAAAAATATAAATGCAAGAACATTTTTGAAACAATTTTCTCAGTTAAAAAACTTAACTTAATGTCTTAATAAATGCCTAAACCACTAAGTTTCATAAATGTAATCTGACAGCAAAAATTCAACAAGACTACTATGAATATTTAAACTATAAGGGCCAATCAATGATACTTGTTTTCAGCAGATTAGTGGTATTGCTTTTCTCAAACTGAATAATTCCAATACATCATTTGCATTATGTGTAACTTTTTGTGTCCTTTATGTATTTCATTTAGGTTTTTGTGTGGACATTAGAATGTTATATTTTGCATTAGTGAGAAGAATAACTTCCTAATTTGCTTGATTATTAGGTGAAATAACCAGCCAAAATGTGAAATCAGTCAATAACATTGAGGAAAAGATGAACATGAAACCCAAGGAAAACTAACTTAATAAAATGAGTGTGAAAGTGGGTTAATTCGAGTATATATATATATATATATAAAAAGAGAATATACAAAAATATCAAAACTGGTTTTAAGTACTGTTTAAGAAATTAGAAATGACAGCTATTACTGAGATGAAAGCAAAAAAGTGATGCCTGAAACCATATCAGCTATTACTGAGGCAAACACTGTTTTGAAACCATCCTAAATGAATACTCTAGATACAATGAAGCTTTAATTTGTGGGGTATTACAACAGACTCAGAATCCTCATAATATGAATTTCTTACATCCAGCTTATATCCAACATTTAATTCCAATTTTGATAGTACAAATATGCAATTTAAATAAATGATGCAATGGACTATTGGATGGATTTACTCAACTTTTAGTGAAACTGTCCTCACTAATTGTAAAACTCTTTATAGTGCTTCTTTAACACTAATTTAAAGGTCTGGATTTTTTAAATTAACATCCAGTGATTTTGTTTTAAATTTAGAATCTAAATGTTATCTCTGTGTAATCTTGTCACACAAAGACAACAACATAAAGTAAGCTAGACATAAGATTAATGCAATAAAACAATCACTTAGGTAAGTGATGAAGATTCAGGTATGATGTTGGGGAATACCAAATGATTCATGGCGAAACCCTCGGTCAAAATAAATTTTATTCAGTGGAAAGTTTCAATTTCATTTCGCCATGAATCACTTAGGTAAAGCAATAGGATGGTCACCACTAAGTCAAGTTTAGTAGGCACAACATATGATTTCAGGCTTTTGTGGAATTCTTTCATTATGAATTGCAGGGTGTTAGTAGGCACAGTTTAATACATATTATTGTATTTATATTTAAATAAATTTTTATTAGTTCTTAGTTTAAATTGCTAAACCAATACTCATTAGGATACTAAAATATTGTTTTATCATGATACAAGAGAGAACTGGACATCATAATTTTTTCTTAACTCTTCCTATTTCGGGATGAAGTCTTCTCTGGATCTCCACCAGGTCAAGGGTCAACATTTCAAGGCATGACTCATTCTTTGTCATCATCAGCCCCGATGATGATGGACAAATAATGCCTTGAATTGTTGGCAGAAATGGAATCTCTGATCCAATGAAGAACCCAGGGCTAATTCATCCAGCTTATTTGCCAGGAAAGAAGCAGACCTTTCTTCCCATTTCTACTTAATCTAAGATATACACATATATAGTACAGTCATTAAGCAGTCATGGACTGGATTCATAGTGTGGTACACTATTGCAGAAAGGTGGGATGGCACCATGTAATTCCTGTCCGAGGAGGAGACAGTTGTGTGTATACAGGGTAAGATTAGACAACCACATGACCATTTGCAGTGACCCAATTCAGTCTTGATGACTATGGGAAATTTCTCAATTGGGTCATAAAAGGAGAAATATGGTGGTGTGTTCAGTACGAATCACAACCAAAGTGAAAATTGGCCACTAAGAAATCACCACTTTCTTCAAGACAGAAAAAAATACAATACAGGGCAAGGTGATAATTTAAAACTTTTTTTTGCCCACTAGGCTCACATTCATGGATAAATATTACCACAGGGAGCAAGTGTAAGCAAGAATCAACTGGAAAAAGATACTATGTTAAGCACTTAATTCATTATTAAAGTTTTGAGCTAGGGCACAAGGACAACTGATGTATGCCACACACAAAGGCCTTTTCACATCACTGTCCTTATCCAAACACAACTAGCAAGACGATAAATCCCTGTATTGCATCAATCTCCATACTCACCTGATCCTGCACGTAGACATTTCTTTCTCTTTCCCTCGATAAATTTGAAATACACAGACAAATTTCATTTTCCCATGGAGCTAATGAATACCACAGGAGAAGCTGTGCAGTCTCTTCCTACCAATATCTTTCAGCAAGTGTTTCAATAGTTACATCAACATTAATATTCATATATAGTGACCAACAGCAACTATTCTGAGGGATAATGTGTAAGTGTGTACATCATCTCGTGTAGCTGGTCACATTCACAAAATTGGTCCCTGTCCTCAAAATTATTGACCGTGGTGGTATTCATCAGAAAGTCTCAAGAGCTCATGATCACCGGAATCATAATAAGTGGATAAAGGAGTGATACAAAACAAACTGAAAAAATTAAAGATTGTTCAGAGGAATAATTATTCCAGAAGCAATCGATTGCTTTCCAATATCACATTACAAAATGCCTTTCACTGCTGAACACTTGAAAACATGCCTAACACAATTATTAAAAATAAAATTCCATAGAAGTACCTGCATTAGCCTTCACACACATACACGTAAACATGTACAAATGTGCCACTAAATAGTTTGCACATTCACTAAATTAAACTGAAATTACATTGAAAAGGATGCCAGTGCAATAGGATTTAAGTAAGAGAGAGAGAGAGAGAGTGCTTCCTCCTCCTCCATGAAAGAAGAAATGAAAAAAAAACTTGCCAGAGCATGCAGTGTTACTCTCCATGCAATTAGTGAAGGGACATAAAGGAACACTCATGTTACCCTCTCCTCCAAGTAACCACAAGTAAATTTCATTAAAAACCTCATTATGGGATTAGATGTTAAGTTCCAGACATTATTTACATTTTACAAAAATTATTTCAAATATTATTAAACCACAGAAAACATGAAAGGGTATATATTTGTATCAACAAAAATAAATATAAGTTTAAAGAAATGCTGATACTGTCATTGAATTAAAGCCATTAATGTCACAAAAATTAAAAAGTTTTGAACAACAATAATTCAGCCAACAGGTGTGGTGACACTCCTCCAATCAGCATCACACCACCCCAAAAATGGCTTCATCTCATTTCTTTGGATTAGTGCAGAGTGCATACCCTAGCTTTAAAGCCTGCCCGCCAGCACGCAGCCCTTCCTCTCCCAACAGCGTCACTTGTTCCTCTTCACGGCTCGGGTCAGCCATCTGTGAGTACGGGTAGCCAAGGTCAGCCTGGCAACACAACACTCTTGTTACTGATGGAGGGGATGCCTGGAGTGGGAGGGGAGGATGTGGGAGGAGGGGTGCAAACAGAACAAGTGGAGGGATGGTGCACAAACTGAAGCAACACAAAGAAGATTCTACTCTCTTTCACCAATTAACAGCTACTCAAAAGGAAAACCTGAAAACACTACACCACCACCATGAGGAAAACAACAAAAAGAACAGAAACACCATATTTGGATTTCTACCAGACAAGACCTAATGTTGGACTTTCTCAACCATTTGCAATGTTTTTTTTATTATTTATGAAATATTTATCAGTCATTGTCTCACAGGTAAATTCTATGAGAACTGAAACACAATATACTTCAGTACAGTACCAAATATGTTGTCCCAGGTCTAATTTTAAAGAAGTCAACCCAAGGGGAACCATTTTTATTATTATTTTTCTGACAAGAAACTGAACACCAGAGCAAATGGTTTGAAAAAAATGAACAAACAGATAAAACTACAATCCAAGCAACCATCACAATAACGGCATTTGACAGAAATCAAGATAATCCCAAAAATCTATGTTGCATGCACCAGTTCCAGAATATACGTGAAAAATTGATGAACAAAGTAACAAAAAATAATACCATTCTTACAATGAATGAGACAAAAATAAACATCTGAAGTGCATTTCAATTCAACAATGAGAAGTGATTTGAGTACAACTTTTCACTAGCTACAAGAGCATCCAAAAAGATGGGAAAATGAGGCAAAAGCATTGCTGGATTCCATTTTAAATGCAATCAGGCCAAAAAAATGTTGTTGGAAACTATTGTCAGATAGGGAAAGATTGGGCCAATCCCAGAACAGATATTTGCGTCCAAAATCTTATTTTTTCAATCCAGAATAACTCTGGAATTATTTAATGTTTAAATAGCACTTGGAAATGCCTGTCACCTTGAGGAGTGTCAACTTGGCAGTGGACCCCAAATTTTGGCTGTCAATCTTTTTCATAATTGATATTAACAAAAGGTATATAAAGAGTTAAACCACCTAGGAAGATGGCTGCCCCTCATACAAAAAACCACTACCGCTACTCAAATGTGGAAATTCATCATTATCACTGTATTCAATCTTGTATGCACCAGACACACAAAGTTTGGAAAACTTTGTGCCAACTTACACATATAAATCATTTATATATGCTAAAAGAGAGGATATATTCAATTCAAACTCCCTTGAATTCTTGTTACTTTAATGATATCTAAAATTAACTGAACAATTACACCAGCAGGTCCATGAAGGCAAAAACAGTATGGATCATCTATAAACAGGTATTTCTTACACATTTCCTAATTAAGACATGATTGCTAAGGCATATTGAAAATAACATGACTGCATCAAAAGAGGATGTATAATGTATTTGTCATATTTACATATTTTTGCGTCCTCACAATAATATTGCATTACAAACTAGAAAAACTTGAAATTAGAAAGTTCATAGTTTACTTTTCTAAGTAGCTGGAAAATTGTAAGGTACTAACAAAGTAATAAGAAGACTATACTATCTGATTACAAAAATATTATGTAAAATTGACTGGCTTCCATGGATGATAAGTATTTGGGTGGAAAACAAATTCATTTAGACAAGAACCATTACTTCATTCCATGTGAAATGACTTGGTTGAGATGAAACTACAAGAATAGTCTTTAACCTGTTAGTCCAGTTACTGCAGCCTCGTTCTTTCATGATGGCATTCTTTCCTTTTAGTGCCGGCAAAGGTTTAGCAGGTAGCAGACCTTTGTAATACGGGATGACCCTTATAAACCACGTGGCCAATCTCCCTTCGAGTGGGGTAGTAGAGATATGATTCACTAGAGTTAAAATATTTCATGCAGAAATATATCCAAGAATGGTCTCTATATTTACTTTCCTTGGAAATTTCTGATGCCAAACCGTGCGTAAATACTTTATAACCAGATTCTACGAAAATTCACAGAGACAACCGAGGGAAAAGAAGTGGGTGGGTCAGAAAAAATTTCTCAAAACTCAGCAGACAATACTCAATTCGTCAAACTCACTTGAGGATTGTGAACCTTCATAAACGGCACTGGAAAGGGGCCCCCTATTACGAAGCAAAAAGAAAGTGTGACTGCTTGAACCTTTCTTTGAAATGCCGGGTCATAAAATTTGGAGAGGGTCTTGAGAGGATCATCATCACTTAATAAAGAAAATATTATATCTGGCCAGGGAAATGATCAGAAATATAAAACGTCCTGATCAATTAATCAGATTTTGAAAGGGATCTGATAAGAGATTTTTATCAAACAAGTGTACTGTAATCAGAACAACATAATCACCAATTATTTTTATCACTTTTAATACAATAAAAACTAACCTTAACCCAGAAACCAGTTAGTATGAAACCAGCTACACCTTAGGCTATAAGCAAAGATATCAAACCTCAGACTTACAAGATTAGCATGACACAGAAGGTCATGGAAGTGACTCCTTGTCCCATTATGTGTCACCATTAGGGAAAAATTCTTTCTATGAAAATATGAAGACTACTGACTTTCCAGTGTACTCATAGAAACACTCAAATATTCAAACTATTGAGACATCCCAGAAAATTTCATGGGGTTTTTCTAATCAAAATCCAAATCACAAACAAAAGTTAACACAAAAAGGGCAGAAGAAATGGCAGAAAGTGCATGAGAAGTGATGTAAAGTTGCTAAAACAATCCAAAAAGTTCAAGACATGAGTGAACATTAAAAATTTGTACAGATTTTAAGAATTCAAGACAAACTAGCATATCCAAAAATAAAATATGTTGAGAGAATCAATAAAATATATTGCAAAAAGTTATAGCCGATGGGATAAGAAGTGCAGAAAAGTGGAAAATGTACTTGGTGAACTTTTGTCATCCATCACATACTAGATGCAATTACATCCTGTCCATTATATCTTACTCATCAGCCCAGAACTTTTGCTTATGATAGGCTTAAAGCAGAAAGGGATAAGGAAACTTTCATTCTACTATAGATCCCACCATCACCAATATATGTATTTTGAAAATAAATAATTCAAGTGTTTATGTGCTGGATTTTCCAAATAGCATTGTTAATGTGTTGCCATTACAAAGTGGCCACCCTATTGACACCAGTTGAAATGCACTGGAGGTGGGATTAATCAAGAAGAGAATAATCAATGACATTTGCAGCCATTTCAAAAATTGAGTTTCTTGGAATTTGAGATGAATCTGCATGCAAACAGGACTTTGTCCCAAAGAATGTGATGAAAGGGAGGCCAAATGAAAAAAGATCAACTTTTATTTTTTTTTAAACCTGATACTGTTACAATGCAAAATGAACATGAGAATAGCATGCAACAATTGAAAAACTAAGTCCATTCATCAACTGCCCATAGATGCAATGCTAATGGATAAAAAAAACTTCAGGGAAGACAAAAAATAAATGTGATAATAGAAGAGTGCTATTTTGGAATAAATTCAGCGGTATCACAAAAACGGCAATTTTATATTAAAAATAATGTGTGAAACATCTTTCAAGGAGGAGGTGAAAAAATGTACCAATGACATGGTACATCATAGAAAATAATCTTATTTCAATTTTCATTACTAATCATTTTGAAAAGGCAGAAACACATCGCAATTCAAATTATACATGTATTCACAAGAAATGCAGAAAATTTAGTTGAAATGGAATGATTCATTCTTCACTCAACCCCTCATATGTATTCATTACCTCAAAATATTAACCTTGCAGAATAATAGTAGAAAAAATGTACATGAACTTCAGAGAGATTATGAATATTTTCATACACCTTGTTTTACTTGAGTTAACGAAAAAACAAACTCTATACTGCTGAAATACATCTTGTACATATACAATGAAAAAGTTTTGCAAAATGGGAGAGAGAAAATAATAAAAGCAGAATATATTAAGTGTTACTGTAGGTGTGGCTGTACATGATGAAAAATGGCTTTATAAAGTGGGGTAGAACTTATTATATAATTTTGTATCAATGTTAGATGTTTAACTTCATCTTAAAACTACCTAAGATAAAATGTTGAATCATATGAAGGATCTCGACCATTTAATTTACATTTTGATTCACAATTTCGGGTAGCTACATTTCCAAGAGAATGACTCTGCATTGTTCTATTTTGATATTAAACTTCATGATGTAACTGCCATTCTGATTGTCCAAATGAAATTTTATGTCTTACACTAGACTTTATAGTATTAAGAATGTTTAAAAATGGAATGGTAAAACTATAAAAAGTCAAGTAAATTTAAGATACTGGACCATAGGAAGGCATTCATGCCTATATATCTCTGACCTCAAAATTAATTAGGGTCGTCAAAATGATGATTGGCTTCAAACAATAAGAATCAAGTAGAACAAGTAATGCAGTCAAAACACAATTCAATCCTTAGAATCAAATGAAGAAGCATTCTAACGAAATCATTTATTTCCCAGGTATATTTTCATAGGAAAGACTAATCAGATTTTGTGTGAATATTCACATAAAGTAATTTACAATTGTGAGCTGCTTCTAATATTCCCTTGGCATACCTAAGTCATTTTTTAAATGTAGCCTATCATTATATCTTCTCATGCCAAATGTATATGTACTGCCTCAAAAATTTTCCAACAAAAATAAATCTTATTTTTTAAATGCAATTTCTCTTTTATCCCTATGAAGTCACTAATTAAGAGTTATTTTGATAACAAAATGGCTTACACAATGATGAACCTAATGATAGTGCAACTTAAACCATATGGCCCCCAACTCTTTTCAACATGAAGATATTACCCAGAAAGTCCTCAACAAAGAGAAATTCATCCCCAATTTGGCATGTTTCATTTCCTGAGGATACAGAAACTGTGACCAAACATACCCACAATGAATATTTACTGTCAGATTCTTAAAAAAAAACTTGCAAAATCTTTAATATTTAGCTCCCTTAAACATTATTCAATAGGAAATCAACAAAAAAGAGACATCACCTAGGGTTAAACAGGAGGCAGTATAGGTATTGAGTTGGGAACTGTATATACCTAATCACAAAACTTCAAAATTTATATAACTTTTAAACACAACCCATAAAATACAAGGGAGTTACCCTTCTAAAAAAGTATTCAACAAATGAAATCCCAATGGAGTCCATATAATATACATGTAACTGTGGCTCAGGATATTTGCCAATGTCATACTTACTGTCAATCATTAAATACCCCTCTGTCATTTACAAACACTTAAAAAAAGTCACTGGGATGAAATTTTAAATAAATACGGTTATATACATATTGTTGAAGCATGAATGAAACAGGCACTATATTGGCACATATATTTATACACTTACAAACAATAGACACACACATATGCACACAGGATATTTCAAAAGTTATCATTTACCAGCAAATGAAAAAAACAATGACAATCATGCCGAACTAGATTTAAATAATTAATCTAATACTTAGTCCAAGGATAACTAACTTTACAAAAAGAAACTATACACATAAACAGCATTCAACAGACGAAGATATGATCAACAAATAAATATTGTATTGAAAGTTCAATTCTATCCACTCCTACTTTGATATCCCTAATATGTATTTCTATAGTAAATGCTTTTCATGATAAAACATCATTTTCCTCTATGTTTTACAATACACAAAATACAAAGAGCGTTAGTTTTTACATATTGCAATAACTACATGAACACAATTTTGAAAATAATCCTTAAAAATATAATTTATATACCTACATGTAAATAATACTTTGGCACAACATACGTATTAAAATTACGGATTCCTGACTGTTACTACTGCCAGATTACCACATCAAAAGTCTACTTTAAAAAATCAATAAAAAATATTTTCCCTTTCCATGCCAAAAAATACTGGAAAATAACTTAGGTAGTAGGCAAGGTAGTTGTTCATACAGAGTGTAGTGTTGTGGCCAGGCTGGAGATTATTAAAAAAAACAACCTGGATCTAAAAGAGAACTTTGCATTGTAAAAAACACATTGACATTAAGGTAGCTTTGTGAGGCACCATAAGGAGTAGATATTTGTAGTGTTTGACACTTTTAAATCCTACATGTTGAATGAACAAAGTCAAGATTTAAACTGATCAAAATGGATCCCTCAAATAAAAATGTAACAATAAGGGAAGGATTCTTTATGCATCCATACCAAGTTTGGTGAAGTTTCTTTCAACATGTAAGAGAGAGAGAGAGAGAGAAAATGTCAAACACTGCTCATTGAGTGAGTGTTTGTGAACATATCACATTTCCAAAGGCAACATTTGATCCACAGGTATTTCCTAGAACTTGCAGAAATGAATCATCAGCAGCACACAAATTCCATCAATACACCTCACGAAGAGAAAAAGAAAGGGTGTTGCTTTTTGTATTCCTTATGCAAACAACAAGAATTCACTGTATGATAAACAATTCCTGAACATAAACCCAACAAGAAGCACAATGCAACAATACACAGGGAGGTATTTTTCTTCATACTTAAGTAATATGCATTAGTTCATATTTTAATTAATGTCTACATTTCCATCCCCATTGAAAAGATGGAAGATGATAGAAAATTACAGTTCACAGAAGTATTTAATACTTTTAATGCATGGTGATAGTCTATTTTTCTGTAAAGCGTGTAGTTTGTAATGCTCTTGCTCTACCTAAAGGATAACTTTCTTCTCGCTGTTTCAGAGAAAGGGCATATTGTCACTAGCCTACTAATATATTAATTTTTCACTTACATGATAAATAGCTATTCATTTATACAATGAACCATTAAAAAAATTAAGTTACAACGATGTAAACCATCAATTCTAATGCTATTTTTTGGCTGACAAACAAACTCTTATATCTCACTTGTTTTACCCTCTTAAAATTTCAGAATATTTTATAATTTTATTGTATACAGAGAGAATTGAACATCTTGCAGCCTCAGAATGCAGAAAATATTCAAATTCAAAATATATAGACAAGTAAAATAAAATATTAGTGGAAGATTGACCCCAATAGTTGCCCCTATTTACATAATTAGGTCATAAGTCATACTAATTAAATCATAACTATTACTTTGAATATTTTAATACATTAAAGTTTTATATATTCAGTGTAAAAGTGAATTTAATTGAAAAAGCAACATGTGGGGAGAGTATCACAATTGTTATCAATATTGTTACCTACTGTCTTATTGATAAAATACAAAACTTTGGAAAATGATAAAATAACAGCTAGAACAGCAGTAATATTAGCTGGCTTGATATGGTGGAAGTTATCCATTACGGAAATGAAAAACACTTGGTGAACTCCACAAATTTTTAATTGACGACCGCTAGAAGTTTGTCAACCAAAAATAATATGTATCAAGACGATCATTCAAAAAAGATCTAGAGCAACCTTCCTACAAATAGCCTTCCAAAGAACTGTTCACCTGAGAAACAAAGTATTGTAGTTAAAGTGACTCATAGCCCTACTCAAATGCCTACCAAATTATATTTATACAATGAATTATTCATCAAGCTTAAATAAAATAACTTTTTTTTAGTTCAAATATTATAGTTGCCTATCAATTGACAATCATACCTTTAGCACACAAGAAAAACAAGTAGACCCTATGATAAAAGCTGAGGTATTTTGACACAGAACCAAATGAATGTCATCTTCAGCCAACAGTCCACAGGATGCACTCCAAAGGACTCACATTGTACAAAGGAAGGATTGCAATAGACAAAAATTGTAGCAACAATAGAATCATATTCAAAATCTTCATTTTCAGTAAATGTGCAACTCATTTATTAGCTTAATTCCTAAATTTATCAAACAACAATGACTTATAGAATTATTTAAACCAAATTATTATAGAACCTTATTTATATGCTAGTTTTGTATACATATATGTCATTCTATACCATTTGGCAACTGGGTATAAAACTATGGGATGTGTTTCTAGGGATATAATATTTCAGTTTAAGGT
This sequence comes from Rhinocypha anisoptera, assembly GCA_011762765.2. Taxonomy (NCBI): domain Eukaryota; kingdom Metazoa; phylum Arthropoda; class Insecta; order Odonata; family Chlorocyphidae; genus Rhinocypha; species Rhinocypha anisoptera. The sequence goes on along the minus strand of WURS02000001.1, from coordinate 506,591 downwards.
CCAATCATTTTTTAACTGATGATTGCTGTAAAAAGACTAATCTAAATTCATTAAGTTTAATTTTTAACTTAATCATTATTCAAGAGATATTAAATATTGTCACTAAATTTATCATAATAAACTTAGACATGCTACAACAAAATAGCACAAACTTCAGTCTCTCTTATACTGCTACCCCAGCTGCAAAAGATATTTCATGAAAATTTGAACATTTATTGCATAATAATGGAAACAAAACAAAAACAATAATTACTTAATACTTACAAAATTAGACCTGAATCACAATGGTTTGATTGATTAATAATTTCATTTCTCTTACTCTCAAACTCATGAGTGAATTAATATTCAGTAAATAAATTAATCTCCCTCACCAGCCAAAGGAATATTAGTCTATCCATGTTGAAATGATCCTGCACGAAAATTTCTGCGCACCCCCTCCCTATCCTCGGCTACCCCCACTCCAGGCTCCTTCCTTCCCATACCATGCCTTCCCTACCAGCATCATCTCATCTTAGCTGTCAGAACTTGTAATTTCAAATTTCTCTATTGGTTTTGCGAGCTATATTTGCTTGTTAACATAAGGAGTTATATGTAATTTCCCATGTTAAACATTCTAATTAAGTTTATTAATATTAATTTGTTATATTAATTTCCCTCCGCCATAGTGAGGAAAACTGGAAAAAGTGTTTGTCTCTCCTCCAGTGTGCGAGTGAGAGTGTAAAAAAGGGGAGGTAAGGCCATGAGAGGGGGTAGGTAGTCATAGCTCCACCCACCGTTCACTGAGAAGGATCATTTCAAAGCAGCTGGACTATGTAAAAATTTCATTCAAATATACTACTGACTGCCAACATTTTCCAATTAATTTCCAAAACCTTGCTCGAACAAAGAATATATAGGCACATATGAAACACTTTTACTTCATATCTTTGTGCTGATAAATAAACCCTATACAATAATCCCAGAAATGGCTGCAACAAAAGCAATTTACTACCCTAAAGCCTTTCGTTTAAGACAAAGGTGATTATACTTGAAGTGAAAAGGAGGTAATTTATCTACTTAGCATGCAGCATGGGAAAGCAATATCAAGTACATATATGGGTAGTTTGAAGGTCCACTAGAACAAACTTTTACTTTCATTGCCATATACAGGTTGGTCAAAAGTTCCTGGCATGTGTGCAGAAATCAATTTTCAGCCCCAATGATACTACGTACTTTGAAGGACTCCATAGGCAGGTGTGGGTGAAATGAACATTCTTCTTCAGGTTTCAGCTCCTTTTCCCCCTCTAAACTTCCTCTCCCCAATTTACTTTGCCCTCCACTTACTGCCATTCTGTGCATCAAAGTACCAGGAACTCTCAACCAAGCTATATCTAGCTAATGAAATAACACTTTTGAAAATCACATATTGAAACGACAATAAAAGTGCAACGTACTCACAATGTCATTTGAAGTTGTAGTTCCTAGAAGTGGGGAAATTAGTTAGGTTTCCTATTTGAACTAGAAAAGAGATGACTTTTCAACATATATGGTCCATGAATAGATGATGTGAATCAGAGATAAAAAGCAGTGGTTTCTTACTATCAAACCATAATCCACCATCAGAGGAAGAATCAGCACTTGAGTAATGTGTGATTCTGCTGCAAAAAAATAAGCACATAAATACATACCTCATCAAAGAACACTTGGGTCTTCCTCAGTATGTGCTTCAATTCTGTAAGTTCCAGGAAATTCCTCTTCAGTGCCTCGGCATTATGATTTACCTCCCTTAACTCATTTTCTAGCTTCTCAAATGTTGCCTGGATGTAATGGAGCAAAAATCACAGTTATTACAGAGGACCCATCAACAAATGATTACCATTACATATTTATACTCCCTTACAATCAATGGCAAGCAATAATAAAAATCCATCTATATCATTTCAAATGTTGAAGACAAAATATATTTGTGGTTAAAAAACATATAAATCATCTCAGTAGACTATAAGTAAAAGATATCAAATATAGGAGATAATTATTAAACAAACTAGTTGAAAATGTGAAAGAAGGGAGAACCTGGCATATTATTTAACATCATAAGAAACCAGTACATTCATGTGAAACTTTCACACATTCAACCTTCCCTCCCTCCCCAACAAAAAAAAGTTTGTCTTTTGCTGGGTTTCCGAAATGAAATACACTGAAGTGTATACAAAATAGAAAATCAGTTAATTAATGTGATATGATTAAAAATTATAATCTCTCTTTGAATATGATATTTATATCAGAATGTAATCATGTTGAATTTCTTGTTTGCCATTTTCAGAAATTGATGCAAAAAGATTTGTAGATTTAATGACTCCTGAAAAGGCTAAATAGAGTTGTCCATATGTAAATACAGCTTTTGGCAAATATGATTCAGGTCTTTGAAGAGTTTGTCCTTGAGACTAAATGAGAGTCACTGATAATTACAAAGAAACTTTCAGGTGTAGATGTGTTATAGTCATTTGATGGTTGGATCAAATTGGGTGAGGTTAATTTATAGTATAATAATACTTTTTACAAACTCAAATAACCAAGCAGTGACAGTGTATCCATGCAGGTGTGTGATGACCATTTGTGTCCCATTGATTAAACTTTGTCAAGCATTATTTAAATGTCCCTATGGAGTCATTAATATTTCATTACAAACTCAAGACTATTTGAAATAATAAATCGCACCATAAAATGAAATATGCATGTTCCCCGCCAACAATAATCCTTTCTTCTTCATTGTTTGTTTTCAATGTGACTATGAGGGCATTCATATTTTTTTTATGTTTTGGTCTTAGAGACTTTTCTTTTAAATTATATTATACACAACTAATGTGTTTTAACATAAACTGAGAAATCGATTTCAGAAGTACAAAATCCTATCAGCTGATACGTTAATCACTGCTATACTGCTTCCATATAAAAATCTAATAATAATTAGCTATAATAATTACTGCTTTTTATTAGTTTAGAAAAAGGGATATTGGTAGAAATAATATCTCGATGATGCCACCATACTGTTTCACTATTAACTTTTCACATACAGAATCACAGAACACTGTTTACTAGTGGAAGAGTATAAGCTCTAGGTATAAGTAAAGCTCTATGTCATTAGTACATGGTCACACCCGAGAATGCCGATAGCATCTGAACAACACCTAGGAAACCTTCAACACTATTTTCACATAAGAATATGAATTTCATTAGCACAAATACAGAGCCATGTACATGGTACATACATAGCTCATGTAACCCTTTAAATACTTTAAATGAGGTGTCAAAACTACACCAATTGACATAAGCGAAAGGTATGTTTTTATGTCAAATTTATACTTTAGCCTTTCTATTCTATAGCCTTTTTAATACTCCTTGGACCAATAAAATTATTATTAATATTGTGTCATGCGAAGATTCTGCTAATAGTGTCTCGTGTTACTTGGAAGGTCAAAAAAATGAGGTATATCAAGTTATAGAACTCTTGGGGTGTATTTTCAAACCTTGTGATCAGCCATTGGGTCCAACGGTTAAAACATATATTTCTGTATTGTACAGCTGTTGAGTAGTAGTAGTATTTTTGTTTTATAGGGTGCTTTGACGACTATAGTCATTTTGCACCTCTTCAATTAATAGAAAAAACCCTTCTGGACAAACACAGCACCCGAGCCCTGGGAGGGATTCAAACCCACAACCTTTGGGTTAGCCGGCAAGCTCACCGCCCACCAGGCTTGCCCA
>WURS02000001.1:489093-502750 GCA_011762765.2 Rhinocypha anisoptera | reverse complement strand
TATGGTCTCAGTCCACACTCTCAGTGTACCTAATGATGCCGTGGTGACGGCGAAACGCATTGTAAAGAAAAATTAAAAGTATATTTATTCCTAACATGGATATATACAACTTCCACGAAGTGAAGCCTGATACCGTTTATTATATAGGTATATAAGAGTTATTCCAGGAACTAAAACTTCTCCCCAATACAATTTCCAGTGCAGTACAGTACCACAATTTCGACCATCTTCACTTCAATATTATTTACCTCCTGTCAGTCTTTCCATGACTTTTTTAACAACTTCAGTAATTCCTTTTTTTGTTGTGAGAACAAAAAATTATGCAAAGTAAATTGCATATTTTTCCTTAACCAAACTGCTGTTTTTTGTAAACTTTATTTTGTTTGGGCTCTGTTTATCAAGCCAGAGTAATTGCCTGGATACCTTAGCAGCAGGCTATAACATTTTTCCCCAACACCTCTGTCATGATACTGATTAATATAACAAATGGAGCAACTTTTAAATGCCAAATGATGAGAATTTGAGTACAAGTTAATCTCAACAACCAGATTAGTATAAACTTATTTAAACTCATGAGAAATCAATTTTTTTTATTCAACCTCAAATATGAAGGCTCTCAGGCTTTCCTGGCGAATAGATTGGAGGAAGATTTCTCAGGTTTCCATCTGGGTCTATTTCATCATCACCCTGAAGATGATGGAGGACTTAGCCTTCGAAACATCAGTGAAAAACAACCCCTGGACCCAGATGGAAACCCGAGAAATCTTCCTTCAACCTCAAATATGATAGGCCATTATCATCAACCAAATGTGGCATATAGCAAATACATATCAAATTGGCAACTAGGCAAAGATATCAATTAGGCAAAGTCAATATCAATTTCTCAATGAAGTGATGTTAAAATTAAAAGAGTGGGTTCAATTAACAGCTAACAGATCTTAACTACTAAGAAATACATAGGGAACATACCAATCATAAAAAAGTTTCCAGGTAGACTGCTTTCATTTAGATTATTGTATGTGAGATCCAACACTTCAAGCACTGGAAATGCACCAAATCCTCGGGGTAATACATTTAGCCGGTTCATCCTTAAGCAAATTAAATGTGAATGTCAGAACATTTGTGTGTAATCTTCAAATGTAGCACTTCTCTTATGCTTCTTAATGCTTATTGTCAGTAAATTACACAAATAATAAGCAAAATTATTATTTTTTAATTTTCCTTACCCTAAGTTTAAAATTCTCAACTTAGTCATCGACGATAAAGATGTTGGTAACTCTTCAATGTAATTATTGAAGAAAGTTAATATTTCCAAGTTAATCAAGCCAGCTATTCCAGGAGGTACCACTGTAAAATATATTATAAATAATATATAATAAAAGAAATAAAAGTTAAAATATATTGTACATAAGTTTGGTTAATAGAAATTTTTGCAAGAAAAGTGATTGAGGCAGCTCATATACTATACCTTGAATTTTGTTATGACTTAGTGTCAGCCTGGTGATGTTCAACTTATTGACTGCAAAGACAATAAAAACCAGTTTAAGAGTATGAAGTAATAAATGTAATTATTTGTCACGGTATTTTCATGGGAAGGTAGTCCCTACTCAAATCCAGTTTAGAAGGAAACATTTTAAACCACTAACAACCTTCGAAATATGCTGGAAGGAATTTCCAAGGCCGTACTCTTGGGAATTCCTTCCAGTATATGTCTGTTAAGGTAGTGGTATAAACCGTTCCAACATCATCATAACCTTCAGTTAGTAAAACGTTTCTGATGGTCTGAAGTTGTATTCAACTAGAGTTTAACTAGTATTTATAAAACAATTGCTTTAGATAATATAAGTGCTTCGATGAAATAAAAATAAGACGAATTCAGAATCTCTGTCATTGCTTTAATTTTAGCTTCAATCTAAATGTAAATAAAAATGTGGTACACCACAATATACAACCCACTCAGTACAATGAAAATATCTATAACACTCAGTATATTGTCTGCTAAAAAGTATCTGAATGGGGTAATTAACTTTAATATTTTTGCGCGAAAGATACTAGGAAGAGAGGGCACAAATTTATTGCAAACGAATAATATATTCATAACAAAAATGTGAACGAAAGTTTTAAACTGCTATAAGGCGGTGATATTGAGCACTGGAGCATTATTTTCACAAAAGGATTTTAAAAAAAGGATCACCTCAGGAACACAAACCAATTTTCAAAAGTAAATAACGCAAATAAAAACCATATGCTTCAACTCATGCCACACCCCCCTCGGTAGTGAAACCAGTTTTCCCCAACACCATATTTGGTAATATCTCCTTCTGCTCGGCATAAATTACTCACAGAGACCAGGCATTTCATCAAAGGACATGATTCCTTTGTCCGAAAGATCCAATTCTAAATTTTGCGCATCTTTGACCTCTTCAATGACTTTCTTTGCCTTGGACATCTTGTTATTAGGCACACAATACACAGGCGGCTGATCCATTGCGCGCGCAGATGCTATATTTACAGCAGAAATAGTCACCTTCCGCTGACGTAATCCGCTTTGACTGGGAGGGCGTGATTAAACGGAGCGATAGTGAACTTTTCGGCCGCCAGGTTTGCTCTATATTTTATTATTTTTGAAATCTTAGAAGGAAATTAGGCGTCGAATTATATTTTATTTTTTGAACTTTAGATTAAAATAATTTGTGATAATACAACACATATCAGGAGTTTCAGCTGTTAATATTCAAGGTCCAAACATCTTCCTTTGGCAACTTTTTATCCATATATAGCAATATATAGTTTCAGGGACAAGTTATAAAGATTGATGGAAAACATGAAATATATGTTAAAAAAAAGTAAGGGAAAATACCCATAATTAAAAATAAATAAAAAAATATAAATATTAAGTTAGTATAAGTGGGAAACAATACATAGTATATTTTATTGAGTTAAAAAATAAAATAATATTAGGAATACCATGTGGTACAATTTAAATGATAAAGTTTCTCAAAGATCTTTTAAACTGTGTTATGCTTAACAAAAAAATCAACGACCATGGTAAGTTTATATCTTTACTTTAAAATTCTAGTAATAGAGCTATTGTGCATGTAGTTTCTCAGGTAAAACAATAAACAGATAAATGAGTAGTTATTAATATAGTAGACATATATTTCTGTTTAAAGTTAGTGAAAAAGGAGATTAAGTGAATTTGGCACATACGAAAGATTTTTTCAAGAGATTTTTCCCATATTAGCCTCTACCGGGAATTTATCCGGAAAATAGTGCCCCTAATAGATTAAACTCCGATTAGAATTTAAATATAACAGTCCAATTCATATATCACTTGTTAAACTGGATATACATTCAGTAATGCCTTCGTGAATTTTAGGGAGGAATAATAAACATTCCGATATCTTTCTCCTTCATCGAAGACCGGCAAAGAACCAAAACTGCGTATTAATTACTTATGTCCAAATATCAATTATTTACTTATTTTCCGAAAGTCAAAATATAAACGTGAACCTGGAAACAACTATTTCCACATTGATATAACGAATTCAAATCAAATTATCTGCCAGAAGCAGACAACATCTATCGATATATATCGATGGTATCAACAAACCGATAACAATTTCCGCCGCGTTTGCAAGCGTTTCAAGCCTGTTGCCTGTTGCTTTGACAAGTGAAGACTGATAGTGGCGAAAGCAACAGGTTTTATTGGTATTTATAGTATTTTTCAGGTTTAGAAAGTGTTTTAAATTGAGTTTATCAAATTCGTTGATTTCATATTAATAATCAGGACGTCTCGTGTAAACAAACTCATCCAGAAACAGTATCAAATACTTTCATGACATTTCAAGAGGCGTTTTGTCGCAATGGATTATGATTACTTGATCAAATTTTTGGCGCTCGGTGATTCAGGAGTAGGCAAGACGAGCTTTCTGTATCAGTATACCGATGGAGTATTTAATTCAAGATTTATATCAACCGTGGGCATCGATTTTAGAGAAAAGAGATTGGTAAGAATGATAATATTTTGCACTCCCAGGTACACTGATATGAATGGGAGGTTCCCTTCTCAACTTCTTGTTCTAACAATAGCCTTTACGGATAAATAATAAGTCAAATCATTGACAAAGAAAAATTTTGGCCGAGTCTAATGTCACTCTCCAGTTTTGGTTTGCATTTCTAATTGACTTTTTTGACATTCTTCCTTTTAGCAATTTCTAAGGAGGTGTGTATGTAACAATAACATTTCATGGGTCTTATAACTTACGAGTCATGCAGGTGACACTCGTTGCAATGTAACGTGAATACACAAATTTTATGGCACTTAAGTTTTTCTCGAGTTTCTCTGGAATAAATATTCCTCTAGAAAAGATTTTCTTACAATTTTACCCAGATAAAATTTAGCTGATGTTTGCATGGTGATTTGATTGATTGAAGGGTAATCTGCCGGTTACTGTAGGCTTTTTATGAGCCTCGTATTAGATAGCCCCGCTATTACTTAATTCCTCTTCAAATGTCTATACTTCCTACAACAAATCAGTCTATCCAATTATGCGTGGTATAATTAACATAATTATGGATAGTATTGTCATAGCCTCTCGTCCGCCCCATTTTTATAATATGTAAGTAGTGTTCATCATCTAAATTCCTATTGAACTGTTAAGATGAAAAACCTAACTCTGGAAACTCATTGGGCACCTGCAAGTGCACGTAACATATTTTCGTACTCGGTATTAAATATTAATTCCGTCCTACGATAGTTATTCCATCAACGTAGAGATATTCGTACCATACTTATACATGTGGTGAGTATTTCAATTAACCGGTGAATCCAAGGTAACGGTTTACCTCTTTTACCGATGGCAGTATAAAAAAGTTTCCTAGTACCATTTATGCACATATATGCATATAAGTGGCAGCCCATCATAATATTTTGATCCCCCAACAATTCTATACATAATTATAATGTGAAACGCAATTCACTCCACTGATATATTTCATTTGGTGGTGTTCCAATATTCTTTTAAACTCCATTTAGTTTACTGTAACAATAATTTAGATAATCACTACTGAAAGCCATTATAAACTTTTTGTGCAAATCAAAAATTTAATGAAAAGGTACCCTTGTTATAAAATTACCATTTTCTCTGTTTTAGCCACTTATTTGTAAATTTTTAAATGGATTCACAATAGATGTCTAGGCTAACCTCTATACACTTAGGTGATGCTGTGTAGTTGTATCCCCATGTTGGTTCATTTGTTGAAGAAATTTAGTAATTCGGTCTAAAATGTGAAATCAAACTTGGAGTTAAATCCAGATTTTTAACTCTCTTTTGATGGAAAATGTAATAATGTGGATGGGATTGCAGGTTCATTTTTTTACTTCTTTTTCTTAACATTTTTGTTGAAGCATGATACAATTATATGTTTTGGTTTAGCTATAGAAAAATATGCATTTGAAATACCATAAAACTTGAAGATTCACTTCTTCCTGTGTTTCTTCCGCATCTGTCCATGTTGTGGTGACAACAGTTTCTCCTTCTAACAGCGTTGCAGCTAGCATCTTCGGACCTGATCTTGGATTCTCCCACAATTCATTGTTCAAGGCTCTCAGCCACTTTCAAGATAGTTGTATTTTCTACTTTTCACTCCATTATAAACTCAGATGTTCCTGATATTACCCACTTAAGCCAACCTGAGAGAACATTTCACTGGCACTGGCTGCCTTTACACATATGTGCATGACATTATAAATTTTGCAGCCATTTATTGAATTACTTGCTACTGCTAAAAATGTATTACCATGATAAATCTGCTTCCAATTGTCCAGGTTTGCTTTTGTGTCAACTATTAATTAACAGATCACATATTGCCACAATAGTTTTATGTTCCAAGAGCTGTGTTTGTGTGTCTCTGTTTTCAATGGCTGAGTCTTGTTTTCAAAACAACACATGTGAAAAATTCACTGCTCAAGGATGATAGATATCGGGTAGATAGGATGTGTTGAAAATTTCTAGATTGTGGGAATTTGAGATTGTTTCAGCTTGGTAGTGAATATTTAAATACAGTAGAGTCATTTGAATAAGGTTATATATGTGAATATGAAAAGTAGTGAATGATACATGTAGTGTGGTTCTGACGATTGTAGCAGTAAATCTGCCACCAATTTATTGCTGCAATTAGGGCATCAGCTGATTATCTCTGTTCAGTCATGAGTATTAAATGCTTATGATTACATAGAAAGAGACCAAAAGTCAGCAAAACTTTCATTTGAATTTTTTAGTGATCTGTATTTTCAGATTATTTTTATTTAACCTTATGACCACAAATACAATAAGATTAATTGTACATGATAATATTCTGCATGTCAATATTCTCCAAACGAAGAAGCACAAAAAAATGTTACATATACAGAAGTGTTATTATACATGGTATAAAGTCGCAATTAGCTTAAACAAAAAAGTAAAGTCGTCTAACATTATTACAAACCCTTTAGAAACCTTTTACAGTGCATATTACTGCAATAACTAGTGCAGCAATATGCCTATATGCATTAAAAAACTATGTGACAATTAAATACAGTTATCCTACATCAAGTCACTCATGGACTTAGTGCATATTGTGTAGCAAGTGTTCCTTTAGCTTTCCTTTAAAGGAATTTATTGCTTTATATGCTTCATGTCATTTGACAATCGGTTATACAGTCTCATGCCCATTTCTTCTGGCACAACTTTCAATGATTTACATAGTTCTAATGCTCTTATAATGAATATATTTTGATGTTCTTGTGAGGTAGTCATGATAATGACTATTTAATTGATAGTCACTGAGGTTACTTTTTACGTGACAAATGGCTATATACATATAAAGACAGGAGAGTGGTAGTAACTTTAAATCCTTAAATATGGGTCTGGAAGGAGAATTGTATGGCTTTCCGTCGATGATTCTGATAGCCCTTTTTTTTAATTTGAATACCTTCAAAGATAAGTGTGAAGAACCCCAGAATAAAACACGGTACATTGTCATCACAAAGAAATTTCTTATAAATAAATTTACATCTTCATTTCCAAATGCTTCCAATAACTTATTATCAAACAATAATAAGTTTTGTTACATGTTTCTAATTGATGAATGTATGAAATAGTAGAAAGTTGTATTTTGGCCTAAACACGAATTACTTTGTTCCTAATTTTCAACTAAATTTCTGATGGTAACAATAAAACTTGGTACTAAGTATAAAACATGAGTCATAATTGTTGTACAAGGCTATAGGTATGAAGGACATCATCATTACTTTCTCAAAAAGTATTATGTTAGTTGTTAATGCACAAACTAGTGACTCCATGTGTGTGGTGAATATGTGGTATATTTTTTTATAAACAGGACAAAATGTATAATGATAGATAAGATAGATCTCAGCACATTAAAAATAATTATTTTAAAAAATAAAAAAAATGGACTTACCAAAAATACCTTACCACATCTATTTGTTACAAGACAGTCAGTATATTAAAACCTGTTAAATTTGTGCTAATTGGAAACATTACTAGTTATTAATTGCAAGAGTTATAACTGTAGCTTAGTCAGAGAGGCTTAAGTATCATAATTTGTTTTCAGGTGTACAGGTCACAGAATCCAGAAGGCTTCCAAGGTCGTAGTCAAAGGATCCACCTCCAGCTGTGGGACACAGCAGGCCAGGAGAGGTACACTCTTCAGAAAATGTTGCATTGCTGATCAAAGTTTTATCTAGAAAAAATTTCTTTTTATTTTTTTAAGTAAAATACACATGTAATGGAGGTCATACATTCAGTTTTCTGCGGATTTCCCAATTCATGTTCCGTGTGATTTTTAACCAAACATACCATTTGTGAACAAATTCTTTTGATTTGTCAGTTATTTCATATGTCATTCTTGTTCTCCTGTTCTTATATTTTCACTCATAAAAGGAACGTTAGCTAATTTAATAAACTAATGGATTGATGCATATGCACTTCCAGTATTAAGAGCCGTAAATATTATTCCTGTATTAGTAAGCCTTAAATAGTTACTATTATGCACTAAAATGAGGTGAAAAATGAGGTTTCTTGAGTTTACCCATTAGAGAAATTCAGAATAACCATAGGCAACTTATTTACTGCCAATGGTCAACTATCATGAGCAAACTCATAAAAATGAAAGTAGGTCTGTCATTATATTGCCGGGCAACGATTCCTGAAAATAAGAAAAGAGTAACTTTCAATTTTGTTAACTCAACATTTTTCATTGTAAAATAATTGCCCCATAGACTTAAACTGCTCCATGAATGATAGAATCACAAGTTTGACTTGGGACTTGTGAATTTTTTTATTATAGATTTGACAATAATGAGTTTATGCATTCAATCTTTCCTGCCAAGCAGTTGGGAATTACATAAGACACTTTTTTATTGCCTCATTTAGCTTCTAAAAGTTTATCACACCCAAATTATTTTAGTTTTGAGTAGTACCTAGTTTTTTCTCCCAGGCTTTACTGTCCTAGAGGAAATGGTCACACAAGTGTGCCAAAGGCTTTGTAGCCGGCCACACAATTTCCTGTTAACATGGTCCAAGAAACTAATATGTATTTTTTATCAAATGCATTAAAATTGTTTAATTAGAATTCTGAGTTACTTTTTATACCCTATGATAATGCCTATGAGTCAAAACTAGTTGAATGGATAATTATTTGGTTCAAATGTGTACTAGTTTTTGCAAAGATTTACACTTTAATTCCAAGTTGTCTACAAACAGGGTATGTGACTTATCAAATAGGTTAGCCTGGTTAACAGTGAGCTCAATGGCCGATCGTGGTTCAAATCCTAACCTAAGGTTTGGGGGTTGTGCTCATGGAAATATTTTTTTAAATATAGTGATGTGCTATGTAATCATGGCCATCGACACACTGTATAAAGAAAAAATTATATGAAAAAACATTCAGATGAACTTTCGATGTTTTCACAGTTATTTTTTGATCTAGTTATTTAATGATTTAAATCCTCAAATTTAAAATTCTTGCAATGGAATTTGTTAGATAACTTTTACAAATTTTATTTTGGGTGATTTCCAGTGCCTCATTTTTGTCTTCTTTTCAATTAGGTGTGTGTTTTTCTTAAACTTCACTTTTCATGGTTTTTAACTTGCCTTTAACTTCACTATTTTTTCATTTTGAATAATTACCGGTTTACTTTATGAGATAGCAAACATGCTTACACCTTACTTATTCTAAATTGGAGTTTGTGTACACCTCTGTGTTGTCCTTATTATCCTATGTAGCATGTTAAATTTTTTAAAAGAGTAATGGGTTTATCACCAAGGTCAAATGTAATAAAGTAGTGGTCTCTACATTACAAAATATTGCCTATTTTATTTAAATGGAATTTTTTTTCAATTTCATAGCTTTCTCTTTGTTAGTTTTGCTCCTTGCTTTTAGAAATGGCAGAAATAATCTTCCATTTTGATTATTGGTTTTGGAATTTATAAATGCTGATGTTGATATTTCATTCAACAGAAAATGATTTATGGTGCAAGTAGGAGTGGAGATGGGATATATGTGATGGTTAACTTGTTCCCAATAGCTGTACTTACATTAATTATAGCTGATATAAACCCTGCTTGTGCCCTGGGGAAAGTTTGTTAATTGCATGTGCTACCTGGTAGATAGGACATCAACAAATGGGACATAGATGCTTCTCCTAAAGATTAGACCAATATGGTACTGCATATCTTCCCACACTTAATCTGCTCCCTGTTAAATCATGCCTGCTCTGATTACCTTACAATGATCACCTTTCCCCAAATACCTACCTATTTCTCTTTTTCTGAGTGTTGTGAGAATTTCTAGTACATTGATTTCTCTCACTTTACTCTTTTCCTTAAAAGTTATGTTTCCTCCCTTATGACACCTAATTATAATACTCTCAATTTAATGTTTTTTACATAATTTTCTTGATTAATACAATTTTTTATAATAAGGAATGCATACCTACCAGCCTTTTTCTATAAGCATCCCATATTTCGTAAGGCTTGGGGAATTTCGTCAGTGAAATTATAGCAAATCTGTATTTCTTTTGTTGTTATTACCAATTATGAATTTTTATAAGGTTTCTCATTTAAAACTTCAATTTTCTTGTGCAACTCATTTTGGTACAGTACTTAGTAGGTGATCATGAGTGGTTTGGTAGACCTCCCATTAATTTGCCTAATCATGACCTGTATTCTTATGGTATTTGGTATATGTAGTTTGATATAATGTTCAGATGAAAATGTAGAGATTATTCATTGCACCTTCCATTAACCCTATTAACATGAGCTAGCTCATGCATTTTAGAATTTTACCAACTTATCGGTGCTTGTTTAATGACCTGCTCACCTCATACCTAAATACTAATTAAACCTTTCCATTGTAGATTCCGCAGTCTTACCACTGCATTCTACCGGGATGCTATGGGGTTTTTACTTCTGTTTGACTTGACTAATGAACAGTCCTTCTTGGAAATAAGAAATTGGCTTGATCAACTTCGGGTATGACTCTTTATTGATTTGGCATGATAATTTCTGGCATAATAATTGCTAATTGTTAAGGTTTTCATTTCATACCATGGCCAGCCCTTTCATTGTTAATAGAGGAAAAAATCTCTGGATTTACCCAGTGGAATTTATCCATTGAAGAAGAAAGTGAAATGGGTACTCTTAGAAAATCCCACATAATGGAATTTTGAATGAAATGTTCTGTGTCAATTACAAATCCTTTCTCTTATCTTTCTGTTTATTGTTGATATGTACTCTAGAGAAACTATTTATCCTCCTTCGATGGATAAAATGCCACTGTGGTGTAAAAGTTATTGATACATATTCTATTATGATATGTGTGTCAGATGAATAGATGTGTAGTTTTTACTTTTTGCATCCCCGTAATTGCTAAATTGTGAATGTCATACTGCATGATTTCATGAATGTTTACTTTATAATCAAGATTCTCAGTATTCCATTATTATATGTATGTATTCAACTCTTGTTTCTTTCTCAGTACCCTCAGTAGAAGGAAATGCCACTGACTCCACTTTCTAATCCTCTTTTCGAAGTGGAAGTGAACATTCGGATGGGTTGTAATTAGTAAAATGCCATCAAAGCATCTCACAATTAGGAAATGGGATTTCTGAGACTGTGGTGTTCAGGAAAATGTGTTTATAAGTACTCTGGTTTCTTGAGCTGTTGTTCATGTGGTTTGCTCTCCAGTTATGTACGCAAGGTCCATTACGATGAGGCTGGTTATGAGCAGTAGTGATGACTTTTTATAGGTGTCTCTTCACTGGTTTGCATGATGTATATGTTATATTTCATGGATAAGAAGAGAAGGCTTCAATGAAAAAAAGAAAAGGGAGTATGCTTCATAATCTCTCATTCCCTCCTCAACCCAATATGTTCTCTTCAGATGTCCAAATACTTCCTCTTCCCCTTAAAGATAGTACATTTTCCCCATTCTATTTTTCGGAATTGCTTGGCATTTGAAAACAAATCTAAAAGATTGATGCTCTTACATTCGTTGTCATTGTTATGTAATAGTTCTCTTTGCACGATTCTAGCCTGGTCTTGAGATGTACCATAATGTGTGTTGTCTTTAGGATATTTAAAAAATATTCTTATGTATTTGTGTCTGTCATTGTATGCAAGTGAGATTTTAAGTAATAGACTAAATTATGTTGCAGGGACTCGTGTTAGCCCTTAAATTTACTCTTGATCAAACCATATGTTAAGTTCAAGATAAATTCTACATTAATTCCATACATTTCATAGAAACAGTAGAATCCACTTTTTGAATCCATATGACTCCATGAATTTAACATTAAACTCAATTTTATATTTGGGCACTTAATGTAGACTGTATGGTATGGTAAGTAAATTGGGATATGATTTTAAAAATATAAAAGGATTATTTTATTTAAAATATAAAGATATTAGGAAAAAGAGGATTGGGTTATTTTTCTGTAATTACTAGTTATATGTAGTTTTTATCATTGTTTCTCTGTCTTTCCTGGGCTTTTTTTACAAGGTGTAGTCTTTGCATCTAGCGGTTACAATTTCATTTGCTGTAATGTTTCAATCTTTTTAGTAACGTTTATATTTATACTTGTGGATCTGTGATGAATCAATTATTAAAATACAAATACAAGAATTTTGTTGCATGTAAATTGATACTAAGCATTTTAATTAACATTCAATGTACAATGTAAGTTCAAGCCAAAATACCCAAATGAAATTCAAACAATTAGTTACTTAAATTTAGAGGTTAAAGAGCCGGATTGAGTGATATTTAAAGGGAAGTTGATGGCACTTCCCTTCAGATTCATTTGCTAATGCAATGACATTAAAACACTTTCAGGTGTACATGAGTTTGTGTTTCTTTGATCTGAATTTTCCAGACACATGCTTACTGTGATGATCCTGATGTGGTGCTATGTGGCAACAAGGCTGATTTGGAAGACAGGAGGGTGATCAGTGAAGAAAGAGCAAAGGACATAGCTCGCAAATATGGGTCAGTGAACTTTCCTCCACTCCCTCCTATCAGCATTGAATCTATTGTCCTTTGCTAGAAGCATTTGGGTGTATTCAGAAGCCTGAAAGCAAAATTTGGTCCTTTCTCCATGTATTAATGAAATCGACTGCTAGTATGTATATTTTATGTCAAGGGTTTCTGGAAATAGAAAATTGAGTTTCAAGTCTTGGCATGGAATATTGTAATGGTCCTTCAAATTCCCTTCTCACCCTTCATCCATCCTAAATAGAAACTGATTTTGAGTTTTTAAAATACTATGAAAAAGAGTCATAGTTATTTTCATTTAAGTAATATCTGTTAACTGTTTAGAAGTTTAGTTTTCCACCTCAGAAACCTCTGAAGGAACATCTGATAACAGTTTAGAAGCTGCTTGCCTTATTTTTTGGGAGTTTTTAAGTACTGAAGTAGGTAATAGGTATATCATACTTATTACTAAATCTTTTAAGATATACAACAAATTGTTTTCACTTGGAAGCCTTCTGCATTTTTTTTATATTGTCATGCATATTTTCCTTCATGATTGAACTATGAACTTTGGCAGTGCCTGTTATCATTAAAAGCAACCCCTGGTAGTGAATTGAGGTTTTTCAAACACTTTTTCCTGTCAGTTAAACCATCCTGGTAAATTCAACTATGGGCTGTTAAGTCTGCTATGATGTAACAGATTGTATTACGAATTCCTGTGGAATAAGAGGTAACAAAACTGCTATAATTAAAAATCTAGAAATGAGTGCTCGCATTCTTTTATTATAATGGACAACTATCCAGTGAGTGATACTTTGGCTACATGAGATATCTTTTGCTGGTTTTTGCTCTCAGCTAACAAAAATATTAGTGGATGCACACATTAACATAAAGGCCACCTATCACATGGTGCATGATATTATGCACGAGCATGATAGTGAGTTTTTTTCTTTTTGTGTCCTGTGTCTCTATACGTTCCACTAGTGTTCGAACCAATGTATATATTCATATATATATATATAGATGTTTATGAGAAAACTCATTCAAGCACAATAGAGAATAGCACGGCCACAGGGGTGGCGACGAAAAACACAGGACACAGAGAAAAATAACACTCACAAGT
>WURS02000001.1:468023-488993 GCA_011762765.2 Rhinocypha anisoptera | reverse complement strand
TTCTTCAAGTCATTCCACCTTCCCTCTGTGCTCATCTGTTTTCCTGTCTCTATTTTTTCGTCAATCGCCGAGGCGAACCTTTCTCGGTTCTTATTTTCCTCTAATGTTTTTGTCCCATCTCGGCTCACGTTTTACTCTATTTATTTTCTTATATCTTAGGCGGCTCTCCTTGAGCACTAGATTATGGTCACTATTTATATATGCACTGGGATAAGTTTTGCACTGTTTCACTTGATTCATATATCTTTTTCTGACGAGAATGTAGTCAATTTGGAATCTGGCGATGTCCCCCGGCATCTTCCATGTGTATCTTCTACGTTTCAGTAGCTCGAAGATTGTGTTCGCTATTAACATTTTCCTCCTGTTGCAGAACTCTATTAGTCTATCTCTTTCAGCATTTCGCTTTCCGAGTCCGAAATGTCCTATGCTGCTTCCTTCTTTTCCCTCTCCAACCATTGTGTTCCAATCGCCCATTATGATCAGGTTCTCTATTCCTTTCACTTTGTTAAGGACCTCTTCCAGCTGCTTATATACCTCTTCTATTTCTTCGTCTGTATGGCTGGATGTTGGCATGTACACCTGAACTATCACTGTGTCCGCGTGCTCTGCTTTGAGTTCCCATCATGATACTCTCATTGTATTGCCAGTGTGTCTTAACTATTTTTCCCAATTCCTTACTCAGTATGATGCCCACCCCCGCTACCTTATTTTCGTCTCCTGAGATTATCAACCCGTATTCGTCGCTCCAGTCTCTTACCCCGGCCCACTTGATTTCATAAACTCCTAAGCTGTCTATCCCTAGTCTGGTCATCTCTATCTTCGCATCTCTATCCATTTACTTGCAGAAATTACCATTTGTTTAGTGTTATTATGTTTTTTCTAAAGGTTGTAATAGAGGGCAGAATGTTGGGAAAGCGGGGTAGGGATAGGAAGAGAATAGGGATCTTGGACAGAATGATAGGGGGTAGGATGTATGCAGATTTGAAGAGGGATTACAGGTAGGTGTAATTGCTCATTAAAAACCTACCTTAATCGGTAGATTACCCTTCATTCATATGTAGAATTTGATTGAATTTTGTAACTGTATGGTTTTCTGTGTCAAACTTAGATCTAGCCTATAAAATGTTTTCATTATACTAAGATTTTTTGTATGTTAACTGCAGACCTTAATGATGCTATAATTGAGTACTTTTATGGAAAGTGAGGAAGAAGAATTTGTATAATGTTGGACATGAAGGAAAGAAGGGCCTAATTAGAAATGAAGGATGCTTAGGACAAATGGTTAGTGGTCCAGTTGACACCTGTCCTTGGACAGTCAGTTGCACTGAAGAAGAATTGTGTAGTGCATTACTTTGGTAATACATATGAAGATTGTTTCTAACATTAAACAAAATTTCAATTATATAAATGGTACAAAGTAAAAGTAGTAGTATTATTTGTGTTCACAGGGTGCTTCAACAACTATGGCCATTTCGCACCTCTTCACATCATAGAAAAATCCATCTGGACAAACAACAACCATGCCCTGGGCGGGATTCGAACCTGCAACCTTTGGGTTAGCCGGCGAGCATGCTACCCACCAGATTAACCCAGTCGGTACAAAGTAAGAACTTTTATTGTTTTAACAATGAGTTTGCCAGGAGAGTGGTCATTCAATCCCACCAAATACCATGTTATTCCTTTCTGCTGCTTAAATATCAAGATTAAAAATGCTGCCTAAAATTTCCCTTTAGATTTTCTTTAGCTGATAGCAGTCAGTTGTAGTAAAAAATTTATTTGTTTAGTATCGAACTATTTCCTTAATGTAAACCACCATAAAACAGGATATGCAATTTTGTCCATGATTTTTAATTACAAAGTTTGATACCAATTTATGATAATTTTATTGAGTGTTGTTTCAACAGCCACATTTAATATTATGCAGCAGGGATATGAACATGGTAGCAATTTATTTATAATTTCGATGCCATTAATTTTGTAGTTTATAACTTCCTAAATATTGCTATATTCTTAAAAATGGTAAAAATCGGATTATTGATTGAGGTATGGAATTTTTCATACTGGACATACCTAAATTCACTGTCTAGATTCTCTCTCTTTCGACTGAATTTTGTATTTATAACAATATTCAGCATACACTAGTTAAGGAAATAATACTTTTAAAAATTCGAAGAACTGGGGTTTGAAAGGTTTACATTTTATGAAAGAAGATCCGGAATTTTGTATTTTAAACTTTGCATGGTGATGATATATGACAACCCACTGATACCCACTGTCTTGACTGGATCCCATTCTCTTTTTCACACACTGAAATGGTCGCGGCAGCACTTTCTGGTCACAAATTCCTGTTTCGAGTACCGTCCATCCGATCGTCTTGGGATCTATATATATATAATTCAAAATGTTGTGCTAATCCTTATAACATACATTGATGTTAGAACTTTTATTTTTTTCAATGAATGTGCTGGTTAAACATTGGGAATTGCAGAATTTCAACGAATTGAAAAAATTACAAAAAGCTAAAAAGGCAATTAAGTAATACCCTCAATAGTTAAGATAACAATCACATTTATTAAATTAAATCTTTCGGATCTCCTAATCTCAATGTGTGCGGCGGGTTTCGCTTCTTAGTTATTGCATTCCGCGCGAAATTCTTGTAACATGGAGCGAATCCGCTAAAAAGTAAAATTGATCACCAAAAGGACTATCATCTGATTTCCTTATTTATTGGTTCTCATTTCGAAAAAAATAATGAAAGCTATGAATAGCATTAATACTGCTGAGACGAACGAAGCGGTCGCTTCTTAAAAAAAACCTGGAGTACCCAAGTTTCTCACGTCCAGAAGTCCAGTTTATACCGTTCCTGATTCTATAGAATATGAAAACAAAATGTTCCCCCAGTTTGGACCATAGCAGAGGACGTTTCGGGGTCAATGCTTCATACGACATCTGAGTCAATCTGAGTGATCTGAAGTTTCTGATTAAAGCAACGAAAGGAATTTCTCGGAAACAAGAGTAGAAAAATTGTTTGGTCTTTCCTGAGCAAGGCACGATTATAGTGGAGTGTGGTGGAACTTCAAGTGACCGGCATTCTCAATAGGAAATAAATAAATTTTCGAGTTACTTTTCGAACTTTAAGGGAAGATTTCTTTCGGTTCGCTTCCTGTCATATGGCATTGTTAGTGTATAATATCATCCTATGCTGTCTTTAAAATATGTGAAGTCTAGTCTATAATATAACATGATTTAAAGAGACGTAGTCAGAGATTCAAGTGGCGAGGAGTATTAAATTTCACCCTTTGGGTAGATTACATTACAACCAGTTTTCGTCACACATTCAAGCTCTCGCTCCAGCATGAAACGCCCTTCCCCCGTAGTGGAACTGGTGAAACTAGATATGCTTCACCAATGCACTGTCTGTCGATAATTATTGGTGGCACTTTTGCTTTGGATGTTACAAAGCAATAATTTTTACTATCACCCCCAGATTTAGTGCCGTGAACTAAGAATAAATCTGATAATATACGTGAGACCATAGCACTTTTGTGACATATTTGCTGTCCACATTACTCATATGTCTCTTTTGTTTCATCCGTTCCTCTTGGGTCCGCCCTGGTGCTCCCTAGGTTGCTTCGTTCCGGGTGTAACCAAGCGTTGATGGCACTGGAAACACGACTCTGAAGACCTTAAGTCATTTCAGTCCGTAGCAGCAAGTTAGAGAGTCACCCGCCTCACTCTCAAAGGTAAGAAAAGACAATTTCTGAAGCACTCATTTTTTGCAGAAAGTCCTAATCTATCTTATGTTATAACTTTCATATAGCAAGAAAATGACCGTATTTTAATCGCATTCAGAAAACAGACTATTCCTTCCCGCGCCACCTTTGAATACGTGTAATGTCGTGTAATAAAGTCGCGATGGAAAATATTTATACTTTAACTTGTTATTAGCCTAAAAATATCAAAAACTAATTGCTTCCCGGTCATAATTTTGTTTAATATATTTTTCAACCTCCATTTACCGTACTTACACTTTGTTTCGCGCGTTCCTAATTCCTTGCTCTGGGATTATGAGCTGAAAATATCCCCTATGGAGTGGTTGGGTCGTATCATCTGTTATATATGTTCTCATGAATGTGAACTTCGCCGTCGGAGTTAAAGGTCAAAATGTTTTTCAGATGAGTTAAGATAATCGGTGAACAATGGGGTCACTCCTGCCAAAGTTTGAGAATGCCGTCAATAGCATATGTAACCATTCGATCTCTTTCCCATCTAAATTTTTGACGAAACTATTTTGGGATTTCGCGAGTAACAAAGGTACGAGGGCGGGAGGAGGCGACCCGTAGAAATGAACCTGCGTGACTTCTACGGTATTCTCTACAGGCTTATCGAGAGGGCATGGATTTCCGTTTGCAGGTTTTTGCCATGGAAAAGGTAATCATGCATGTGTATATATAGAGAATTTACACTTGTTTTATTCAGCATTCTTTGGAGGCAAACTTTCCCATTAGTTTTGCGGCATGCCCGGCGTTCGACCTTGGCGTTAAAGTAAGGTGACATTGAGACGTGGTTCACGGGACGTGAAGTAATGAATCGGCATACGAAGGATATCATTTATTGCATTGGTGCCTACCCTTTGGCCCTTAGGTCTTAGGCCCTTTGGTATAATGACTAACATTGATGGGAAAAGTAGTGCGGTCGGCATGCGTGTTGGTTTCAAATTGCTGTTTAGGTAGCACATTAATATGGAATATATTTGCGGAGGAAGTAGGAAGTTTTTCAATTTACTTGCAGGATTTATTTCATATTCTCATTGGCTTTTCTGCAGCAAGGCGTAAACACATTTGCGGTTTTAACTATTTGGGTCGTAGAATTCAATATTTTCCTAAATGGATTAATCCAATTTGTAGGAAAGAGCAAATACACATTCTTTCTCTAAGATTATAAAGAAATGAGTAATGTCGTTGACTAATAAAAATTACTAAATTTTATTAGCAATAGATTAAAAGCAAGGGTTTTGTGGAATCTAAGTTCAGCAGAAATAATTTTATTCAGAGCTTTCTTTGAATTTGGGGGCATCTATTCCATGATCTTGAAATAGGAGAAATTAAACTTCCTTGTGCCCTTGATATAAATAATTGAAATAGTAAAACATACTATGGGGTATAATTTGCACTACTGACAAAAATACTGAATTTATTCATATGCAGCACACACTTTTCTTTATCCCAAAATTTGGAATTGAAATTCTTCTTATATGCCTATATATATATAGAAGATGTGGCTACACAATTTTTTTTACATACCTATTTTAAGCAGTTACCCACGATAGATTCGGATTGGCCACTAGAGATTTTTTCAACAAAAAGTTAAGAATGGGGTGGTATTAGAAATTAAATTATTTAATAGTTGCCTTAAAAAATGTATATGTTATTCGTACACACCTTGCCGATTTCCATGTTCTTTAATGTGACATTGAAAATTGTCAGGATTCATAAATAAGTTTAGAAAATTACGAAGTACAAGTATATCATATTTCCTCCAACTCATTGGCTCACAAATATGGCAAGTCACCAGTAATTTAGGAATGGCCTTTGCAATAAAAGACAGTAATTCACAATTCTCAATTTATATTTTATTCTTTGTTAATAAAAATTATTTTATAAACCTATCAAAATTAGTTATTATTTTGAATAACATTTTCACAAATTATTTCTCAAAATACAATTTTTAAAAGTAATGGAGAGAGTAATAGTGAGTCACTGGGTTATCAATTAAGATTTTCCAAATTCCAATAAAGAGATTCCTCAATGTTTCATCATGGCATTATCTATTTCAGTGCCAACATCGCTTGTGGTATCAGCAAATTTTCTCATGTCTCACATTTATTACTCTTTTTTCATTGACTATAAAAGTGAGGAATAATGGAATAAATTCACCTTTTATATACTCTTTGCTCTCTCTGTACCTCGAGCTCACATTTTGGTATCAATTTTCCTTTTATTGGTCTTTTTTCAAATTTATATACTTATTTTAACAATACCTTTTCAACCCTTTGTGTGCAAAAACTCTTAAAATCTCATTAAAATAGCTTTGCAATATTCATTCATATATTGGAAATTATACATGACACTGGGTTAAGTGTATATATTTAAAGATCAATTCAAAATTACATAGATCCTCTGAAAATTTTTGTGAAGGAGGACACCCACTAATACCTTATATTTTTTGTTCTGAAGGAGGCTTATGTCACCCCAAATCAATGAATCTGAGAAACGGGAACCAGGTGAAGATGTCAGTATTTCTAGCCAAGAGAAGACCTCAACACAGACCAGAGTCCTGACACTGAATGATGGAGAGCACCATAATTCCTCACTCTATCGCCTTGAAAAGGGTTTGTACATTTGAGCATTCTTGCTTGTGGCTCACTTATTTTTGCAATCTATTCTACTACTTGTACAAGATGTTTCACCCATATAATTAAATGTTTGCCTAGTTGAAAGGAAAAACTTCAGGGATTTCACTGAGACTTTGTAAGTAAGACACATCAATGTTGTTCAACATGTGTGGAGAAGATCATTTACTTGAAGAGAAGTCACATGAGTGATTGAAAAATTTTATGAGATGATTCTACGGAAAAGACAAATCTCGATGACTTGTCGTGTTTTTCCTCCAGGATGGGTGCTCCAGTTCCGTCTTGGTGCCTCTCTCCTGGGGCGAAGAGTCACCATCTATGTCAATCACCCAGCATCAAGTAGCCAGGATCCCAAGGAATTTGACCGGAACACATATCACATACTTCAATGGAAAACAGAAGGGCATGCTGCTAGCACCACGGGGAGCACATCTGATGGGGTCATGTCCAGTGCCATGGATGGCACAGCCATTTATGCTGAGATATTGCTCTTGCAGGCTGGTTCCTTTCACTACTACTTCACCCATGATGGAAGGTTTGTCTGGTAGAAGTTGTAGAGGTATCAGTTGAAAGGATTTAAATAATAGTAGTATTGATCAATATCATGATAATTTGAATATATTTATTAATAGGTTTTGGTTTTCAACCATGACCTTGATCTATAGGGAACATCATGAGGAGAACAATAAGTTAACTATAAATTCATATCAGTTAAATGATTGAATAATAATATTTATGTGTAAAGAATTAGAAAAAAAATCCTGGATAATAAAAAGTAATTGATTGGAAGGATAGGCATCTCAGCAGAAACCTTTATATGAACCAGGCTGCATAAGTAAGAGTGGCAGATGGGGAGTCTGGATGGGCACAGTTAGGCAATAGGGTGAGACAGGGGTGTCCACTGTCACCTGTGCTTTTTAACTCTGATGAGATGGTAAAAGAGGCATGGACGTTAAGTCAGGAGTAAAAGTTGGTGGGATCTCATTTAAGAGGGTGGGCCTTAGTAATTCAGCCAAAGGACTACAGACATTTAACGCTTTACAGGAATAGTATCAGAAGTTTGGGATGGAAATTAGTAGTAAGAAAATGAAAGTAATGAGATTATCAAAAAGTAAAAAGGCTAGGTTAAATATCATACTAGAAAGGAATAAATTAGATCAGGCAGAAAAGTTTACTTATTTGGAAAGCATCATAGAGGAAAATGGGCGTAGTGGCCAGGCTATTAGACAAAGAATTGAATTGGCAAAAGAGGCTTTTGCGAAAAAGAAGGAGTTGATGAGAAGGATCCTAAATAAAGAATTGAAGAAAAGATTAGTGAAACCCTCATATGCATCATAGCATTATATGGATGCGAAACCTGGTCCATGATGAAAGATGATGAACATAAATTGTAGGCTTTTGAGATGTGGGTTTGGTGGCGGATGGAGAAGGTAAGGTGGACAGAGAGAAAAATGAATGAAGAAGTTTTGAGAATGGTAGGGGAGGAGAGGCATTTGCTGCGAGAAATCCAAAAAGACAGGAAAGGTGGATGGAGGGGATGATCAGGGGTAGTTTTTTTCAAATTTTTTTTTCAATCGCCAACAAAAAAACAGCACTTATAGGCCTATTACAGTGGACACTATAACGTTTTTAATAACAAGGATGAAACACACACATCCATGCCCTAGGTGGAGATCGAAAAATCCACCTAGTCGGGATTTGAACCCGCGACCTCCGGGTTGGCAGATGAGGACGTTACCCTGCTGCCACCGAGGCTGGCTGGGATGCGTTGTTGAAGGTTGTAATGGAGGGTAGAATGTTGGATAAGGTAGGTAGAGATTAGGAAGAGAATAGGGATTTTGGATAGAAAAATAAGGGGTGGGAAGTATGCAGATTTGAAGAGGAATTAAAGTTGGATGTTGTGTGGCAATTTTAACCTAAGGTTCAGCAAAAACCTAACTCAACCAGTAGATTACACTTCAATAAATTTATGGACCCCACCTCTTATAAATATTTTATATCTAACAATGATTTTTTTATTGTATTGGGTCTGGTCACCAAGTGGGTTCAGTGTCAGGCAGTTGAGAAGGTAGTTACTGGATTATATCCACATTGAAATAATTTAAAAACTTTTTTCAAAAAGAGCTCTGAGTATAGTAAAATAATTATGCTTCCTTTCAGTGTCCAACTAGAAATATAAGTGGTTATTAATGTCTTACCTTATAAGCTGTTTTAAAATTACCTACGTGTTGAGTAATTACTCCTGAAGATATTTATGATAATCAATAGTCTACGGCAATAATTTCAAAGAAATGGTGTGATTTGTTTCCAATTGGTTTCATCATGAAACAAATCCTAATGGTTAGAATAAAACACAGCATTAATTTCCACATTATTTAATAATGACCTTATTTTTTATAGTTTTAATTGATGAAACCATGGTTGTTTATTGAAATAGTGTTGAATCTGATGTTGTGTTTTAACTATAAACTTCATGGATATTTCACATTTTCTCACATTAATGCCTTAAACACTATCCTATATGAAACATTTCTGCAAAATTTTGGCTCATACAGATCGAATCCAGATTATATGCACTTCTGAATACTCCGAGGTGAGCTCAACCTCTGTCACCTTGCCCTTACCCCAACTTTCTGGGAAACCTTAAGTTTTCCCGCTAGTGTCCCCTGTCTTGGCTTCACCCTATGTGTGTGTATGTAAGTGATACATAGTACAAAAGTGTTACCCAAATGAATATGTGTATGTGTAGGATCCCCCATCTTGGTTGAAGTTTTGTGTGAAAAATCAGTTTTTATAAAATTATTTCAGTGCAAGAATAAATACAATTCTATGTATGAAAGAGAAGAGAGTGAGAGAGATGTCAATAGACAGCCACGACGTGGAAAGCACCAGTCAGAAATAAAAGTTTACCCTTTTTACCCTGATAGTAATTCAAATATCAATAATTAGTTCTTGAGACAACAGAATATTTTTTATGCCCCATTTAACCCTTTTCACTTCTTTAAATCAAAATGTTGAAAACTTATTTCTTAGTGGGTTCCTACCTACAACAATATGAACATATTCTCAAAATTTCAAGTTTCTAACTTTAATGGTTTTTTCTGTGCATTGATTATCAGTCAGTCAGTCACTCACTCACTCAGGACTTACTTTTAGTTGTGATGAAAACTGTGGTTACAGGTCCAAATGTCAGTGTATTTCATGGTGTTCAAGAATAAAGCACTTTAAAGACTTATTTGATGCCATCCATCTTACAGCAAAGAGCTGAGTTCCAATGGTTCAGGGTTCTTCCTTGTCAATCCTGTGTTGAATGTGGGCGTAAAGGGACAGGAGGAGCGTCTTGAGCTGGACTGCATTCAGTGCCAGACAGTGCTCGCCAAATCCCTTGGTCCATTCCCTTCCTGGGAGGCAAAGTTGAGAGTCTCCACAGAGTCTGGCTACAACATGATCCACTTCACTCCGATACAGGTGAAATTCAATCATATGGGCCTTCCTACTCTTCCCTCCCTCAATCCCCCCACATCCCTTATAATTTGCAGTAACTGTATTATAGTGTATGGCCTCATCATTTAAAAAGCTTTTGTCAATCTTGGATTCCCAATCTAAAAAAAATCCTTTTTATACTCAACTTTTTTCATCCATAGGAGAGAAGTATAAGGAATGAAATGGAGATGGTCCCTTTTAATGGCTGATAAAACTGTTTAATCTTTTGCCAGAAAAGTTGAGGAACATTAACTTCTAAAATATCTTTTAAAAGTGAACTAAAATGACATCTACTGGATAATACATTTTAGAGTGTGGATGAGTTCATTTATTGTTGTAAAGACGTGAAATGATTATATGTACCTGTTGTTATTTATGTTGTATGCTTACTGTATTTCTTCCTATCATATGGCGTCTTTTTAGCATTTGTAAAATATGTGCTGAGCTTAAGATTTTTTCATGTCATAACAAAACCTATAAAAACAACAATTTTTTTTAATTTCAGAAACTTGGTGGCTCAAATTCCTCATACAGCCTTAGTGATCAGTTAGGACTGAACCCAATATTCAGCACACCAGAAAAGAAAGTGTCTTTTGATGATATTGAAGCCTTGGTGGTGAAGATGAAAGAAGAATGGAAGGTATAGTCTGTTTATTATGCTCTTATTCTGTAACTTCTTGACAATTTATTTACATTATTAATTTGTGGAACTGTTCATGGTGAAAGGAGAGGTGAAAACATAAATATCTGCAGAGTTTAATTTAAATGTCTTGAAAAACTCTGGCCCATGGTTCCTGTATGTGAATTTTAAAGCTATCCTTGTTAATCACTATTTATTACATGGAAGTCACTGGATATCAATTTCTAATGATACATTTATAGTTCCAAAAATCATGTTTAGGCAATCTCAGGGATATCTGATCTTTTTGCTAATTATACTAGTTTTACGTGCAGATTTTTTGCTACTTCTTTGAGAATTAAATTTTTTCTGACGTTGCAATCTGCTTCACAACTAGTTTATTTTTCATTTCAAATGGAATTAAACTGTCCTTACAATTACAACATGTATAGAAACTACTGCTCGCTCACAAAAATGGTCCCGCTAATAAGCAGTATAGTGTTATATTGGGATATTGTGGCATATATACATGGCGTTATGAAAAAAGAGAAATGCATATGAATGAAATTTAGAAAGCGAAGGGGTGACAATTAAACAAACTTGCGAGTTTCGGTTGTTAACTCCTTTTTTGGTACAAAAAAAATTATTTGCGGGTTGCGTCAAAGCAAGATTCGTGTGCACTAACGTGGAAAGCTCTAGTACATATTTAAAACGTACTCACCAAGCAATTTTACCTGTTTTATGTCCTTATGATACCCGGACTGAGAAAAATGTACTAATGGAGAACATACTAATATTACATATTATTAGAGAACAATAAAGGTAAAGACATGGCCAACTTATAGCAGTTCATGACTTTTAGAGTATAAATAGATATATCTATGCAACCAGCAAAAAGAGGTTTAGCAATGTATCAGCATTAAGAAATAATATGGCAGAAATCTTCTTCATCTCTTTCCTCATTTCTTGTTTTTTTTGGGTTTGCCTTTAATTTTAGGTCATGTTGCATAATTAATTTTGCAGATTTGAAACCATGATGGATTGGTAAAAGTGATGGTATTGATTTTAGGGTGGTTTCACTCTATAATAATGTTAGAGAGTGAATTAAGTGAGGGAAGACAAATGGAGGGAAGGCACCATGGGTGCAGTGACCCCTCCTTCACCTATCTAATCCCTCTCTCCCCTCTTTGATGCAGGTGTTGAGTGTGTGTGACATAGTTCTCAACCACTCAGCAAATGAGAGCATTTGGCTGAAGCAGCACCCCGAGTGCACCTACAACCTCTGCAACTCGCCCCACCTGCGACCTGCTTATCTTCTCGATGCACTCCTCGCCAAACTCAGCGCCGAAATTGCTGCAGGGAACTGGGCATCATCGGGTGTGCCACCAAACATCCACACAGAGGAGCATCTTGCGGTGAGGGCAGCATCCAATCCCCAAACTCCTGGTTCCTCTCCGGTTCCTGTTACTACAGGAAACTCATGCTCGCAATTAAGGATGAGTCAGTTCCTACCTTTTTCTGGTTCTTGGTACTGGATCATCTCTTCTCAGTCAGTTACCAGTTGATACTTGGTCTATACTTGGTACCAACAATGGACCTTTATTCTCTATGTATTGCTTAATCTTGCACACCATCTACAACTGGGCTAAAAGGGCCACTATATTAATACATCTCAGGAATAAATAAATTATTCATTTTAAAGCTAGGTGAAGTAGACTCACAGGTTTTTCCTCTTGAATAAGGAACACAAATCAAAAAATGACTTAAAGAGCTGAATAAAAGTGGATTCACTTATAGACTCATTATTGTCTCCTTTGGTCCCAGCCACTGAACACTCTATGGACATTAAATTTAAATTCTTGCTGCCATGTTGGTTCCCAAGTACCAAATTCAAATGACTGGTTCCCAATACTGGTACTAACCCCAAAGAACTAAGTACCGGAACCCATCCTTGCCAGTAACGAATAAGCATGATTTCAATTCCAATTACATGCATCACAAGTCAATAGTCATAATTGTTCATAAAACGCACCTATTGTAAATACCTAGTATACCAGTGAATTTCTGAGGATGACCCACAAATCATTGCCTTAAGTTAGAGACTTTGGGGTGACATTCTTTGTCTCACTGTCAGTTCCTCTCTTTCATAGGGACACATTTTTAAACAAACATTTACATACTCTGGTTAAAAAATCAACCATTATGATGTCACTGTACATAAGGTGTATTGATTTGCATTCCTCTTTTGGCACAATTCATTAAGACAAGTATATCTTTACCTTTAGCTACTTTTTATTTTCATATCTTCTATTAGCAGTTTGAAAAGAAATTTGATTTCACTTGATAAACTCTTTGACTTTATTGACTTTGATGGTGTAGGCAGCTTCAACTTATTAAAAATATTTCAGATAAGTTTTCAAATGTCATTATGTCAATCTAAGTGAATGAACACATTAAAAAGGGATGAAGGTCTTTTTACAGTATTGAATGCTCATTTTATTCTTCATTTTAATATTGATTTTATTCCCTGTGTAATGAATTCTCTTTCATTTAATGGCATTGCCCATGACCCTGAACTCATACAGGCACTGAGGACAGTGCTGCATGGATTCTGCCTCCCTAAGGTGAGGATCCCTGAACTGAAAATGATCAACGTGCCTGCCCTCGTGGCCGAGTTCTCCAAGTTGGCAAGCGAGAGGGTTGCACCTGCACCCATTGTCTCATCACCTGATTCTCCTGCTGGGAAACCAGAGCAACTAAAAATTACTCAAGATCCAAAATTCCAAAGGCTTCAGTCAATGGTGGACATGGAGCAGGCCCTCCTCATCTTCAATGTATACCGGTAAGAGATTGGGAGCCAAAAAGGTTTAAACTAAAATTTCTTTTCGACACTGTAACATCTACATCCAACTTGTTTTAGCCAAGCCATACCAGTTTCAATAAGTGCTCTCATTTTCTAAGGTAATTTAAAGTCATACAGCAAGACCAAAGAAGTAAAGCATTCATTGTTTATGAATCACAATATGGGTACCTTAGCCATCATCTGAGTGTCATTCGTGAGCATTCATTACATTCATTCATGAACACTTCATTCATTCATGAACACTTCATTTCTCACTCCCTCTCTCTTGCCAACTGATTTTATCACAAACACATCCCAAGTAATGAATATTCAATGCATTATCTTGACATTTATACTTATCCTGGTCTACCAAGTTTCATTTACGCATTATAAGTATGAGAGAAAAATGAATTTTGAAGTGCTAAAAGATGTGAATGAAGAGATACAACTGATGAGTGTGATGATGAAAATGAAAGTGAAATTTTTGGGTCATGCACTGAGATATATTGGTATGATTGGAACAATAAGGAAAGGAAAAGTGTTAGCAAAGATGGGAAAGGGAAGACGAAGAAAATAATATGTCAACAACAGCCAAGTAAGGATTGTGGTGGATGGGTACTGGCAACTCGAGAGAGTTGCATTGGACAGGAAATCCTGGATTCTCTGACAATGGTTAGCCTTTAGATAATGAATGAATGAAGGCGGAGACGAGTGAAACTTTTAAACACTATTTTTGCGGCTTTATGCAAGCGTTCACATTTTTTTATTGTATACCACATCCCACTAAGAACTTTCCTCCGTATACATATATGTTTCTCTTCATCTCTATGGTAATGGTGATACAAGTGGCGTTGCATGAATTACAGAGTTTAATATAGTTCCTGATTAATCCTATCTTAATTTTCCCTGATATATCCAATCCCTCAATATGTGAGGTAAAATTAACTAATTCTCTGACTAGTCAATGTTGAAGAGATATTCTAATTGTTACCCACTTTATAAGAAGCAAATGTAATGTAATAGGATATCACTACAAAAAATAAAAGTATAGCTAAAAAAGATGCAATATGCATTTTACTTACCTGATGATCTTCTTTGCTCCCAATAAGTAATCCTTGGGGTCACCATCAGGTTCCCAAGTAGCTGAAGATCATACAGTTTTATTACACAAAGTCCATACCTGAGTTGGGGTCCTCAAAATATATTGATTAAATATCTAAAAAAAAGCCAGATAAGTAACCAATAAGCTTAACACATTTCACATGTCTCAATGACATGATTCAAGATATTATAGGAAAAATATGATTTAAAATTTTGATGAAGAATGTAAGATCAAATGGTGATTAAAGTCAGGTTCAAAAATGTCTTCCAATAAATATGGGCAATGACTTATTTTCGCCGGTGAACAATATAAATTGTTCAGATGAGGACAAAAGGTAAACTGATCCCACCCAATCCCAGACTGATTTCCTTCTTTCATTCAAATGTGGAGGAATACCAGTGAAGCACATTTCACCACAGGTTATAGATACATATAAAGCCATGCTTTATTTTCGCAATGCCATCAATTTTCCTCCTCCCATCCCAGGTCAGACTCCTTTGATGAGGAGTCTCGTCAGAGGCGCTGCACTGCTGCATTCCGAGCAAGGCTGGAGGAACTCAATCGTTGTGCATGGGATGAGGGGATGTCACACATCTCAGCTGCTGTAGAGAATGTGATCTCACATGTGCGCTACCACTTTGTGAGCGGAGATGGACCCAAGCAGGCTTGTGTCTCGGAGAAGACCCCTCTTGTGCCTCGGTAAATGCTCCTTGAACCTCGTCTCCAGCACTGATTAATTTTTTCGCTAACCATTTATGATTTGGCTTGTATTTATGACGCAGGCAACTTTTCTTATGAACTCTGGAATTTTAAATAGATTACCTTGAGTTTAACACAGTTTGGCTCTACAGTCAGAGTTTCCTAAAAAAAGAAAAGGTCTTCTGGATATGATTAACTTGTTTTATTTGCCCTTCTACTCGCACTGAGCTTATGAGTAGTTTTTCTACTGTGTAATTGTGTTTATAATTTCAGGATTTCAAAATTACAATAATATATTTATACTCAAACCTCCCTGTTGGTATCAGTAGTTTTTCCATACCACAATACTTTCTTCACTACAGAAGTAAAGCACCTCTCATAATGTTTTGTCCATTAAATATTCAAACTTAATTTGACAAATTCATTCACTTATGCTATGAACTATTAGTCTTGTATATTAAATATCACAAAAATTATTTTTATGAGGCATAAAGTCTTGCCTTAGGCAAATTAATTACATTGCTTCATCATGAGGTACATCAGATCTCAAATATAATAATTCATTCATCCAAAATTTGAATTCTTGATAGAATCAAATTTTGTGTACCTTAGGAGAGGCTTCTGCATGAATTGTGCACTACATTATAAAGAAGCATTTGCTGCCATCTCTCAGTAATTCACCTACTATTTAGTGATTATAATCAAGAGTAAGTGAACTATTGTTGAAAATTTATTTCAGTTTCCTCTTAACCCTCAATTTTTCGCTCTGTGGTCCTTTAGGTACTTCACAGAGCTACCAAGGGACCCCTTGGTTACTGTGACAATGCAGGAAGAAGAGAAGCTCATGTATTCAGCACAAGCATGTCATATCATGGCTCACAATGGTTGGGTCATGAACGATGATCCCCTTAGAAACTTTGCTGCTCCTGATTCAGATGTTTATCTGCGTAGAGAATTAATTGCTTGGGGAGACAGCGTCAAATTAAGGTGAGCTTCATTTGTCCCAGTCAGGATCGCCTTCTTTTCATTTATGATTTTTGTATTGCAGGCTTAATTATTTTCAGTCTGAAATCAATTTCATATCTTCATCTGTCAAAATACCACAATTTATCTCATAAACTACTAATCACCAAAGTTCTCTCTTCCTTTCCTAGTTACTCTATTAGAATATTCCCTTTAATTGTACACCTTCTCATATATTCTCTAGCACATTAAGGTAATCTGAATTTTTATAACATCATGTAAGGCAATAACCAGTGCATAACTGAATTCCTTGTTTGATCATCTTAGGTTTTATTCCTTGTGAGTAAATCAAGTTGCTACCCACTTAAGCCATCAACTTTGTCCTTACCTTGGTCGCTCTTACTATTTCTCAGCCATCATTAATCAAATAGAGCCTTGAAATAAAATTTGTTTATTACCAGAAAATTTATTAGTTTCATTAAGTTTTAATTATAAAAATGTTGGCTTTATTGAAAAAATTGATGATGTTTTGCAGCAATGGGTCTTAAATAATTTTGGAATTATTTTAAGCACTTATAAAATTAATCAAAAATATTTAATGAATTTTCTGGACTGAATGAACAAAATGTTTAAGGATCATATCAGGTTTGTTTTGAAAGGACAGGGCCAGGTAGTGAGTTTCAAATTATATTAATATTGGGGCATAAGTGAAACTATCCTAGATCACCAACTCTGTAGAGTCATCCAAAGATAACTGTAGATTCTTATTAAGATAATACATATGTCAAATATGGCTTAAAATTTAAAATAATTAATGCTCCAGTAGTGTCAGGTATTTTAATGACTAATTAGGCAGTTCCACATGATCTTATTAGATCTTTCTGCAGACATTAAAGCACTTTCAGTTACTTGCTTTTATAAGCTGGTAAATACGTCTTATGAACCCCATCTTTGTTAGTCATAACATTCACACAAGTAATCACTTTCTAACAGATATGGTGACAAACCTGAGGACTGTCCATACCTGTGGCAACACATGCGGGAGTATGTTGAACAAACTGCACGCATCTTCCATGGTGTGAGGCTTGACAATTGTCACTCAACACCCATCCCAGTTGCTGAGGTTGGAAATAAGTTTTTGTATCTTCCTTTTTCCGCATTCTAACAGTCACTGATAACTTACCTTCACAAAATACTCTACTTGATAGTATATCCATTTATTTACCAATGAAAAGATAGCTTTCATTTCTTAGCTACCTCAAAGCACACTATTAATGTTCATAACTGTTGAAATATAACACCATCTCTGCTTATGCTGTTTACTTAATTCTATGAAATGTTTAGGTATTTCCTTTTCTAAATGATTAAGCATTCCTATGGCTACTTCTCGTCTTGATCATTTAATTTCTTTTAGTTTTTTTCCAGATGGTTAAATTTGTCTTACCCTCATCCGAATGACCTGATGATTACTATGATAATACTACTGATGACTAAATATGTTTTTTATCATATGAGCAGTAGTTAAAATGCTTAATTCCTTTACATTATAGATGTCCTTCTAACTGCAAAGAGTATTGTAGTTGTTACAATTTGAATTGTTCATCACTTACTTTTCTTCTTCGTAGATTATGCACGGAAATTAATTGGTTAAGTGAAATGTGTAAATGATATTTTTCCTACAGTGCTATTATAATTTTATTTAATGTATGTTTCATATAATTTTCTAGTATCTGCTTGATGCCGCAAGGAGAATAAGACCAGACCTCTATGTTGTGGCAGAGTTATTCACTAATTCAGATCATAAGGACAACATTTTTGTAAATAGACTTGGTATCACATCACTCATTCGGGGTAAGCAAATTTGATTTTGTAAGTAAAAATGTTTATTCTGATGTTTTTATAGCTGTTAAGGTAATTCAGTGATACAGTAGCATAACCTCATATTCCAGATGTGACAGGACAAAAGTTTCAATCAGTCTGTAATGATCATTCTGAAGGGACATAGGTCAATCATGACCTATGTTTTGTGGTTTTGGAGATGATAGTGAGGCAGAACATTACCCGATGAGTGAAAAATTCTTGTATTTGCTCATCACACTTGCAACTTGTCCAACCTGTCACATATAGTAGAAAATCTCATCAAGATAGTAGAAAATAAATACATATTTCATGCTTACACATTCATGTTCATTTTGCATTAAAAATATAGAAGTCATTGGGTCTCAAAACCATAGTTTTCAAGCCAAATGATAGGTGATGAGAGAGCTCATCTCCTACTAACCCCTGTGAAGTGTAAAATTCACATCTGTCAATGTAAGGTGCCAAGTCCTTTCTCAGTGCCTCCTATGGTTTTCCAGGAAGATCTGGTACCTAAATTATCATGCAGATCCAGCTTTGCTGGGTGTGTGTATGTGGAGATGTTTCTGGGATTTGAATACTGGCCCCACCATGCAGATAGACAGTGACCTGTCACTGAGCTACTGCAATTTCCATCATTAGTCTCAAACCCAACAAAATTATGGACTGAGTGCAGTATATTTCATGACAGCCGTACAATTTATTGTTAATTTATATTATATCAGAGAGGAATAAATAGTAAGGGAGGTTCATTAAGTTGAATTTCAGAGTCTTGGAACTTAGTCAACCTGGAAAATGGTGGTTCAGTCCTCAACAATTTGATACAGCACCCGAAATTGTGAAGAATGCCTCTTGAGAATGTAAAATCATATACTAGTAGAATTTGTATCAAAAGATATTTTGATTAACTATAGACAAGCCCTGACATCACTTTCCTTGAAGTCTATAATTGAGACACTGTTCTCACAAATAAATAACCTGAATAAGTAATAATCCACATTTGGTAAGTTAATAAAATCCATGGAAATACAGGAGACTCGAAAATGTTGTGTTCACTTGTCAGACTAACCTTTCAATTGATTAAAAGAGCCACTGGCACAACCAAATATTTTAATTTAAAAAAAGAATACTTACCCTATTATAATACTGTTCAACTTAACCATGTGTATATGGGTTAAAAAAACTTGCTTGAACCAAATTAAATTCATTGGATTACTTATGTATGCAAATTAAAACCTTTCTTTTCAAGCCGACCTGGCTAGCCTGGTGGGTAGCGTGCTCCCTGGCAATTTTTTATTTTTTTGGAACTGGTGAGGGAAAATGCGGTGACGCACACCCAGGGAAGGTGACACACCACCAGTTGATTGCGCCTATTATTGGAAGGCAGCAATCATGTCACCTGGCCGCTGGTGGCGGCCTAAGGTTGCTGGTTTGAGTCCCGCCCAGAACCAGGCATGGTTGTTGTGTTGTCTGAATGGGTTTTATCTTTGAACTTAAAAGTTTCAAAATAACCATAGCCATCAACGCATCATATAAACAAAAGTACTACTAATTCTTTTCCAGACATATGTAACTTTTTTTTTAGTTATTGTCTCAGGTGTAACTTTGTGGAATTTGCTCAGCATATTGGAGTAAGAGAAAAAAACACTTTGT
Source organism: Rhinocypha anisoptera (assembly GCA_011762765.2). NCBI lineage: Eukaryota > Metazoa > Arthropoda > Insecta > Odonata > Chlorocyphidae > Rhinocypha > Rhinocypha anisoptera. The sequence goes on along the minus strand of WURS02000001.1, from coordinate 469,363 downwards.
TATTCCACACAATTTTGTTTTACACACGGCCTAGGTTTCGACAGGGTTGTCATCACCTGATGATGACAGCCCTGTTGAAACCTAGGTCATGTGTAAAATAAAATTGTGTGGAATAGCAAAGTGTTTTTTTCTCTTACTCTTTTTTTTTAAATTTCATTTGAAATTGTTGTGGTTCAAAATTCTCTCTGCAACCTCAATTAATTGAAATATGAACTACATAATTGATTCCTTCCATTTAAGTTGATAGGAGGAGGAAAACATCAGTGTTACCACAAACTGTGACCATGTAAATCATGAGTAAACATGAAAATCATAAATCTGTTAAAAAATTAAATAGTGAAAGTAATCACATTCTCTTGTTTTTGTTCATGAGCTTATTGATATCCATTATAAATAAACAACCTGTTAGCATTTTGTACTTTGCCCTTCACTCTTGGGTGCAGATTCCTTTAGTTTGTGAGTTAGCAGTGTAAGATTCTTTTCCTGCTGCACATCACCTGAAACCCTGACCCTTATACTCACGTCAGTTGCCCTCCCCTAATCCCTCCCTCCTCTCTCGCCCTTTTCAGAGGCAATGTCGGCATGGGACCCACATGAGCTTGGTCGGCTCGTCTATCGCTACGGAGGTGAGCCTGTTGGAGCCTTCACGCTTTCTACGACCCGTCCCCTGGTGCCAGCCATTGCCCATGCTCTCTTCCTTGATGTTACACATGATAATCCCAGCCCAGTACAGACTCGGTCACCCTATGACCTGCTGCCATCAGCCGCACTTGTGGCATCGGCTTCGTGTGCCTCAGGATCCACTCGTGGATATGACGAAATAGTTCCCCACCACGTGAGTAGGGAAGAATACATCTGGCATGTAATGGGATGATTATTAAATTCCCAGAGTTTTGAAGCTGACAAAATGGCCTCTCCTCTCATATACATTTTTTTTTTCAATATACATGACTCATTTGTTTTTCTGTAAGAATCAAAAGTGCTTTCTGATTATCATTCGTTGAGTTCAGACTTCATTCTTACCTTGTAAGCATTAAATTAATTTTGATTTAATAATTGACATCCATTGCTACTCAATGATTTTCAGTACCTAGTCTAATTGTATTCAGAGGAGGGGAGAGAAAAACTGGAATTTTTAAGTGTCTGGTTTAAGAATAACTATGATGATGATGATGATGCTAAATGAGATACTAAACGATATTGTATTTAAAACATTCTCCCCTTTTCTAAAAGCCTCCCTCTCCTTAACCACTGGTGACTCAAATCACCTAACCATCGCCACTCCTTTCCCTTCAACGCCCCCCGCCTCCCCCCTCCCTGCTACACCCACACACCCCCCT
>WURS02000001.1:401350-450156 GCA_011762765.2 Rhinocypha anisoptera | reverse complement strand
AAACGACATAAAATTGGGAAAGGGATAGAAACAAATAAAAGGACCAACACGATATTGGTGAGGAAAGATGGAAGCCGTTTCGAACACGGGGAATATATATATATAAATGGAATATATGGAATAGTACTCTCACTGTCGCGGTAGAAGGCGGTCCACCCGCGGAAAAGTCCGAACTAATTCCTGTGAGTGTTCTTTTTATTTGTGTATCTGTTCTCCATTATATATTAACATTTTATATATGCACCATATTTATATATATATGTTTTCTAACTTCCGTGTTTATGCATACATGACGATATCCATGGTCATCTGACCCTATGGAATGGAAATTACGGATGGTATGTGTTATTCTCTAATAGTACACGGAAAAAATCTATTTTAAAACTCTCAGTTCTGCAGTTATTTCAGTGTTTGCGATGAGTTCTACTGTGGTGACACAGGATTTATAATGAGTCCTTAAAGTCTTCGGAAAAGTGACCTTTTTGAAATATACGCAGTAGTTCTAACCATTCATCGCTCTTCCCTTTCGCTCTCCCTTCCCGCCTTAGCAACTAACTCTTCTTCATTCGCCGGCGCAGTGTATTGGCGGGTGATTCACCAGGATGAGGGATTGATTCTCCCTTCGGGGGTGTGATCTGAATTGGTTCTGCATTCGCCAACGGTGAATCATCCCGCGCGCGAAATGCATTCATTTATTCGCGGCCGTATTACATGTTTGCGCGGAAGGCGAGAGGGGAGAGATATTATCGGTCGAATGGGAGCTCGAGCCCTCCGGGTCGTTCGGCGGAAGAATGCATTCGTCATCGCGGACGTCTGACGTCATCCTTGACTCTCCCTGACGCATCCGAGTGTCGCCGAAGGCGGCGGATTCGCGGAAATTGTCCTTGTACATGTGTGTGTGTGTGTGTGTGAAAGGTGTTTATCCATATAACGTGAAAAGAAATGCGCATTCTGGAAAGTTTATCTAATTCGTGGAATATTGTACTCCCAAGAAATACGAGTACCCCGCAAGGGCGTGTGTCAGGGGGTGAGTCAACACCAGGCATGCATTTTTACATGCATAAATGCAAAATTATTCACTTATCAAACTACTACTCTCATGCAAAACCATTCAGTAACTCGTGGTCATTCTCTTTTACTGGAACAGTGTTATTGTTGATACAGTGGAACACATATTCATTATAGAAAAATTGAAGACTCAAGCATACAAACTATGAAATACGTACACTACCTGTCCTACTTTCCTCTTCACGCTTGCGATCACATCAATTTTGTTCTCTAATTGCACGAAGAATTCTTTCGACCTGTTAAAAAACGTTTGTGGCACAAATTCTCCGGCTCCGTGGCTCCGTTATATTGTCTTCATCAAACGTGTGTGAATGATGCCCCATGATGTGACATTGATGCTTTCGGAGTTTTCACCGCGCATATCCAAGTCACTTCGTATCTTCACAGTGAATACTCCGAAGAACCAATGTCATCAATCGGACCCCTCTAGAGCCTTCGCTTCAACACCCGTTTGCGTTTCAAAAAAGAGAGAGGGAGATATTGATAACTGTCGTTCCTTCGCTGTTATCAATGCGCGGTCGATTGCCTATCAATCGTATCGTTTCGATCCAACTAATACATCACATCGACTTGAGCACGTCACAATTCTCGGAAACTAATCCACAATCGTGTCTAAAAGGCGTGGTTGCCGCCATTGGGGTGCCGGCGATGGTCAATTCCAGGCATGCATGATCTGTTAGCCACACTACTTAATGGTTAGTAATTATTAAAGAGGATAATGTGCAGCGCGGGAAGCAAAAGGTTTCCTTGTAATTGCCGGAGACCTTGTAATTTCCTGAGACCTTTCTAGTCATCCGGAATGGACCCACAGTGTTGAGACTATAAACCCCAACTGCAAAAAAATCTGTTGACGATTTAACCCAGTTGAACAAACAATAAACAACTGACATATGGGCCTGAGAAAGAAGGTAACTCGGACTGCATCAACCTAACGTACAGTATATTCCATTACATTATAATATCTGTAACTATTACATACCCTGCGGGCCACTGATAGGGCGCGTGGCAGGCGGTGGGTCCACACCAGACATTCCAGTCAATATTCACTTCGCTCAGGAAAAAAATGATAATGTATGTATCGATTCATTGGTAAAGCAACGTCTAACTTCGCTACCAACTCTTATTGGCCCAAAGGTCATGTTCCCTGATAGCACACTCTACAGCGAATTAACTTTGTATATGAATAGTATCGATTGACGAACGTCTACGTAATACCCTGCAAGCCGCCGCAAGGGTGTGTGGCAGGGGATGAGTGAGCCATCACGAGGGTTGTATTCCCTCACTCAGATATTAGATATAATTCACATTAAAAGAAAAATCTCTCATGCAAAGATTTCAATGACAAAAGAAAAAATACGTCATGCGGGAACAAAATCAATTAACATGTAATTAAAAAAAACATGCAAGATAATATACACATATTAACTAGCTATCCTAACGATTATCTCCGAGTCTGTGATAATATTTATTTTGGTCTGTATTTATACGAGGAAAAAATGAAATTTTATATTGCAATTTTATCTGTTCGGCAGTCTATCTCTATGATTTTATGTAGTACGCAATCTGATCTACCGTTGTATGTCGGGGCTGGTAATCTATTTTTGACTTCTTCGCCGAATGATCTTCCTGAAATCTGCATTATTGATTTAACCTGTACTTCAACCTACGCTCAACGAGTCGTTTTCAACCTAATTTCTCCAATAAGCTTGTTCCACTGCTACGTTGGTCGCGACAACCATTCACAAATCTAGCAGCTGTACGCTGCAATCGATCTAACACCAACACCAATCCTGTCTCATGAGGGTCCTACACACTCGAGGCATATTCGAGATGAGGCCTAACTAATGAAAAATAACTGTGATCCTTTACCGTCTCATTACATTTCCACAGTACCCTTTTTATGAATCCTAGCTTTTTACTTGCCATTCCACGAATTTCCCGAACATGTTTTCCCTACGACAGATCTTTTGTTATCGTAACACCTAAATATTTAGACGAAGGTAAATATGTAAACTCCTAAAAACATAAACCAACGAGATACTGTACACTTTACCTTGATGTAACTTGCTAGTCTAAGGATACTAATCATATACGAAGTGGGTATGTGGTGAAGTGGTGTGCGTGCAGTATTTCAAGCGGTGTGGAAATCGAGTATTTGAAAGAAGACATTGCGATTTATCGAGTCTTTGACGAGTTATCAAGTCGAGACGAGTGGCGGAATTAGCCATTGAAACGTCGGCACCCGAAACCCTGACCCGGTGGAAAACCCGCGGAAACTCCACCAGAATCTCAGGTGGGGTAGATGAAAAAGGAAACGAGTTACACCCTCCGAGACAACCAAAACCACCGTTCGCCTTTGCTATCACTTTTTGCGCGTCCCCCGAGAATTCTTCGTCGTCGTTGGCGTCGTCGCGATGTGCGGTAGGGTAGGGCACGAACTACTTGGAGACGCTCACCCCGGCCACCGTGTCACACGCTCCTCCCACCTCCACGCCCTGAATGGACCTAACGGGTGGGTGCCGTTTCCGGGATGATTTGTTCACAGTTCGCCGCTTTGAGAACGAGAAAGAATGACTGGAACGCACCCGCTCGCGTGCGGAAGGGACCCAGACGGCCAGGCACGATACAAGGGAGACTTATTATTGATGTGCACTACCCCGCTCTGCGTTTATCGATAATTGTTTATCGATTTTAGTCTTTTTGGTGGTTCGGAATGATTCTTCTGATGTGAGTCTCCGTTTATATAGCAAAGCAGTGAGCCACGTAAAGTTAACTACTCGAGTATATCTTGTAAGGACGACTCCTTTCGGATTTTGGCGTGATTGTACTTGAAAACTGAAAGACTACGTCTAAACTAACCACCTATTTCTTAAAAGAACAAATTCCACTGTAATTTAATTACTTCGTAATAGGATCGATACAGACTTGATGTGCGTACCAGCTTGACAAGGTCATTAACCCTAAAACTATTTGTCTGGGCAATAACTTGCACCGAGTATTTCCCCATTCTTAATAGTTGAGTGAACACAAAAAATTGCATTTTAATCAGTAATTTGTAGTCATAGTTTTGTTTATATGGTGTGGCGACTTTGTTACCCACGACCTTTGGTATGCATGCTAACCGTAAATCTAACCTGGCCGGCAGTGTCAGTCCAATGATGTCCATATCTCATGTGATCTATTGATTCATGTAGCATACATCGAACGTACGTATAATATTCGGGACGATGTATTTCCTTCGTCCTGCCGCTAATCCCTTCCTTCTGATAAATTAACCCAACAAAAGATTTCATTCATTGATCTATTCATAAAACTTTGACGCTTCAAGAACCTCCCCCAATAAAGAGGCAATACATTTTCCATGCCTTGCGTAGGGTTTTTCATTTCGTTAAATGCACCACCATTATGAAAATAGGTTTATGGTGGCATGGTGCACAGTGGCATGGTGCACAGTGGATAGACTTGGCCTGGTTCGAACTTCGGTCACCACGGGATTCAAATGTCGTAATGGCGAGTCTAGAATGTGTAATGTTTTGTGCCCCAAAACCTTTTAGGGAGAAAGCAGAGGCATTGATAAATGAACTCTGCTTATTCGACAGATAAACCAGCCTTGTTGGTTGGCTGAACCAGGTATGTTAGTTCGTAAGATTTGATTTGAACCACTGTGTCACGGTTTGTTAATGTTCTCTTTATTATCTCGTTGCAGGTACCGTCTGCCAGGGGAGTCCTTGTCGACTTCACGCCAGCGGTGACAGCTAGCTGCAAGGGAGGCTATATGACTATTCGCGTCGCCACCAACCAGAGCTACTCCGGTAAGAAGACACACACCCCACTCTAAAGTGTGATACTTAACCCACCTGTCCCATAACCGTATTACTTGAGTACAGGATTGCCTCGGAAAATGACCAACCGAATCTTCCCTTTCCAGATCTAACGAAATACAATCGAGTATCAGGCGTGATATGGTGGAATATTAGCATAATGAATATTAAAAAGTGCAATTTACCACAAAATAATCTTTATTTCTACCAGAGTTTCGATGTTACCGCATCATCATCAGGAAAGAAGATTCTTTCCTGATGACAATGTAATAACATCGAAGCCCGAATAGTTATAAAGATTATTTTGTGGAAAATTGCACATTTTAATATTCATTATTTCAACCAAATGTTTGCATGCTGAAACTCAAAATCAGCACTGTCCACCGCTAGCTGTTGAAGGTGATGAATGCATGACATACTAAATATCTGATTGTGAGATCGCCATGAAAAACCCGTAGTAACCCACCGATGTTAAAGCAAATCCCTTTTAGTTATGCGCAGTAGCGAAGCGATTCTGCATGTTCGTTTTGTGAGATTATTCGTAAAATTACCAAGGAGAAAATTATTGGTTTGTTTCCTAGTTTGATGCATATTAACAGTTTAGTATTGATTTATGGTCCCCGCGCTCCTTCTTATATACTTAATCAATTCCAAATCGCGACCAATTAACTCTATGACCAAGTCATCAGAAATGGTGTGACCTGTGTAACGCCTGGCCTATTGTTGTGATGTTGCGTGCTGGCCATTTGTTTCATTGTTCTTCATGTGGAATAGAATTTTGGATAATTGATTGTTGTTTGTGTAAGGGGAAGAGCGGGGATTGTTGTGAAGTAATAGCGGGGACTGTCGAGTGCGGAGTGTGAAGTGAGGCACGAGAGAATCAAAGATGCAGGAAAACATCTAGGAATGAAAAAAACCAAAGAAGACCCAAGTAATGAAAGTAGCGGACGAGGAAGGAACAGTAAGGGTCACCATGGATGGATAGAAACTAGAACAAGAGCCTATTATCCTTAGAACGATCTCGGAAATCTGATCACACGCATTGGAAGCTGAATATAGAAATAAGAAGTAGAATCGCCTAGGTAAAATGGCCCTCGATAATGCCAAAAAATACTATTCTCAGAAACCCAGAAAATTAGTGGATTGATACGAAAAAGGATTTGAAAAATGTTTTATTTGGCGTTTAGTGTTGCATGGAGAAGAAACGTGGACGATCTGGAGGAATACTTGGAAGAATTTGAAATATGGCTAAGGAGAACAATGGAATGGATTACACGAACCCAAAAAGTAAAAAAATGAAGAAGTGCTCAAGAGAATAAATGAAAGAAGAAGGATAATGAGAGCTAGATGAAAGAGGAAAGGGTAGGAGACTAGATTCTAAGAAATGACTGTTTGATAAAAAGATTAATGGAGAGAAAGTGTTGTGTTCATTGACACACACGACTTTCTTTTCGATTGATTTTTTGGAGTTTAACAATACATTAACTGTTCCGTGAAACTGGGGAATTCTGACTGGCTCACTGTCGGAGCGCCCTTCCACCTTTATTCCTCGGTAGCTTCCTGATTCTCGAATGTTCCCCGTAAACCTAGAATGAGAGGGGAGATCCTTCCAGGTGGAAGGCGGGGAAGGCTTCGACAGGACGGGGGAAAAATTGGTCTCTCAAGGGTTCACCCAACTGCTGCCGCGCATACCCAACAGAAAAGTTGAAGGGGAGGGGGGGGTGGGGAAGAAGAAGGCACGATTCGAAGACCGGAGTAAAGAAAATTATTATCGCTTCATATTTATTACGGAAGTAAGTCCCTTCGCTTTCTCTGATGTCGTCGCATTATCTGGGGCCTATTTGAAAATATCCACTGCAGCAGCTCTAGGGATTTTTTGGGAGGGAACTATGTAATCATAAACTCTTCCCCTACAGCTATACATTCTTTCATCAGTGTAATTTTCAAGCAGAAGGCTTTTAGTGGAGGTACACAAACATTTTCTAATTTCATGTGTTCTCTAATCCGTCTGCCAAATCTGTTAGCCTAATTTTTGTGTTCTCTCGCTTCATTGCGGAATACAAATTTTCCCATACATTTCTTTTATAATAACCAGGAACGCACAAGGAAATTTTAATTGAAGAATTCGCATCAAGTGAATGATTTTACTGATTTTTATTCAACTAGATTAACTTTAATCACACATTCCTTGATGGAACTTCGTTTCATAACGGAAATCGGTCAACTTGGGTTGCACCAAATAAAGGTACTCTATTTGTTAATTATTAAATAAACGGTTAATAGTTGGTTAATTTTGGCATTCCAGGCATCACTCATTTAGAGAATAATACCATTAATTGCTCAATAGACATTATGCTACGACCTGACTCTATGCAGAACTGATGATTAAGGGAAAGGAAGTGCCCCCCCCAACCCTTTATTTCGAAGATGTACTGCACTTAAAGCCAACCCTTAGATTTATTATCATGTTGGTGGCTAGTACAATGTCCTGCCTTAGAAGAAGTTGTTGCTTTACACGTGCTCAAGGCTTCCCTCTAGTGAATGTAGCCTCACATTACCTCATAGTACATACTCCATCATCACCATATTATCAGTCCGAAGGTTGTAGCAGCCCTCCAAACCATTCTGTCACCTACCGATGTCATAATACCTTCATAACATTTAACTCAGTGACGCCATCACCTGTTTCACATTAAATATTCTTGACCAACCAGATTACTTCTCTACTCTGGTACACACTGCATTAGAGATGGTTCTTTTATCTATCCTAGCTTAAAGAGATTTAAGTACTGTTTTTATTATTAATGTCGATGGTTTGTTGATGAAGATGCTTTTACTACCATTGTGACTTTTGTGAATTTATATTTTGCAGTGAGACTTCTATGAAGTGGCATTGTGCAAAATACTCCACTGCAAGCTCTTTGCTTGACATACAGTGCCGCATTGTTCATATTCTTGCCCAAATTTTTCAGGAGCGGTGCAGTCAAGAGATTACCGTACACCAGCATGCATGGCCTTCGGCAATGGCAGTCTGGTGACCACCTTGTCCATCAACCTCCTGGCTGCCCCTGGGAGCCCTGAGTACTGTGGTGTGCTGGTTAACAATGTTAGTATGCAACTAATAAGAGTTTCCAAAACTTGAGAATAATCATGGGTGCATTTATTGCTATGTAATTTCAGACTTCTTTGCAAATTTTCGTCTTCGGGCATTCACCAAAAACCACAGGGCACTTTGCAGTTTACATCGTTAATCCCCATTTCTCACTCAATGATCCCCCTTCTTCTCACTCAACAATCTACCCTCTTCCCTGTACATAACTACCAAACAAACTTTTTAACAATTAACCATTTAAAATTTTACACATAAACACATAAACAACAATAAAATAGCAAAGTGCCAATTCCAATGCGTCCAAAGTGCCAATTCCTTTGTTCCCTCATTTACTAAACTGTACTCACTGAGCTCAATGCCTTCTACCACCATCTTCAACTTTCCTTACCTCTACAACGTTTTCCTGTCTTCTATAAACTTTCCCAATACTCTTCATCTCTTCCCCACCACACTTAAAATTTCTTTGTTTGTCTTCCTCTCTTTTAATTTCACTTTCTCCATTCTTCTCCACCTCCACATCTCAAATACTTCCTGTTAAAACTTTTCATATCCACCCAGTGACTATCTTTGGGAACAACACATACTTCATATGAAACCTTACTTTGTTTTCTACAAATTGTGTTTCCTTCTTCTCTTTTTTTGCTTACACATTCCACATTTTCCATTGGGACTTTCTGACAACATTTAGGTCTTCAAGTATTATTCTAAGTTGCTCTTTTACAATGTTTATCATATTGTGTTCACGTATCATCATGTCACATGTTCATGTATCATGTTTAAGTGCTCACTTTTCTTTTCTTCTCCTCAATAGTAAATTCACTTCCGCACAACATAGATCTATTTTCACTTTCTTCCAAAAAGTTTACTGACCTTACCCTTTCCCATCTCTTCTGTTAATTTGTTGTTTTTCTTCGTGGTTATTTTTTTCTGTTTATGTTTGACTGTATGCATCTCTATTTGTGTTGTTATTTGGTCCACTTTAAATTGGCTGAACAGTTGTATGTGGTACTCTTTCTTTAAATAAATAAATCTCTAAATCTGACCTTCCCTACCAATTCAGTACATGTATGTAATAGACATTTAATATGCCTATTTAATAGAATTGTCAGATTGATGTTTTCTAACAATATTAAATGATTAGATTAGATTAAAAGATTAAATCACCACTTGTGTCTTAGGAATTCCAAAGCAGTGGTATTTATTCCTACATCTGTATATAATATTCTACTTAAAATATTTAGCCGCACATTTTAAATCTGATTAAGTCCTGACTTCTTACCCCTTAATTTTTTCATAATTGGCTTACACTGTGTATCTTAGTTGTTTATTACTTGGAAATACTAACTGTTTATATTTTTAATTGCAGAAAACAGAAGAGAGATCTGTCCCAATAGCTGTGAGGATTCACCAGAGGCTTGAATTGACTGATGACAAGTTTTATGTCATTACATGTGGAAAGGCAGGATTTAAGAATGCCAAGTAAGTAATTAGTTGGTGTGATCCTTCATTTTGAAGGAATAAACATTTAATGAGCTCAGAAGATGTACATCATGGCAGAAGTTTCCAAATTACAGAAGAATGTGTATAAATATTAAAATTTTCATATCACTGAACTATTAAACAACAGACAGTCAAGTACCATAAAAATTTATAAATGTACATTGTCCAAAATATCATTGCCTTTTATTGAATTGGACAATAGTCTGATCCTCTTCCAGATATTCCTTAACTGTTAAATTTTTCTGAACAACAAAGGCCTTCCATTGCCTGAAATGAAGGATTGGGAATCAATGAATCAATATCTGGTGTACTGTTCCTGACCAAGCATTGACAAAAATTAAATAGAAATTTTCATGTCTAATGCTGGCATATATATCTTGAAACATGGGAAAGAAAACATAGTTTTAGGAACAACAAAATTCAGACTGAATTATTTTTGATTGCTCTGTAAATTCATAATCAGTTATGTTTGATGTTACTATTTAGTGAAATTTTTCTTGACTGTGACATCTTTAAGCACATCTCTAATGTTTTCTAATACTCTTTCTTTATTCATTCCAGGAATGAGACATCCTTGGTTTCACTGAAACTTCTTGAGAAAGGAAAGAGAGTGCACGAAGTGGTGTATGGCCGGGCATACACACTGCGTGCTGACATCTCACGACCAGATGGTTAGTGTCTGACACTCCTCCTATATAGATTTCTTCATGGAATATTATATTACATTTTTTAGTTTTCATAATATAAAAGAATTGTGAATATTGATAGAATGGTGTTGTATTTCATCACACCATGTTTAGAAGTATGTATGGGGTGTAGTGGACCAACTATGTTTGCAATCTGAAAGATTTTAATTCATAACAATGGGATAATATAGCATTTGCATTAAGAATAATTATCTGGATCAGTTACGTGATATAAATTTAGCTGCTGAAGCATCTGAAAAGCAAATTCTAGCACATATTCAAATTTGATATTAAATTGTAGATTATGAATTTGATTTCTTTGTTGAATTCAATATCTTCTATTAAAAAACCCTTTTGTTAATCAAACCACTATATTTTAAATTATTTTATAGTAGTTTCAGTAAACATTTCAACATTCTATAGTTTTTGTCCATGGAATAGTAAGAAAAATGTATCTTAGGTATATTTAATTTAAATGGATAGGGCATGTAATGATATTGCCAATTAAAATGAGCTGGTGTATCTAGCAGCTATGGTTCATGAATAAAAATGAATGCATTACCAATTCTGTGAAGAACCTGAGAGGGTGGTAGAGTAAACTGGACCAAGAACCACATCTGATACTACAGAGGAGGGAGGAGAGATGATTCATTCAGAGGAGGTCAAAACGAAACAGTTTACAAACCTCGCACTGTGTATTGACCAGTATACTTTACTCATCTATGTAGTCACTTGGGTGCTGTCTCCATTTAATTCTCCTAGATTAGTGAATTTTTTTACACAACTGGCTATAATAATGTGCAATTTAGTCTATCCTCTCTCTTAGTGATTCAGTTGTCATTATTCCAGAAAGTGAATTAAGTTTAGGATGAAGGTAATCGCTATGCCCAAAATGAACACAAAAACATATTTAACGTATGCATTATCATGACATTTATTTTTTTAATTCAAGGTTTTTCTTCTCCTTCCAGGCACGTATGGAATTCAAGTCAAGTCCTGCTTTGCATTTAACAAGAGCAATAGCAGCTTCCCTCTCATCAACCATCAAGGGTAAGTCAAACTTCAAGTGCTTGAGGACAATTCATCATATGGTCTAGATATAACTGACATTGTAACCCTTTATCATGATTCATATTGAAGAATTCAGCTAGAAAAATAGTGATCCAGGTACATATTCCAGTTTGAACAAATGTTTTCATCCTTCATGCATGCACTCAAAGTCCATCTCATATGTAATTTTTTTCTGTGAATAATAATGCCATCATACTCTCTCCTCTTCAACCTGGGTTAGATATAACTGTGCCAAACATCTTGATAAAGAGTTCAGTAGGTGTAAATAATTTATGTAAGGCTAGTTTAAGATGATATCCCCTTCAGCTGCCTGTTTGATGGATAGATACTTATTTATGTAATGCTATGGAGATCATGAACCATGACGGATTTAACTGTGTCCAGTCCTGAAATAAGTACTTGTCTCCATTATTTCAGGTGTCCCCTAAGCCGTGTCATCTCACCTTTCAAGTATAATGAGAAGTTGGGTGCAGCTGATGCAACACTTCGCTCCATGTTCAGGTTCCCTGACAGCAATGAGGTGCACTTCCAGTGTGACATAGCGGTGTGCAAAGGTGAGCACCGGAGCAATGTATTTCGGAGTGAAATGTGAATAAATTGAGCCCTTTGAAAATGTTAAAACATTCAAATCTACTTCTGTATCCATTGATTTACTTCTCCATTACTCAGCAGATGGTTTAAATAGTTTTAAACTGAGTCTTTAGAGTATTTTGTCTCCTGTCTCTATATTTTACTTTGCTGTTGTGAGAAGAATGATAATGAAAATTAAAACAGGCCTTCAAAAGTGTCCTGGGTCAAGTTGAAACAATAATTTACTCACTTATCTGTATACTAGTTTCTTTTGTAAGTGAACTGGTGACATTTTATAAGTTAAATCTATTACTATACTGCATAATTGGAATTTTCTTGAAAAGTATATGTGCTTTAATGTACAATAGAGGAGTACATGATACATTGAATAAATGACCTTTAGTGTTCACCTCCTTTTTGAACTTAACATGTTTAGTTGGTGCTTTTGCTCATATTTATCTACGAGTTTAGTAATTTGTGACGGTTGAACTATTTCAATGCCAGCTGGGTTAGCCTAGTAAGCTTGCTGGCTAACCCAAAGGTTGAAGGTTTGAATTCTACCAAGTTCATGGGTGTTGTGTTTGTCCAAATGGGTTTCTTCTGTGATGCATGAGGTGTTAAAAACCATCACTAGACCCTTCAAAAAACAAAAATACTGCTACATAATTCAATACACTCTACATTTGCATATCTCCCAGGTATTATCATTTTGATGATTTAGTGAGGTAGTCACATGCATTGGAGGGCATTTTTACAAATCTGCAACAATTCTCTGTTCACAGGTACATGCACAGAACCACGATGTGGCGATGATGAGGCCCTTGAGGCCTTGCCAGCCCCCCAGGCAAGGGCCCTCTCCTTTGCCACCTCACGGGATACATACACAACAGATGGTGCAGCCGATGATGGGGTACTCATGGCTAGCACAAGTGTGTTTGTCCTGGAGCCGGGTGACTCACCAGGTAAGCCAACAATCCAATAACCTCTCCCACTTCCTCTCCCCCCCATTCACATACTCCTCAACACAAGCAGTGCTCATCTGTATTAATTTAATGACTGCTTGGAGTTAGGTACATCTTCATTAGGCTAAACCTGGTTACCACTGTAATTTCATAACAGGTGAAACGATTATTTTTCTTACTGAACATATGAACATTGGTGCTTTTGAACATTAATGAACATATGGTGCCTTTGAATACATTTGATTGATTGAAGGATAATCTACAAGGTAGATTTTTGAGCCTCAGGTTAGATTTGTCCCACTATATCATAACTTACTTTCTCTTCAAATCTACATACTTCCCGCCACCTATTATTCTATCCAAAATCCCTATTCTCTTCCTACCCCTACCTCACTTACTCAAAATTCTACTCTCCATTACAACCTTCAACAACCCATTGCCTGTGAACATCCTATCCACCCACCTTTCCTGGCTTCTTCAAATTTCACATGGCAATCGTCTCTCCCTATTCCTAGCACTTCTTCATTCGTTTTCCTCTCAATCCATCTCACCTTCTCCATCTGTCGCCAAACCCACATTTCAAAAGCCTCCAAACTATGCTCATCATCCCTCTTCATGGACCAGGTTTTAGATCCATATAATGCTACGATATGAAGATTTTCACTAATATGCATTAAAGTTTTTTTAAATCTTGGAATCGTGTTTAATTTGAAAAATTACTGTTGCAACAGTGAATTAACCCAGTGACTCAATTTCTTATCTTGTTTTTTTTTACCCACCTGAAATTCCCATGTATTAAAACATGTTTAGTTAAGATTTGTACAAACATAGACTGATTTATTTAAAAAGCAATTCATTTTGATAGGGCCATAAAATATTTTTCATTAACAAAAATTAAACAACTTTAAAAACAACAGGAGCAGAAAATTACCATATTTATTAGCAAAAGCCATTCCTGATAGGCAGGTGAATCACCATATTTCAGAGCCAATGGGTTGAACGTGTGGTTCCCAAAGTGGGTGTATTGCTCCCTGGGGTACATAGTTCTTTCTAGTAATAATAAAAGTTTTTATTTTTAATGTCAGGGTTAAATTATGAGTACAACTTTTTAAAGGGAAAAATTGGGTAGTTTTCAGTATTTTTGGATGAGCTGATGCTTGTGTCAGGCTTGCTCCAAGGAAAATTAATTATTGGCTTAGTCACTTAAAGATATTATAACTTTTTCTGTCACTTAAGTGAGAACTTTGGTGGAATATGATCAGTCATCAAATGAATTGAATGTTCGCAGGCATCACTTTGTGGAAGTTATTTATATCTGTAACTGAATCCTTTTCTAAAGATTTTCCCCACCCCTTACCTTTACTCTTAGCCCAACTCATGTGTGGGAAACCAACATGCACCCTCCCCCCCTTTGATCCCCACTCCAGCTATCTCTCACCTGAACAACTTTCTTACCTCCTCTTCCCCACCTCTTCACATTTTCCCATTCCTTAACCTCCCTCTCTCCCTCTATGCTGTCACAATACCTCCTTATTTTTTGCTACTATAATCTGCCTTCTCCATATTGGCCATTAAAAAAAGTATGTATTTTGAAGTCTACTCCCTACTTTGCTGGTTCTATGAGTGTGTGCGAAATTGGGTAAACATATGTCAAATAATATGAAATAAGGAAAGGGATGTAAAACATTTCAAGGTTCAACACAAAATGTGGTGAGGAAATGGAAACTCACTGATTCTAAAGGAGAAAAAATTGCCCAGCTGAGGTAAAATATTTTCTCTTTAGAATAGGTGAGCTAAGTAATACATTATTCTTCTTTTATGGTGATCAGGATTCTGCTTATTTTCCAAATCATAAATTAATTTCAACCTCCACAAATGCTTAAATTAAGTAGAACATGGTATTAGATTTATGTTCCTCTGATTGGTCCAGATGATAACTTTGGAACTGGAAAATTTTTTTAGTATGACTCTGTCACTGTACTATTTTTCCTCTTGCTCGAATTAATTTGCCTAACATGCTGATTCGAAATTGCCATGTCACACAGTGACATGACTCAAATGCCCCTATTAAATTAAAATCTCAGGTGATGTCTTTGGACAGATCATTTAAGCAGTATGGCTCTGTGATTTTCTGGATGTCTGATCATTGATTGGTCTAGTAAATATCTCGCAAGGGTGTTGCTATTCATAGGGGGGGTCTGAGTTGTGTGGGAGGTTTTGTTTCCCTCCCATTAATGTAGAATGCTTTGTAATTGCAGTGTTGCAGGAGTTGTGTGATGACAGCATCAATGGAGTCCGTCCCCCTTGGCTACTCTACCTGTGCATTGCATTCGGTGTGCTCTTCCTCATTATGCTCGTGGTGAATATGTTCCTCTGCTCAGCAATGACCTGCGCTTGTGCCCGAACTGAGATTGTTGAGAAGGAGGCACCACCCAGCATCATCGATGACTACGACCCATATCGCAGCTGGCACGGTTCACAGTATGGCTCGAGGTAGGCATCAGTAGTCATTTTGGTTGCATTATTGCATGTGGTCCACTGATGGGAATCAGGTCATCGCTAATGAAATTGCAACTTCACAACTGGCCTCTGCCTCTCTTCACTTGATATTAATTTGTAATGGCAGACTTATGAATAAGAATCACAGTTTCAGGCTTGTTGTGGTGGATGGAACTCATAATAAAGAATGAATGCGATTTTCCACTTTGAAAGAAATTAATCTCTTGTACCTAATGATGGCTGAGTGAGTTGAAATATGGATTATATTAAATTTCTTTGAAAGTCAAAAGTCAAAAGAAAAATAAAAGGAACAGGACTATTTTATTCATTCTTTATTAGCAGTAGGCTTGTTGGTTGGGTGAGTTTTGGATTCACAGACATTTCCATTCGTCAATAAATCTTTGTTTGATTTGGTCTGTTAAATTTTTCCTTTCAAAGGTACTCTCTGAATGGGAAACCCGGCTATGCCTCTGGAGGATCAACGATGAACTCAACTCGGTCCGTGTCCACCAACAGCGACCACTATGCCATAGTTCATTCCCGCCCTGGCAGTCGATATTCAGTTCCCGCCACAGGCACTGGTCACAAGAGCCATCACCACCAGCAGCAGCACCTGGGTGGCCGAGGCCCTGGGTCAGGGGGAGCCTCATCTCCACACTATATGACCGGAGGGGGAAAGATGCAGTAGCAACAGCTGTGAATCTGCATGTTGGTGTTTTTTGTGGAAGCCTCCCATACTATCATCTCGTCTGTGTCCCCTGTCCCTCATGACATAAATTAATACTTAATGGTCACATCCCAGTTTCCACAAGTCCCTCAAAAGTAGTTTGATTCCCTTGGACTGATGAAAAGATGTTGTACACTGATGCAGACAGGGAACAGCTGTGTTTATGACAGGAGTGATTTGATAACATATGTACGAATGAGAATGAGGGAGGAAAAGAGGGAAGATTGAAAATGGTATATAATGAAAGTTAGAGGGAATGCTCAACTCAACAGAGGGATGAATGAACTGAAGACAATATGGAAACATAAACTGTTGAAAGCTAGTGTAAGTAGCGACTTGAGTTGTCACCCTCAGGATCCTGAGACGAGTGGGGGGAAAGGACGAGTTTTGGTTTTGCCAGAAATATTATATTATTACTTTGGATGTGGTTGTGAACATTGGTGCAAATTAACAGTACCCATGTTAAATACGAACAAGCCACAACATTTTTACCCAACCCTACATCTTAATGTATTTGATTGAATTGTTCATGCCATGATGCTTGTGAAGGAAAAAGACCAGTTACTTTTCTAGGTGCTGTAGTAATTTTTTTTGCCTTGCCTAATTACACTTCCAGCAAGAACAGATTCATATTCTGTACATATTGTTCTGCCCTCACTCACTCATTTTTCAAAATAGCATGGTCAACAAAGTGATATTCTTCAGAGTTTGCCTTGATGAAAGTCAAGTCCTTCCATATTGTTTATTGATTCATTATTAGACAGAACTTGTGACATTGGGTGAAGTTACTTAGCCAGAAAAACATGTAAAATATATGGTTTTTGTAAAATCTTTGAAATTTTCCTTAATATCTAATAGAAAATAATTACTATAATTGTTTTTTATTTTATTATATTAATAATTTCAATTTTGGAGAATTACAACTTTTATTAAAACCATGTATTTCACTTTTCATACAATACCATTACGTTACTATATCTGCAATAAGGGTTTCAATTCATCCCAAGGATGGTTACATATTAATTGAAAAGATTTGGATATTCTTTTCTTCTAGAATTTTCTATTACTGTCTACAGGAAAGATGACATTCACTCATCTTAATGGAGCTCATTGTGCTATTTAAGGGCAGATAAGATGGAAGCTGAGGTGACATGAAATCCAACCAATCAACTCACCCTCCGAAACTGAGAGAGTGCTTCATTTTGTGTTGCTTCTTCAAAAATCTATTCCTTTCTGCCCACAAACTCATTTTGTCAAATAAGAAAATGTTTAAACATGAGAGCACATGGCCTGTTACACAAGGCAGGCATCTCTTGCTACTCTGTATCATCCTGTGACAAGGGTGAAACCATCAACATGACCAGAGCAGTGCTATTTTAAAGTAACAGACTAGACTTCAGGAATTTATCCCAATTTTTACCAGTTACTTTTACTTTAGTTCTCTCTGCCGATTAGTTGTGAGCCGGCCACTTTCAAAATGCTTGGGATAATCATAGTATTCGTCACTGTGTAATGAACAATCAAAAAATGTGCTAATGATCATACTTTGACCATATTCAGTGCTTATTATTACATTTTTATTTTATTTTTCAATAACTTATTGAGTTCTTTTTTTAGTAAGGAGACAAATTGGTTCAAAGTAGAGAATATATCGTCTCTGGCCTCAGCCTTGCCGATATATAATTATTGATTGAATATTATGTTTATTTGAAATGTTTGGGTGTGAAAAAAATATGTGATTTTGTTTGGTCTTGTCTGACAGGTCCATTCGTTAGAAACATTGCCAATGAATTAAAGTAGTCAACTAAGAAGAAACCTTGAAATGTAATTCACTGAGTGAATTTCAATAAGGAAGGGCATGTTCTAACAGAGTACAGGATACTTTATATTCAATTCTATCATTTATTTGACATCCGTGATTAGAATATTCAGAGGCTTTACTTGGGACACTGTTGACCCCAGATGTGAAAGGAATAATTAATAAGTGGATAAAAGTTCCACAAGGAAGAAATTAGACATTGAGTGTACACACTAACATGTACTTACTTGAGATAAATTTGTTTAGTGTATATGTTGCTTAGATTTGTGAATGCCAAAATGTGAATTCTGTAGATAAATATTAATGAGTATGTGTGAATGTTTTATTGTGTGGCTGATTAAAATGCAGATGGAAGAATGAATGACTGAATGCAAAAATAATGACAAGGTTACATTGACATCCTTGTTATACGCATAGAAAGATTGAGAATCTGCGTGATCTGTACATTCCAGAAAACCTCATGAGGGAATGTTTTGAAAGTAATATTGGTAATGAGTTTTATATTTTGTTAGCTATTAACAGAATGTGCTCCTGTTTTATCTTATGGGTGCTATAGAAAGTAAGATGTTTTGAATGTATGTTTGCAGCACAATCTTGTATTAACTTTATACTCTATTTACAGAAATGGCACCAGTTGCACACCAATGGGTGATTGTCACTGCAATGACTATTCATTTTTTGCCATATTTTATTACTGGAAGGTCCTTCTGATTCATGGCCTCACTTTTCCATATACTAGTGCTAATTTATATACGATGAATTTGACATTCATTTCTATACCATCAGATTACAACATATTATAAAAATAAACTGAAAAGTGTTGACTGCTTTCTCTTTCCCTGAAAGTATGCCTATCAGAGAATTCTGGAAGGAATTGTCTGGCAGTGGGCTATCAACTCTGTGTGATCAGGGAGCTCATTGCCTCTTTGAGTTCTTCTATCTAATTCCCTATTCCTGATGAAGGAATATCTGAGTGTGTGGACTTTAGTGCAATTAACGTCTGGTTTTAATGTTTTGAGACATAGCCATCAACTTTTATCTGTGATTACATGAACTGCTTGTAATGCATTTATGAGCAAATATGTATAATCAGTAACTGATGGCTTTTGCTATTATAATTGAGTAATCATACTGCAATATTTGACTGATGTATTATCTGTCATCTTATGTTATATCTGTACCAATAAATTACTAATTAAAATTAAGACTTTTATTTTAAAAAGTTTAGAGGAATTTGATTCATTACATATTTTTCATTTGCTACACATCATACATAACTTATGGCATCCCCTTGAATGCTATGTATTTAATATTCAGATAATTATTAGTCCCTTCATAGCAGAAGATACACTGAAACTTTACATTTATGATTATGAAAAATGGACTGCATACATAGCCCAACACAAAATGATATTTGTTGATCTCATTAGTTCAGGGATCATACAGAACTAAATGGAAAACAAACTGAAGAACAAGTTTATATGCATATTATATCTAGAATAACAGTCTCACCAGATACATAATTGTGTACACACTCTTGAATTTGGCACCATGCATTCCGTAATTAGTTATTATAGTATAAGGGACTACTGTCCTCTATAAATATTATATATATAAGTTCTATAAATATAAATGAATTAATTCCTGATTTTTAAATTATCTTTATATTCACATGCTGATTGCAATATATCACAGCAAAATTATTACTTTTTTATAAGATTAAATTAGAAATTTATTAATAAATACCAAAGCACTTTGCAATAGAAGGATGCAACATAATCTTTTAATAATTTTTTTCACCAAGGAAGAAATCTGTCTCGATTTATTGGACATTACCTTAAATACCAAAACAATTGATTACAAAAATCAAAAATCTCTTATTCTATCCATAAACTTCACTTGCTAATATTTCACCAAGTATTTGTTCCAATGGTCTATGTATTATACAGTTCAATAAATTACTGCTTATTTTATGGTTATTCTGCCTACGTATGACAATTACTTCTATTCAATAAATCACATTTTTGCAAAAAAAATCATCAAAATGCATCAATTAAGCCATACATTGTAACTTTCTCGAAATTTTGGGACTGATGGATTTGATAACCACCGGAGCTCATGTTTGAGCCCACTGTAGCACACAGCCAAAAGATACCCAGCAGGCCATTCAAGAATGTAACTACTTTGATAACATGTTACATGAATAAGCAATAAATTTCTATGTATGTAATAAAACTATGACATTATGTTAAATTACATTTTTCAGATAATTATAAAAATTCACATTCTGTGTAAATTTACAACCATATGTATTAGCATTTGGTTTTATAAAATGGGAAAAGAGAAAAAACACAGGTAAGGGATGGTCCTCTGTATTATTTCATTACGTAGGGACCACACAAAATTCTGCCTGTCTATTAAATAATGAAGACTTGCAACATTGTATACAAAATAAATGTTATAAACTTCCATCTAAATTGTTTTAATATTTTACAAGGATCAGAATATTTTCTCAAGGGCTAGCAACGGTCCACAGATCACACTTTGATAAATGCTGATATATTGCACTTGTGTTAATTTGAGCAAGTTTGAGAACTTAAAAATGAACAGCTTTGTACTAAAAGAGGAGAATTTGTAATAGTTTGAATGTGGTCTTTGCGGAAGGAAGAGGAATCGTCAAACCATAAGAATGGTCAAAGTGGAATGTTAGCTAATATCACCATTAAGATTTTCAAAATAGAATTTAACTTGTTAATATAAGCCTATAGAGAATATAAAGACGCATTGCTATGTTACGATTTTGAATCTCCCTCTAAAAACTTAACTTTTTAGAACGCCGTATGTGGCAGAAATTAGAAACTACAACTGCGAGACACGCTTGACAATCGATTGTCAACTTTGTCGAAGGTGCATCAAGTTTTGTTGGACCTCACGATTTTGTCCGTAAAAATAGACGTGTCTTCGTTATAGTGTATGAAATTGTCTTTAAGTATTGGTGATCTTAATTCATAGATATTTTTTGAGGATTGACGAGTAGTTAAGAGTGTGTTTGGTGTAGATTATTTCCCTTGCAAGTATTTTTCTGACGCCTTTGACGTTCCCGAAGATTATTTTGCTCTGGAGGATGGTTATCTCGACGTTTCAGCCTTCAGTTAGGAGAATTTAGCGAATTCTTTGCAACTATCGTCTATAAATATTTTATATATATAATAATGAATAATCCTGGAAAAGATGGAATGGGCAGAGGAAGGGGTCGTGGTATGAGGCGCGAAAATCAGGCGTTGGAAAGGCGAGATCATCGTCGTTCCGTCGAGGCTGTCGAAAAACAATTTCAGGATGCCTCTTCATCTAATGAATTTATGCAAAGAGGTGCGTGATTTTAGTTTAAAATTTTTTTGGTTATTTAAATATGGTGTGCTGACATGTTGGATTCTTACAGGGTCTGGTACTTCTGTACAAACATCTGTTGTAAATGCGGAGGTCAAAAGCACAAGTGATGTTTCGAAGACATCAAAGTTGTCTGCCGACGCAAAAGAGTTCTATCCTAAAGGTTACCTTCCACAGGATCATAATGTACAGGTTAGTTTTATTGCTTTAAGTTAATATACAGTTTGGCTCCTATTCATTGCCAGGTAACCTTCAAGTCTTGACTTAAATGTTATAAATTATTTCTAGCCGTTACTTTAATTATTTTAATATTATTAATAATTTTTGAATTTAGATCGTTTTGCTGTTATTTGGTGCTCAATCATGTCGGATTGAGAAATTAGCGTGTCTCATGGGCCATATTGGACAATTGATACAGCGTGCATAGTTGAAATAGTAAATAAGTGTTGGTTATTTTAAAATAACTTGAGGTTTAGTAATTAGTAAATTGGTTATAGGGAGGAGGTTATTATCTCAAGGAAAATTGTAAAATAGTATTAATTGGTAACTAACTCATTGGAGCATCCTCGTTGAAATCAGAAGTTGATTTTTCCAAATTTTAGTTCTTGCCTACAAATTTTTAACTATTTTGAATGTGGCCGATAACTTGTTTTAAACTTCCCCTGAATATGAACCAGTGAAAGTAACTCTTGTTCCATAAACATTCATTGGATTGAATCAAAAAAGCATCACCATATATTATTGTCTTGAAAAACGGGCCAAGCAATATTTTATTAGCTGAAGCAGAACACCTAGGTGTGCTTAGAATCATATGTATGCTTACCGGAGGTTTTAGTAAGAGATCGAACACTAAACTCTGGGAAATAAACTAATAACCTTCACTATAATCCAGCAGTAGGTGTGTTTATAGAGGATAAAAGTTCAATGCTCACTCTACTCATATGATTAGTTATTTGAACATAAATCAAGTATATCTTTCTGAAGTGAGTGTACATTAGGTGATAAGTATATAATAACAAATTTAAAAGGAAAAATTGTTGGGGAGAAAGGTAGTCTTTAAGATATTGGGAATGGTAAGGGAGAAGAGGGAGTTTTAAGAGAGTAATTCGAGGAAGGTCGAAAAAGCGATGAGAGAGGTTTTTTGTTGAATTAGGTAAATTAATTATGAATTTAATTAATAATTAGAATGGAGAGGTGAAGGATATTCCTTTAAGATTCCATTTGGGTATGTAGGAAGCATGCAAAGCTGGAGAGTTATTCTTATTTCAGCACTAAATATATGAAGGGTATTACAGAATTTCCAAATTGATTGGAGTCTGTGACATGTAGTTATATACAGGATTAATCAAAAATCTACTTATAACTGGTAGACTACCGCATTTATCCATGTAATCTCCTTTGCATAATCCCATATCCCCAAATTTTAAAGGAAGCATTTTTTTAAACTCTAACTTTTCTTGTATAATTTCTCCTTGAAAATTAAGGAATCCTATATTGATAAAATTTCCTTGTCATTAATGCTTACGTCTCTTCGACCTCCCGTCTACTTTCTCATCTTTTTTCTTCACAGATCATGATTCTGGTTCGCATAATGCTACATTCTCTATTAAGGTTTTTCCTACTTTTTATTTTTCACCATACCTAAAGTAACTCTCATAAGTTTCGTCCAACATATAACCTCTGCCTA
Source organism: Rhinocypha anisoptera (assembly GCA_011762765.2). Classification (NCBI taxonomy): domain Eukaryota; kingdom Metazoa; phylum Arthropoda; class Insecta; order Odonata; family Chlorocyphidae; genus Rhinocypha; species Rhinocypha anisoptera. The sequence continues at coordinate 427,247 of WURS02000001.1, read as the reverse complement.
CTCATGCACAATTCTCCTTATATGCTGCCAACACTGCCCAGTTTCTTCCAGAATGCTGCCCAAATAATTGAAGTGATTCTCCTGTTCTTTTTTTATCCTCTTTTAATGTTAACCTTGATCTTGGATGGATGGATAACAATGCAAAGAAATGGGATATTGTATTCATATATATTATCAAAACCATTTAATTATAATTTCACAATTAGTACATAAAATATAGTTCTTTCATTGACATTTATCATCCAATTATATTCATGACTTATTTTGATTATTCAACCATTGTCATTGGCATGGCTTATGCCCTTGAAAAATGTTGTATTATAATTAAGTTAATTTGACAGACCAAACTTGCACAAGCAGAAAAGAGATTAAAATTTAATATTGCATAGTATTGTGAGTAAAACTTTTCTAAGGAAGTCAGGCTAGACTGTGAGTGTTCAAATGTATGGAATACTTATATTTAATTTCTAGACTGAAGTGTAAAATATCTTCTAAAAACTTTGGCACATTGTAAGAAAGCTGTTTGGAAAGAACTGTTGTATGCCATTTGTGGAATTCCATCCTTAGGTATAACTAGGAGAATAATTGTACACTTTATATTCCAAATAGGATGGTTTGGTGAAATACCCTGTTGTGTCAGTGCCTTTATTTAGTGATTGTGAGTTGTAACTCATATCACTTGGACAAATGCTGAAGCAGTATATTGATTCAACCTGGCTTAATCTGCCCTTGTATACAACAAAATGTCATTCTTTCCCCAGTAAATGAAATTTCTCTAAAACTTTGGTTTTTGTGTTTGGAAGGAAGAGTAACATTTTGAATGTGGTCAACCCATTCTCTTTTTCGAACGTTTCAGAGAAGTGGAGAGGACAACTCGGAGGTCAAATCCCGCATAGGGGAACTGATGGCCAGCCTGACGAGGGACCCCGGAGAATTTGACCGTGCCCTAACTCCACTGCGTGAGAAGTTTGTACAGTGGTTGCAGGAGCCTGGTGCTGTATACACAATGGTTGATGACATTGTTGAGCAGGTAGTAGTGCCATCTATTGTAAGACTCATGGCATCGCCTTAAAGAGTATTGCATTATTTGGGAAAACCATTGTAATTTAATTTTGGTACATTTTGAGCTGTGCAATTTTCAGGTTTAAATCATCTTTTTGGTAGTCATTCAGCTCTAATCAATTTGAAATGTTTCAGGAAACTTTACATGAATATGCTGTAATTGGTGATTCAGAAGTCAGAGAAAATCTTTTGTTGGGTCTTAGGCACTGTTATAAAGATTTTACCATGACAAATGATTCTATATCTTCTACTTTGAAAGAATTTCAAAGAAGATCTTGGATTTCCTTTTTTTTCTCATACTTTGACTTCTTATAAGAAATAATATTACCTAATCCTGCAGAAATTTCATTTTTTAAAATGGTAAATTATACTGTAAATTTGAGAGAAAAATACTTAACAAGGATATTAATGACAAGGAGTCTTCCACTGTTAAAAGGATATCCAATATTTTGTCATTATATGTGATTATCACAGTCATAACTTGTCAGTCTATTAGGTATTATGTTTAAAATGCACCCTCTCTTAGGTATCATGTTTAAAATAAAAATAATCAGATAAATGATTTTGTTTTAACTGCAGGAGGCTGCAACATCACCATATCAGAAAAAAAGAGTTTGTAAAACAAAGTGCAGTTGTATCCTATAACTTGTAATCCTTGAATTCTAGCAAGAGCTAAAGTTTATGATCAGGGGGAATCGGGAATAGGTTTATGGAACCAAGGGGGCAGTGGCTCGAAAAATTTGGAAAACGGTGTCTTAGACTGTACAAGTACGGATAGTAGTAGGAGAATGAAGATGGGGAGCATTAACTTTGGCAGTTGGAGGGTACTAATTGTCATCTGTGCCTTGAATCTTTCATTAAAAGCAAATGGTAAAAAAAGGCATGGTAAGGGTTTGAATTAGGAACTAAAATGCTTGAGAAACAAATTAAATCAACTATATCCACAGGAATGAAATCAATTAGCTAAAGGACTACTGACCTGGCTGAGTACATTGTGGTACTGGTGTTAGAGGTTTGGTATCTAGATGTTGGAAAATGAAGTTGATGATTATTTCGAGAAGAATGAAGACGTACTGATAAAAAGAGATAAAAGTAGGCAGCCAAAAATTGGGAGGAGGCAGAGAATTTAATTTAATGACACAATACTTCAGTCAAAACATATACTAAAGGAAAGAATTGCAATTGCATTTGCGAAAGATGCATTTGTGGATAAAAAGATGTTAATAACAGGAATTTTAGGCAAAGACAAAGGAAAGAACTGTAAAAACCTGTATGAAGGATGACACCGTATGGTACTGAAATATGTAATTTCAGCAAGGAAGATAAGATAGGTTAGAGGAACTGTGGATATGGTTGTGACATAGAATGAAGAAAGTAAAATGGGTAGAGAGAAAAGCAAAGATTGTGAGGCATTGTAGGAGAGGAGGGCCAATTTATGTTAGAAATCAGAAGAAGGTAAGAAAAGTGGAAGGAAGATAGACTTTGTGGTAATGGCTTATTGAAAGCTGTTGTAGAAGGTATAGTTTTATGTGAGAAAGAGGTGAGAGTGGTATATGGATTTCGCACAAGTGATTTTGGGATGGATTATGTAGAGACAAGGAGGGATTTATTGTTGGGTGGAGTGTGATTGTGGCCATCAAAAACCTTCCAGTAACTGGTAGATTACCTAAGTCAAAAGTCATATCATACCATTATTATTATCTCCTCTTTCCAAGTTAACATAATTTCCATGCTTGAATCTTTTGAGAATGAAAAATATACTAATTTAGCAGCTGTAAATCAAAAACTATGTTTCCTCTTTCACATCAACTTTAGTATTTTTATCTTTCGATGTGTCAATTTTTCATTTCCTAAGAAAGTTGCAAAATCACTTTGGCTGAAAAGGATACTCCTAAGTTTTTTTATTTTACCTTTAATTGTTTTATATAAATGTACTCTCTGTGCAGTGAATACTTTATTAATTATGACTACTCTTGACAATTTAACTCATCAAATAATCTTTCCAGAGGAAATTTAATCTGAATCCTCAGAAATAGTGCTTGCAACATTAGAAGTTTTATGTGCATGTGGTTTGGGTTGTGAATAATATTTTTGGCTTGCATCGCTTGAATCTCACTCTTACAGTCTATTGTTGAGACCAACTTCCGCTACAATGGTGCCCGCCTCTGCAGTTTCCTCTACAGTCTGTCTGGCACCAATCCTGGCTCTGCATTTAGAAGTTACCTAATCAGCAGGTATGAGTATGGATTATTCATGTATGTATGGTTATTAGTACATTGTTCAATGCAGAAAAATATATTGAAAATCTTCCTAAAATTTAAAACCAACACTGGCTACTAAATGACATCTCTTCTAAGCTAGGTATTATTTTCTTATTTATTCAATGATCAAGTCTGACTCAGTTGAATTCAGCCTCCTTTTACTCTTTGTTTCTGTGTATAATTTTCCATTTCTGCCAATCATTATTTGGTCTCTATGTGTGAAAGGTAGTTTTAATTATGTGATAATGTTTACCTTCTAAAAACTAGTTAGGTGTTAGATAAGTGTACTGCTGTTGGACAAAAGTAATCTTGGTCAAGCTTAATTCCTAGAGAATGTTTGAGGAAATTTGAGTGGACTGAAGTTATTTCATTATATTCAGGATAACTTATAAACTACCTTATCTTAATATTCCATATAATCAGAGCTATCATTGGTCAACTATACCTGTTTGCAGTGTTTCCACATTACAGCCTTCCACAATTTGAAATCTAATTTTATGTTTGGTATCATGAAAATTCTAGTTACAGGTTAGGTATTTTTGAGAATAATATCTATGCTGTTTGAATTTACAAGTTGGGCATGTAATGGAGCGGTGGAAAAGCAGAGTGTAGTGTGCAAAAACTTTTTTAAATGTTAGTATGTTATAACACAATGAAGTAAATACTTTCAATACAGATAGAGTTGACTTTACTTTTGAAATGGCCTCTTTAGTAGTAAGATTGATAGAATAGAAATATAGATAGAAAGATTGATATTGGATAAAGTAAGTATTTTTCATGTGTGTTACATCTAGGTAAATTGAGGCTTATATAAGTGGTTTCATCTCCCCTCACAAAGGTGTACAAGCCTGCCATCCTCATCGGCAGTTGAAGATCCTCAACGGTTGCATGGTGTGACCATCTTCCTTGCGGAACTGTTCACCCAATTGGAGGATGGCGATGGGACAGGAGGCAGTGCCAGTGGCCGGGTTCGAAGGATCCAGGCCCTGGGAGAACAGCTCTTTGGCCTCCTTGAGCGGCTGGTCGTTAAGGCACAGAGGGCCAACACCGACGCACAGAAAACTAATTCTCCAGCTGCCGTGATGGAAGCGGAGAACCAAGGGGAAGGGCTCAAGTGTGTCTGTCAAGCACTCAAGGTGAGCACATGCGAAAGTTTCACTGACCATTTTTCCTGTCCTTCACGTGACAGTAGTCACAGAAACAAGCACCCAAGCAGTTCCTCCCAAGTTGCACCTCATATGCTCTTTGAGGTCCAGTGGTGAATGTGGGGAACACACAGTAATCACAAAATCAACAAGATTCATCAAGTGCAGAGTAGTTCTAGTGAGTATTTCACACATGGTTCAAACTTTAGGCAGAGTTCAGAAGATGGGTCACCACAGAGGCTTCATGCCATTAATGAGAGGGATGATGTCCATTGGCTTAAGACTGAGCCCTTGATCATTCAAATTTATTAACTTTGTTATTGTTTTACTGATAAAAAAGAGAATATGATGTTTATTAACATTAATGGAAAAATGTAAAGACCACTCATCAATGTGTTCTCTTGGCAAAAGAAATGTTGTACCCTATGATTTTCTATCACTGGATGGAAATCATTGTTATACCGTAACGTTCACCTCTCCACAGCATTAGAATATGGTGGTGACCTCCCATTTTTTTGTTTTGCACATGTGTAGCTTGCGGGCTGGCAGTTGGAGGAGACGAATCGGCAGCGCATGAGTCAACTGAGCAGTGACCTCGCTGTTGCGGCTGGGGGTCATGCTGGTGAACGTGGTGTACGGCGCATAGCAACTGCTGTTGGTGACCTGCGACGAGCTGGCTGGGGTCGTCGTAACTTTTCATTCAGCGGCGAAGCAGTGCCAGGGGCAGCACCACCCCCGGCACAAATCCAGAGTCGTGGCGTGGAGAGCGGTTCGCAGTGGCATGGTGGAGGCGGAAGGGGACGTGGCTATCATAACTCGACTGTGGTGCGCACACCTTACTTTCTCTGTATCTAAATTATGTATCTTCCTGGATGTTCCACACTTAAATTTTGCATGCAGTTGAAATTTACACCATCATTATATTGGTGTGGTGATTAGATGAGTGCCTGGAATATTAGAGTCTCAATTCACATTTTGTGTCTTATCATTATGACCAGGACGAGCCTGTGTTTTACGGCCCAGACGGACAGATCCTCACAGCTGAAGAGAGTAACTTCCTCCAGGATAGCATAGCATCCATTTATGATGATGAATCTGGGTTCGTATTTCAGTTTTACTTTCTCTCTAAGTTGAAGTTGATATTTATTTGTGTATCACATCTGCTTATCTGTTTCTAGTATCTGTTCAAAAAGGTGCCAACCCCAGAAAATTTTTTTGAAGTAAGTGGATCAATGGTGACATTTTTGCCAGTTGGTGTTTGTTTTAGGCATAATGCAACCATTGGCAGAGCAGATCTGCTTTAGTTGTCAATATTCCCTTCCTCAAACACACCACTCCCCACCGATTGTCATTGGAGCCTCTCATTTTTTCTTAGTTGAGACCCTTCCACTTCAAACGTCTTATATGTAAGTCATAGAGAGAGGATTTTTTTTCCAAATTTAGCCTCAGAAAAAGCCTAAGTATCACAAATTCTAAGCACATTTATCCAAATTAACCATTAACTTGATTTTACATAATTTGATTCTCACAAAACACTGACAATTCAGGTTCTTAGGTGTTATGTAAAATCAGGATTCTACTGCAATAGGGTAAATACAGTGATTAAACATTTATTATACATTTTTGCAATACTACATTTGCCCAAAAATAAAATGAGGATTTTGTCAAAATTATCCTTAGAAAAAAATGGTGTTGTTTTATAATCAGGTAAATATGGTACATATTTGACTCCTTCCTTTGCCTTTGCACAAATCTATAATAATGTGTTTTACATAGGAAATATCCAATGGGGAATTTCCTATGTAAAACACTGAACTTTATCTATAAATCACCCTAGATAAATACCTATTCATGTTGATCTCAATTGCCTGAATATGGGCATCAGGAGGAAACTAAGTTATACATAGTACTAATATTTAATGAATGCATTGTTGAATTAGGTAATATTCTTACCTCTGATAATGGTTGTTCAAGTAGTGAAGACGATGTAATCTTTCCAAACAAGTACAAAATTTTATCAACTCTGTGAGTGAATAGGAACCACATGAGTACTTCAGGAAATGAAAATGAAAAGTACTCTAATATTTGAATTAAAATTTAGAATTTGATTGTTACGCCATATCTAAGAGCAGGTATCTCTTAACAATATTTTCAAATTCTGTAAGAATTGGTTAAGAATATAGTTATTAAAGGTCTTATTTTCACAAGTACTATATGTCTGTTTTGATACGTTAAAAGTCCGCTGTGTTTGTGGGGTTAGTTTTAAATCCCACAGGGAAAAGATGTAAATGGGTTTTGGGAGTAATTTAATGCACTGGTGGGATGAAGGCTAGTCCCTGGGACAACCAGCACGTTTCATGCGCCTTGCAGGAAATCCATTCTCAGCAAAACTACCCATAGCAATAGCACTCTCTCTCACCTCCTGCTCCTCGTCCACACACAAGCACACACTCACCCTCGATGGAGCTGTCATGATTCCTGTTACATTACAAAACATCCCTTTTTTATTTCCTTTATTGTATGTAGCAACATGCCTTATACATATCTATGTATTTAAAGAAAATGTCAAATCGGCTTTCAATCAGATGTTTCTGGTGCAACTGGTTTCTATGCATAAGTTTCATCATAAGATACAAAGCATGCCTTAACATCTGATGGTGATGCCTACAGGCCGAAACCAAACATGCCATGAGAAAATTGCATTTATAATACACACAAACTCACCACTTTTTAAGTCCCCGAAAATAGAATTGGGCAATATTGAGGCTAGAGGAACCGCCTGTTTCATTTTGTAGTATATGCTTACTTGGGTTACTTTGGATTTAGATTCACTGACATATATATTTCTTAAGGCATTTGATGAAAGTGTGTCATTTGAAAAATGTTTCCCATTGTAAACATGCATCATATTGACACGAGTGTTGTAGCATACATTTACCGTTATTTTACTAGAAAACACATTATCAACGATGAATGAAACTGAGCAGCTTTCCTCAAAAACACTTGATCGGTGAAACAGTCAAAGATATCAATAAAGATCAAGAAAAAGCAAAAATTCTATATACCACTCTTTAATGAGACAAAAATCAGCAATTAACATAAATACTATGAAATAACGATACAAACTTTGTTACTAGTTACTGAACAAACACTAGTATGCCTTGCTTTTGGTGAAAATATCCCAAAAGTTCTCTCAGACTTGAAGCACCGTTCTATCCCTCACCGCCAGCCGCTTTTCACACTGCCCTGTGAGCCATTAGTTCCGTTAATCCCTGAAACACTGCCGTGAAGGCGCTTTTCGTCACTAGAGCACCTGCATGCCAGGTTCAGCTCCAAGCAGGGCCAATCACGAGAAAACCGTAATCATTCTATTGTTACACATCTTGAATTAGTCCGTCCTGGAAAAACAGGTCACTTTCCTATGTGGACTGGCCTATAAAAGTGATATCGGAGCGGATCACACGAGAGAGTGGTGTTGTGCGAAGCGGTGATAGCGAGGGCACTATGGCAGTTGGATCACTTGTAGTTCGATCACAGGCAGTTCAGATCACCAGGGGATTATGAAAGTTTAAAACCCTTTTTTAAGTTTAACACTTGTTAAAGTTGTCACAGTGTGTAAGCATGCACCTGGTAGAGTTGAGCAGGACGGTCCTGTTTTCATTCTGGGATGGATCAATCGATTAAGTTGATGATTTTATGGTCCTTGGCATGATTGTCTAAAACGCTCCTGTTCTGTGCCGCACAGGGATGGAGAGTGGGGGGATGGCTGGTCGGACGGGGGCATGGATGAAGAAATGGAGGCTGCGTTTGAGCAGTTTCTACAGCTGGGGCAAAAGTCGACCACTGCTTGATGGGATGAAGGGAGTAGGCACACATGTGGCCATGCATGGTGCCGGCATTGCATTGCTCTTAGCCGGGTCGAATTGGGGGAGGAGTGAGTGCCGTTGCTTCACATACCAGTGCATCTGCTGTGAGATGAGTGAAGATTTTTTTAGAGTGGCAGGCCTGCATTCATCCCATATGTGAAACACCACAGCCAACCAAGGCTATCTATCTATCTCTCTCTGTCTCTCATCCGACATTTATAGTTCTAGAGTATGAGTTTATGTTCAGTGGTCAAATGCGCTTTCAACTGCCACAAAAAGCCCACTATGGAGCTACCTAGCATCATGTTGTGTGCTGCAATTGCAGTATGTTTGTCCATATTTTTCCTGTGTTCTTTTTTTTGTGAATAAAGCCTAACCTGACTTCCGAGTTGAAGTGTGTTCAGAGGTGTTGCCAACTGCTTGAAAGTTTATTTCAGCTGATTCATCGTGAGGATATTGTTAATGCTTCTTAAGTTTGGAGAGAAGTTAGACAACACCTTGAAGTTTACCCCTGTAGAACTTAAGATGTTAACAAGTTTTTGTGGATAATATATTTTGAATTTTTGTGAATGTCTTTGCTTTTTTTAAAAAAGACTGTAATTATCAAAACTTGTAAAAAGCTTATGGTGGAATGAATGTATTGGCTATTGTAGTTTTGGTATTTCATCAAAAAAATTTTGTGTTCAACTCTAAAGCAGATGAGGAATTTGGTTATGGTGATTAAAAGTATTGCTGCAGATAATTGGAAAGTGAGTGCCATGGAGAGCAACAGTCCATTATGATTAGTGATTGCTTGAATCACCATTCAAAATGATTGTATAGTTGAAAATTATTTCCTCCAGTCATAGTACTCTTAAGGACAATAGTGTTTTTATTTTGGTTTGTGTTCGTAATACATACTTCAATTTGGCAGTCATTTAAATTGGCTGTGATATGCAGTGTAAATATGTAGTTTTAAATCTTGTGATGTGTTAAAGCGTCAATATTAGATATGCATATACACCTACAAATATACATAACAGATGGGGCACTCATATGTGCTTGTGGAGGTAGGATTGGTTAACTAATTTGTGTGTGTGTCTTGTGCGTGCTATGCGTGTGAATGGAGGAATGCCTATGTTGAGCAAACATGTGGGCACTACTTGTTGGTCATTTTTTTTGTTATACTGGAGATTATGTTGTGCGTGGTTGTCAATTGCAGTGTGCCTAAATTTCATAGGTAGTCACTGTTCTGAATCTCCCCCCTCCCCTGCCCACCTTTCATCCCTGGGCAGCCAGTTCATTGGTTGCGACAATTTCGTGGGGTGAGATGCCTGGTTTCAGGCTGGTGAGCATTGTGCATACGAGTTGTTCATTTTCCCAACAGTATTGATTCCTCAAAGGATAATTGAAATAAATAGTTTTGTATCGCCATGTGCTGCACCATTCTGAGTCAAGCGTATATACTGATCTCTTTACAGCAACTCTAAAAATAGAAACAGAAGCATTCCTGCAGATTGTTTTTACTGCTTTTTCATTAAAGCACATATGGCATTACTGTGTGGAGGAAGTTGCTATTTATTTTTAGTTTTCTTGGAGATCTCTTAGGTAATTTTTTCAGTGGTTGACTTAGTTGAACAATGGGAGGGAAACCAGTTGTACAATTTTGTTTGCCGACACTGTAGAGTGGGGGGGGGAGTTGATTACAGCTAAGGTGAATATGTAATTTTCTCAGTTCCATTGTTTTTTTTTTTTTTTACTCCTCCCTTGTTGTTTGTTATTAGCTTTTCTCTCACTTTGTCACGCATCTAACCATCCTCATTTGGAGCTCAAATTAGTTACTTCACCAGAATTTGTTTATTTTATGAAACAGTTATTGCTTTGGTTCTATTTTTTTCCAGTGCTGTAGTAAGGTTGTCATGTTGTAAGTTTCCGACTTGTGTGTCTGAAATGATTTTTTTTACTATTGTTTCAAGAGAAATGTTTTACAAAGTTTTGAAGAATTTTACACGTTTCTTGTCCCTCTCTGCCTTTATTGATGATATAAATTTGGATGTGTAGCAAAAATCAAGGTGCTCGAGTGAATTAAGTAATATATTTGGTGAATACTCACAATGTGAAGGTTTTGTTTTGTTGATACCCTTGTACTCCAGCATACTGTAGAGGTGGACCTGTGTGATGGTTTTTTTTTCCTACTGTCTTGTTTGTTGCAGCTGGAGAGTGAATGTGTAAGGGAATTGGGTTAAATATATGGTTGTGTGTTTTGTACATTTTCATTCATTGTATTTAAATCTCAAGTCAATTGTGACTTAACCTATTTGTGTTGTTACGGAGCACCTCTGTTGCCTGTCATTTGCACAGGATTACTCCAAACTGCAAAATTTTGTAGTTGTTGTGAATATTCAAAAATCAACAGAAATGTGTGAAGTATTGTGGGAAAAACACTATGGAAGCACTGCTTTGTTTGGTTTCTTAAAATGATTCTTGTTTCTGGATATGCATTTATTAGTCATGTCTAAAAAAAAGCATTTCTTAAAAACTGGTGGACAGGTTTTACAATACTTCAACTTAATAACATCCAGGCTTGCTGGTATTAGAAAACCAAAGTGCCAAGCATCCTTCCACCTGCCCCTCCACCATTGGTTTCCTCTTGCTTCCTGACCTTCTGAACTGTCTCAACATTGGACTTTCATCTTGTAAAATATTCCCAACTGATACTTAGAAGACCACATGTACTGATTGTACGCAAATCAAGAAGCTTTCACTTGAACCTGGATATTGGTATGTTTCTACAAAGTGTAGACATTACTGGTTCATGTTCATGCCAATGACTATTAATATTGGATTCTCTTAATCATGAGAATTATATTGTGCCAAGTAGGGAATTAAAATTCTCCAAATATTTGTGACATGGCTATTCATGAATTGCTCCATTTTAAAGTGTCCCCTTGAACCACAGAAGAATGATTACATTCAACTCCCTCTTACCTATCCAGTTGACTGTCTGGACTACTAGGTGGCAAGTTAGTCCACATGCGATCTGAAAACAATCCAGTTGTAATTTATTGGGCGTAAATAAAAAATTTGAATTTTTTAAAATGTAAATGAAACTAGTATTGCTTGAAAATACATTTCATAACATTAAAGGCTATCTCATTTCCATTGAATTTTCTGTTACTTCATATCTTTGATGAGACAATCAGAGCTTGTTGTATTTAAGTTAGTCTTTGGCGAGGTGTAGAATTTTTTTTTAGCTGGCTTGACCTCTGGAATGAAATAAGAAGCTTCCACTCTCATTTTATTTCCCTACATTGTTTTGAAAGAATGAATGGGTTTGAAATCTCAAAGTAGAAATAAAAACTACTTAATTATACTGTTCAAATATTTATGTAAAATATATAACCAATCATTCATTCAAATTGACCAGACCATGAAAAAGGTGCTAATAACCTGTATTGTTGATGCACCATCAAAATAACTCCCATACATCAACATGAATTGCTAAATATCATCTATTTTATCTGATATTTTATTGTTGTCTCCACTGATTCTTTAAGTTAGATGAAACAATTTCTTGGATTGTTAAAACGTAATAAAAGGCATGAGTTATAGAACAACGTGGTTTCAGTGACCATGTCAGAGTGATTCAGCATTCTTAACAGTCCTGTTGAGGCCTCTTCTATAGAAAATGTCGATAAAAATTTATATTTGAAATAATTATTAATAGATGAGTTGAAGTTTATTTATTACAGGTTTTTCAAGCCACCAATATATCTGATTTAGGGATGAGCGATCTGGTGGAAAGAAAGAGGTTAATCGATGTGAGAGAAATAAGATGTTTGTAGCAGAGATGGTAACATTCAATGTAGAGAAGCCATTGTGGTGTACAAGAATTAGGGACTAGTAAAGTGAATTGGAAAGACATTAGTACAAGAGTAGTAAATTAAGTTGCAGTCTAAGTTTACGTGATGAAAGGCATAGAGGGAGGGAGAAGTAGGTAAGGGTTTGATGAACTTAAGGAAGTAATCAAGAATGCTGTTGCCAAGAAAATTACTAATAATGAAGGAATGTGTTGGCAGGGATAGGATGATATTGCTGCATTATTATAGGACATAAGGAGAGTTTTCTAGGATAACAGGTTTTGTTATCAAAGGCAAATTGGTCAAACCACAGCAGTCTAAAATATAGTTGGAAAATGTCAATGGAAACGGGGGGAAGGCGGACTTGGAATATGTAAAAAAAACTATCCTGGGAGCAGATTCAGAGATTCTTTCAATTATAATGAAATCTAGGTTAAGTTTAAAAATACAGGGAAAGAATTAATTGATGGAATAGAGAGTTTTAAAAAAAGTTAAACAAGTACCTATCTGGTAACCATAGATAAAATTCTGAGAGAGGATAATATAGGATGGTGGAAACCAAAGAGGAAAAGTGGAAATACCCTTAACTGAGCATGCAGAATTAACAAAAGGAATTGTAAGTAGGTACAAGCAGGAAGCCTTGAGTCATAGAAAGGTTGGTAAGGAAGATGCTAAAGAGGAGGTGAAACAGCATAAATAGTAGAATGAGGGACAAAGATGGGATGATGAACTGTAAGTGGTGAGACATTGATAAGGCAAAGAAAGCATATGCTCATATGATAAACTTGGGAAATTAAGGGAGAAATGGGTAGGTAGTAGACAAAAGGAAGAACTGGAATTAGGAGGGGAAAAACAGTACCCATCGTAAGAAATAGGGTAGGAGAGTTCTTGAATAAAGAAAGGGAATATCTGGTAGGGAGGAAGAGTGTTTCAAGTGTACAGTAAAGAAATCAGGGCTCTCACGTATAGATTTAGAGATTGAATGTGGAGTTTATGAAAGCAGTATTTCCACCGAGCCCAGGTATTCTAGGCAGAAAATCAGAGGGCTTATAACAGCAAATAGAAATTGTTTGGGCTCATGAGGAAGGTGGCTTGCCAAGGAAGACTTAAATCAGTCAATGGTAATTCCTTTCCCAAAAAAGGCGTTTCAAGTAGAATGCAAGGGCTATACACTGAATTTCATATGCAACTAAGGAAGATCATCATATCAAGGTTGGAGAATAGGATGAATGGATACCTGTGTGAGGATCAGTAAAATTCTAGGAAAGAAATAGGCATACCTGATGTACTTCCTGTAATTGGTACATTGAAAGTGAATAGTATAACCAGGATGCATTCTTCAAGAGTAATAAGGCCCTGTCATAAATCCCTGTGGAGAACTGGCACGGGGAAATTCCCCATTGGAGAAAAATCCTTATCCCCGTCTGAGTAGACATGTACTACATCAAATGGAATCCAGTCCGAGGGACATTGATGTAGTCACTACATCCTACAGTTTCACTTATATAATAACGTTATATTTATGATAATTATTATTTTTGCTTTTAGAATAATGCTTTTCTTGAATTGTTGATACTCTTGCTAATATATTTATGTATATGTATATATGATATTGTTTATTATTTCAACCTCAATAACATAATGAAAATATATCTTTGTCATTTGTTTGAATTGATCATATCTATTTTGAAGTTCATCCCATATTTAAAGTCAATTCTCCTCTGTCCTCAGGGATTTAAATGTAATTTTAAAGGCCGTGGCTGAGGGGTTAAGGGGTAATTTCCTGTAAGGGATTTCTCTTCAGGGAAACCTGGTAAGGAAAATGACAGCGAATTCTAAATGACAATCTTCACATACATTAAAATTATTGTTGATTCACTCTTAAATCCCTATAGGGAGCAGATTCCCTACAGGTTCCCCACAGGGGAATGAATGGGAAACAAAAGGGTGTTTTAAATAAGAGGGGCATGTTAATAAGAGTATTAAGAGATATTTAGACAATATTCCGGGAGAAACGGTATTATCCTGTATGAAGAAGAATCATGTTAGTAAAGAAAGCATCAATGAGTGGAAATTATTAAGGTACATAAGTAACGATCCATAAAGAAAAGTTTATTTATATTATTTATTATTGCCATTAAAGACAGTGTTTGAACTTGAATGTTTAATGGTTTTAGCACTCAAATTTATTGTAATTTTCATTTTCTTTCAAAATCTCTTCATCCTTTGACCTGTCCATGCCCTGCTTGTTTTAGGTCTTCTTCTATCTCCTGATGCCAATTGGTTTTCTTAATTGAGTTGCTTACAAGATTCAAGATCCTCTTTGTGAGTCTGTTATTGTTCATTTTCTGTATGTGGCCACATAAAGCGAGTCTCCATTTTCTAATCATGTCTGTAAGTCTGTCTGTTTGCTCGTATAATTCTTTAGTTAGTCTCTTCACCCAAATGCCATCTTCCACCTATCTCTTTGTATCACCCTGAAAACCTTCCTAAGGATTTTGTGTTTAATTTTTTCTGCTCCTGTCGTATCTGATGCTTTAATTTTGTGGTCATTTCTGATGCCTATAGGATCTCTGGTAGGAGGTCTGTGTTATAGTGCCTTAGTTTGGCCTGTCTTGATATATTTTTCTCATTATACTGTGTCCATGTGAGTTTATATGGTTACTAAAATATTCCTGCCCTTTCCATGTTGGATGCCATATATGATCCTCCTATTTGTATATATTTCCCCAAATAATTGAATTTTGCTACTCTTTTTGTTTCCTAATTAGATTCCCCACTGGGAAGATATAGGGAATCTGATTCCCCATGGGGAATTATAGGGAATCTGTTCCCTATAGGGATTTAATAGTGATTCAACAATGATTTTTATGACATGTAAATTTTTATTTAGTACTTGCTGTGACTAATTTTCCTTACTGGAAGGTTTCCCAGCAGAGAAACTCCATATTGGTATTTTGCTCAACAGGGAATTTTCCCTGCAGGGAATTTTTACCCTGCCAATTCCCTGGAGGGATTTACAACAGAGCCCTTTTGAAAATGCCCTGCTATTCCCTATCCAAATCCCTATGGAGAATTAGATTCTCCGTGGGGAACCTATGGAATATGATTCCCTGCAGGGAACTATAGGGAATCTGTTCTTTAGAGAGATATAATAGTAAATCACCAATGATTTTAATGTGTGTAGATTTTCATTTAGTACTTGCTGTGACTTATCTTCCTTACGGGAAGGTTTCCCTGCAGAGAATATCCTTATTGGTAATTTACTTGGCCGGGAATACTTCCCTATAGGGATTTTTCCCAATAGGGAATTTTCCCTGCATCAATCCCCCACGATTTACGACAGGGTGAGTATTTAAATTTTGGTACTTTTACCTACGACTAATTTCTATGCTTAAAGTATATACTTTGAGTTTTCCGTGTAAGCAGCAGAGTAAATAAACAAGGATGCGTACTATTTTTTGTGCTCTAATGAATGATGACATAATCTTTAGCCCATGACTAAGCTTGGCGGGCTTATTTTCAGTTGTTCCTGTAACACCCTCTATGGAGGAATATATGTACTAACTCTACTAATGCGCTACACAATTATACCAGACGTGAAAACTTTTTCTATTTATAAAGCCAAACCAAATATAAAATAGATAAGAGGAAGTTCCAGGAACAATAAACCTTTTGCAAAGCATGGGCATAATATGTCTTGTTGATTTTGAATTTTCTGGAAAGAACTGAATCGTTCTATAATTTATGAAATTTGGCGCCACCGTCTTCTTGTTTGTGGATCTTGCTAGAACTTACTGGAGTTCAAAGAGTGATTGGTAAGATTAGCAGGAAATCAGTAACACTCCAGTAAAAGGTGCCCTGGCTGAACACTTGAACTGAAGTCGAAATATTTACCCATTTATCTTCATAACCAATTTGTAGAATCTGCTTTGATAAACGTTTTATATTGAACAAACGTCATATCGGAAATGGAAGTCGAGTCTGTCAAGCGAAGTTACGCCGATTCAATTTCTCAAGATCGGGCATTACAAGGACAAAGCACAACTCCCAAGGGTAGAGTAATTGACTTATTGGACGATGTTGAGAGGCATGTAGATATATTGAGACGTGATTTACTTCTCTTGGAGGAGAAAAAAGATGAACTCCTAACAACGCTGGATACCATTCGGAATTCGGATCTAGTGGCTCAACTTTCCTGCGGTAAGTCTCATGTAATTGCCCAAATTTATTTAAAAATAGTATTTAACTTATTTGTTATCGATTTTCTTATTGTGGTGATATTTGTACCGCAGAGGACAGTACCGAGGTCGGGCTGTATGCAGATAGGCTGGCCAAAACGTGCTCCTCAATCGAAATCAAAGTTACCACGTTACGGGATCAACGGCAGGAAGATGCTTTATATCAAGTAGGTGAAATGAGTTAGTAAATTAGTTTCGTTGTTTCAACTCTGGTTGTCATATGTGTAATTGTCACTCTTCGACGGTGAATTATAACGTGATAGCTTTGCATTAATCAGTGCTAGAGAAATGAACTAAAAATAAGTATTACGATCTAAGCTGTCCAAACTGAAGTACTAGTTCTTGGTCAATAACATGCCATTTTATGAAAAAAACAGTTACTGCTACTACTACAAAAATCTACTAAACCGGATGCATATATTTTAAAACTAGTGTTCTATCTGCATAGCACTCAGTGAAACTATTTGTAATGAATGATTATTAATTGGTTTGAAAAATCGCTTATTAACAAATTAAAATTCTGTCATTCAGAAAATGTTTTCATAATATCCCGTTTCTGTAACTAGATGTTTATTTAGTGGGGTCTGGTCTATTAAGTATTAGTAATATTATTTTGCCCTATTAAATCAAAATTGGATGTGATGGTACATACTTATATGTTGTACATAAATACGAAAGGTCCAAAATGAAAATGTTTACATCATTTTGCTTACCAAAAGTACTCTCTAACTTACCTGTTTCTATAATTAACCATTAAACCCCCCAGACAATATATTACGTGGTGCTAAGGATTTATTACAATCATGGGGGTCTCAATAAAAAACCTGGTATATTTACACACAAATGAAATTGAAGTGTATATTCCCAAAATCAAACCTACAAGTATTCAAACATTGTTATTTTTATAATGAACGAAAAATATTAATAATAATATAATTAATATTCAGTTAACAAATGAATTAATATGTGAAGAAATATTCCAAATTTCTCATGCTTGTAAAAGCCTATTTATTTAGATGTTGAAAAAATTGCTGTAAAACCATTTTGCATGTAATACCAACCCAGTCAAATCCTGTTTCTTTTTCTTCAAAAAAGTTTTTCTCTTCTTCTTTTTTATGTAGTATTTAATGTAGCATGTAATTTTAATGTTATTGAAGTAGTATGTTTGATCATTTTTGGATATTTTGGCATGTTTTTTATCCTGGTAATTGGTCACGATTGTTGTATTCTTGCATTATACCACTGATCAGTCCCAAAATAAGACGTCATTTTTCAGGAGTGCCTGATTGCACTCTTGAAAAATTATTTATTTAAATATGAAAGGAGGAGTGATATAAATGTTATTATTGTTATATAATCCTTTTATGCTAATTTCTGACCTTTAGTAGTTATATGGTTGAAATCTTATTATATTAGTCTCCTTAAAGCAGTGGTATGTGGAAGATACTGAAAAGCTAGCAGTGTTGATTTTCTATTGTGTTGTCTAATTCCATAGGTAAACAGGTTGATTGACTCTCTGGTGTTGGTGCTACGTTCTGACCCACAATCTGCTCATAACCGTTGCCTATCCTACGTGAGTGCTTGCAATGGCAGCACTGCATTGTGTAGAGCTGTCGAAGTTGGCGAGGAGGAAGAAGATGATGAAGCATCATTATCCCCTCAGCAACAGTTCATCCCGGATGCTGTCTTTGAAGAGGTCATGTTTCTATGCACACCAGATGATCGCAAAAGAGTTCAACGACGTTTGCATGGCCTACTGTCGTACATAGAGAGGGAAATGGTTCAGCTTTTACCACCCACACTGTGATTTTCAGACCTTTAATGCTGCCTACTCTTGGAGGTTGCTTGGAACTAAGTTGACTTGGATGAATCACCAGGTAGGCAGTTAACAAAAGTTCAAACCTGGGAATGTGACCATATGCATCCAAGTAGATACTAATCCAATATTCCATACCAAAAATATATCTGTATCTTATATTGAATTTTAATGTATAACCTGAGTTTGTAACTGCTGGGATTTCATTTTTTTGGTGAGACATTAGTGCCGGCTTTCATTGAAAGCTGTGATAAACTGTGATTAATTTCATTCAGACTAATTATTTTTGGCTTAAAAATCTGATGATTTGAAGACTGATTGGCTCTTGAATGTCTCCCAAAACCACAGAGATCTGGGGTGTTATATGTTTCCTCCATGTATCCTGTTTTTTTTTTCTGTTATGGTATGCATTTTTGCAACTAAGACTGAAGTTGATACATTCTGATCTCTTGTAAGTTTGTAAATTTACCCGAGTTGAAATTATAGAAATTGAGCAAGTAATTTTTCAGTATTACTTACTCTTTTGGTGTTTGATCCTATAGATGTATGTTTAATCCATATTACTGCAATTGTTACTGTTTATAGAAGAAAAGAATTACTAAATGGGAAGTCAGTAATTTGCTATTTTTTCACATGCACCTTATGCAATATTTTCTCACAACCAAGTCCATCCCAACCATGGATCACAGAAATCACTCTTTCCTTATCTAGTACTTAAAAAGTTGTGCAGATTCACCAAGTTCTGCCAAATATCTCAAAAACTAGTCATATGCACTTATTGCATGTCCCAACTGCTTAGTAATTGATTTTTTATGAGATGATACCAAAATTCTCATTTTTATCTTAAAGTTTTCAAGCTAAACTGATACTTATATATTTGGAAATGAGTATTTTCTAGTGGATGATCATGCACAACTACTCTTAAATCATCCTTGGTATAAACATGCTTTAATAATTCGTATTTCATTTGTCTTTCACATCTTATTCCTATTTTCACACATACAGGTGACTTGTTGCTCTAGTAGATATCTCTACTAATGTTAAATGTTAATACAAGAGTGGTAAACATTGGGCCATATTTATTATCCGCTTGACTGAATTGCATTTTTCATCCTGTGTATGTGGAATAATATTATTGTAAACTATTTTTTACTTGTTGATAAAGGTAATGCCTGGGAAATTGATACATGTTAGGAACCCATTGTTGAGTGAAGAATTCAATAATGGCCTGATTGGCTGTCCATTGATTTAATATTGGAGAGCTCATCAAGTGAAACTACAGTTAGCAGCAATGAATGTGAATCTTCTAATAATAGATTGACTATTGATATAGTCTTCTTCAAGAATATTTACCTAGCAGGATGGGATTTCCAAGCTGTTTCTTGGGATTGTTATACTGTGTTATGATTAAATGAGACACAAACTTTGAAATTCCACATAAAAGTGGAATTTCAAAGTTTTTAAAGTTTTCAGGTTTTCAAAGTTTTATATGGAATTTCAAAGTTTGTGTCACATTTAATCATGAAGCAGTTCCACGAAGTCACGCCGGAAACTATTTCCTATACTATGTTTGTTGACTCATGTCTAACAAGTTATATTTCCATTCCAGAGATTACCTTCAAGTTGAATTGTCTTAGTGTATGTGAATGTTATGCTAATGTATGCACACCCACTGAAATATGTCTGCAGAGCTGTGATTATAAAGGGAAAATAGCCCTTTGAAATATCACTACTGGCTAAAGGTTGTTCTGCTTAGCATTGATTGAGTGGCCCTCAAGTCTGTTGATTTTCTGTTGGGTGAATAATAATGGAAGTGGCTAGCAGGTTTGAACAGCTATTTTTTATACCATTAAGAGATGGAGTGATAACAGAATAGTGATGCAGAATCAAAATGTGGTCCTTCAAATGTTGAGAGGAGTTGTGGTTGCTCTTGGTTGTGTTAGGGGTATGTGCATAACAGAGGAGAAAATTTAGTTTTGCTCAGAATGGGAGCTTGTCTTGGGAAAATCAAGGTCCTCAAATTTATTGCCTTCAAGAGCATAGTGAAGCTCACATAATGAAGATGAAATCAGTACCATAAAAGTACTGACTTCATGTGAACATTTGCATCCGTTATGTAATTGAGGACGAATGTTGCAATACTTTTGCAAAATGAACTCTGTTGTAGATCCACTCTTAATATTTAAACTGAGTGAATTTGGTATGAAAATGAAATTTAACTCCAGATATTTTCCCTTTTCAAATGTTTTGGCATTTAACCTTGATTTTCGAGCCAGGGAAGGCGTGTTTGACTACCTATAATTGTTTAAGACTTAATCATGTGGTAATGTCGAAGGTTATTACAAGTTAACTCAGGTTATTTGTACCTTTTTAAACAAATCTTAAGCCCTTGGTTGCTCTTTTTTTGCCATTAGGGATCCCTGCCTTGAATCCTCAAATAAATCTGTTATCTCTTTACTTTTTTATTTTAACAGTATTTTACAAGTAGCTATATTGAATTTTATACACTTTATCCTTCTCCTAAATTAATTTCACCTCCCATAGGTCCCTGATAATTGCCGATTATTTTAGTGTGACTTAAACAAGGCAAAATAACACACCTCTCTTTCATTATATTTTTCCTACCACTCACTTAGAAAAGCCTGTTTTTTCATGTTTTATTAGTTTTCATGCATTAGTAATTCCTCACGTGCCTTCTTTTGGTATTCCTGATATTATTACTAGTTAAATGAGACACAAACATTATTACTAGTGCCCACTTCTACTAAAATAAAAGCTTTAATTATTTATGTTTTCATTCCGGCTGGTTACCCGGAGGTAGTATGCTTGCCAGTTAACTCAAAGTCCATCGGTCATGAGTCCCACCATGGACATGAACATTGTGTTTGTCCCATAGGGTTTTTTCCGTGATGATTTTTCTAAGAGGTGTTAAGTGCCCACTGCCACTGATGAACCCTATAAACAGAAATGCTACGTGTTTCCTGCATCACTTAAACCTATTTCAGATACAAAAAGGCACTTTAGGTATCCATATCAGCAATAATAGGTTATTATGATTATTAGCAATCCCCTTTCTATTTTGTTATGGTAAAAAGATTTTACCAAACTCCAGAAATGGGGAAAGTAATATTTGCTGTCCAAATTTTAATCATTACAATTCGAGTATATTGTTAATTATGAAAACATTAATTATTGTAATTAAATGAAATAAAATTTTACATTTTCAGAAATTTTCAGGTTAGTTCCAAAGTAGCAAAATTATTTTTCCATTTGAAAAAGTGGCAGCCTAACTTTTCAGGAAGAAATTATTTCATTGATGAATTTTTGGAATGGCTGGTATTTTATCAACAAACTCACCATTTGTCAATTTAATCAACATGCCAATTCAAATGCAAAGGAAGACTTAATAAGGGGAGTTGAAGAATTATTTAATAACTGCCACACTTTTGGTGTTGCTTTTGGAAATGTTCATTGCATGTGACATGTAGGAAAACATGAAATTCTTTTATTAGAAATTGTGCCAAAACTTAAGTGGCTCTTGGGCTCACTCTGTGAAACATTTAGCTACAAGATGGAATTGAAATTTTTCTTCTAATGCAAATTTCTTAATCCATATTTTCTTCTTCATATGTCATCTGTTCCAAGTTTCTTACAACTAGGTATTTTCCCCTGAATGCATTTATGTTTTGTGTGTAAATAATCATGTATGTTTGTGAGCATATATTTTTTCATAGGTTTCTGGTATCTTCAAGGATACACACCAAGAGGGAACATTGTAATTTTAAAAAACAAAGACCTTTACCTCAATTTAAGACTGTTTGTTAGTGAATGCTTTTGGTACACTAAAATGGCAGTTGGAAATCTGGTGTTAGTTTTCTGGTGGGAAGATTATTTTTCCATGCTGACACACTGTTTGCCCTAAAGATCTTATTTCATTGTTACCAAATCATCCTCATGGAAAATAGCCACAGAGGAAAGGTTACCATATTAGTACTATTAAGGAGCATTAAAAGTTTCAAAAATTTGAATTATTAGTTTTCAAATATTGCCTAAATGTTACTACTTCCATGGAAAAATTGTATGGAAGGCTTTTGATATGCTACTGTATTTCTGCAAAATAAATGACATTATATCCCCGTACCAGCTGATAGTTACAAGAGTTAATCTCCTTTCATGCATGCTATGGTGAACCTTTCTAAATTGTTATTTAATGAAATACATAGTAAGTATTTTTATATGAAGTATGATTAATTACTTTATAGCATTTTCCATATTACTATCTTATTTGGAGATGGATATTATTTTGCAGCATTGGCTGGTTATAGGACTGAAATAACATGAAATAGTTTTGAACCTGAGGGTTGGTTTGATATACGAGGGTTCTAGGAAGGCTCACCTAGTTACTATGGCATCTGAAGTTCACATATCATAACAAAGTTCCATTCCATGTTTTTCCAGTCAGATCTGGTACATAGAAAATCAACTTGGTTTTGACTGGAAATGCCAGCCCCCATTCAGTAGTGAAGCTCATCAAACTTTAAAAATTTAATAGTCATTTTGGAATTATTACAGTTTTTAATGAGGTAACCAGGAATATTGTAAATGAAATAGAATGACTTGAAAGTTAACAGAGCAGAGAATCAGTAACATCATTAAAGTGACAAATTATTAAGAAGTGTAATTATCAATGGAAAAACTTTGTGGTTTGATTCTTTTTTCCTTTGGTAATGTGTAAATATTGCATATGGTTTTGATAAAAGTTTAGGCTGTTTGCTTATTTTCACACAAGTTTCATTCAAATACAACATGTGTGAATAAGTTTAAGATGAGCTCATGAGACATAAACAAAGCCACTTAAGAATATATATATCCTAGGAAATTGGCGAATAAGTTAGAAATGTTGGTGGAGTTTATATGCCCAAATTTCCCAATCCATTATTAAACAGTGAATGTTTCAGTTTCCTCAAAAGATAATCCTAGGTAGTGATGGTGCATTTACTTTCTTTTATAAGATTTAATAATCACACATTGCATTGAAAATGGGTTTCTCATGAATGGAGCAAAAGAAAGATTCCTGATTAAACTTCTTAAGATACCTATTAGCACTTATACATCTATAATATCATTGCGAAATGTAATATTGATTGTATGTCTACACCAAGCCCAATGATTACTGACATTAGCAATCCCTCCCCAAATGACTGTGCTTAAGATATATTCCGTGTTAGAATTGTAGAGTCTTGCCCTTGCTTTAGATTACTGTCTTCTCCTACTGCCAATAGAATGGTTTTTCCAATTGAATATTCATTTATTCCTGCATCCCAATTGGTGTAAGGATTGTGGTTTTAGATCCACATCCTGTGGAACCAATCTTAGGGTGGTTGAGGTAATATCAAGGTAAAAGATCCAATGATTTTGGTGATTCAATAAATTTTATTTGCAATAACAAAATATTTTTAAAAAAGTACAAAGTAGTAATTTAATAAAATAATATTTGCTCACATAAAAATTTGTGTAAGTGCTGTTTACAATAAATAGAAATATTTATATATAAAATATAAACAGGTTAGTATATATAATTTTAAGTTTAGATGGAGAAGGAAATTGATGCCAATACCTGGTATACCATAATTTGCCCTCTGTTTTTAGGGAGCACAGGTCATGCCACCTCTCTTGCGATTCCTCTGTATGTGATGTAACTTTTGAGACAAGGTTTCAGTAATTGTAAAGGAAAACCAATGATGATATTCATGTCACATTACTTATTGTCAAATCTTTTGTGCTTGTTTGCACTCAAGTAATTGGTTAAGGCTGGGAAATGTGATTTTGTATTGCACAGATCCAATGCTTTAGAATTTTTGGATATATTTTGTTTATCATAGATTCCAGGTGAAAAGTATAATAAGGTTTTTATTATTTTTGAGAGGTAAGATCCCTGAACTTGCATGGGTTGTGTTTTTAACGAAAGCCATGATTATGAAATCTCAAAGCCAGACTCAGTAATGTGTGATTTTAGATATTGAATGGATTTAAAAATTTGCATTGTAATATTTGCAAAAATCATGTTGAGGCACTAAGTTAAGGCATGTTAGAATGAGTCATAAAATGTATTGTTTAAATGATAGTTTGAATAGTTGAAGAAAGTCTTGCCAAAATTTGTATCTCTGCATATCAGAGTGGTGCCTTTTGATTCGAACAGATGATAGTAAAAGTAACCAAATTTCAGAGGAACTCCGATTTAGCAGAATATACAAATTTTGAAACTTGGAGTCATGGGATCTACTTTTTCCTCTAGGGAAAAACAAAAGTTGTTTCTTCAAAAACTGTGACTCACTCCACAAGAGTGTAATGTTAGACAAAAGCTTTTCTCTTGATAGGATGCTCTTAAACGATACAAAACGACATAGTCAACTTGTGTATTAAAATGCCCACAACCAATATAAACATAAAACGAGGCCTTGATTCGAAGAAAATCTGCCAAAAAACTAAGGCTATTTTAATTCATCACAGCACTTAAGTATTTCACAAGCATTAAGTTTCCCATGCCTCACTCCAATGGGTATCATCTTGTTCACACAGTAAATGCAAATCTAGTCCATGGACGGATTAGTTTAAAACCATTTTAAGGTTTAGTTACCGCTAGATGAAAAAAATCATTCTTTAGCTCTGCCCTTGTTCTATAACTGACTTGACCCTTTAAGTCCTTTGCCAAGGTTATGGTATATAGTCTACCATCTTCAAGAAATAAAGTTTTACTCAACTAATCTCTGTCCCTATGTTCTTCCAGTCATATTTCTTCAGAGAATTGAAATATGAGAACTTAAAAGGTCATGGATATCTTTGGCAAACAGATGTACATTTAAAACAATAACCCGAGTATCCAACAGCATTTTGCATATGCTCCTTTGAGTCAATAACACGGCAGTAGCCAATAACAACATGTTCAATTGTAATAAATACCCTCAATACTCCCAGTTTCCCCCCCTCCACTGTAGATAACAGGGAAAAAGTTTCTCTTTTAAGTGTCCACTGCAGTAACAAGGAAATGTGCACTCCACACAACTTGAAGCTTTGTTGTTAAAGCAACTGGCATGCACCATCCAAAACACCCCCAAGCTTCCTAGCGAGTCCTGAGCTGCCTCGCCTTGACCCAGTTTGCCCCTTGCGCAAGACTACTGTTTCACGCATGGTAGGAGAGCGACTCGAACTCAGCTTGCCCTGTGGTGCCCCTAAATATGAGAAAACATTTCTTCATTTCAATGTCATCCTTTTGAACTGCCACTTTTGGTAATACCACTCACACCAAGCAGTGTTCTATTCAATACAGGACTGAGTTATCAATGAAATAAGTAAAAGCATGTACCCATTTAAATGGAGTGGAAAGAAATTTGTTGTTTCAGGTATAACTTTGTGACATTTAATCAGCATATTGATGAAAGGAAAATGCTTGAAAATTGTACAGGAAGGTTTTATTTTTCCAAACGACCTAGGTTTTGACATTGCACATCGTCATCACCTGATGATGTCGTTGAAACATTTAAACCTGTATTAAAGATCACTGTGGAGGCCGTCACTTGGTGGAAATCCATGTTAGAATGATGGTTTTTTAAAAAATAACTCTTATATTTCCACAAAAGATAAAAATTACAAACACGACCGGTTTCGGC
>WURS02000001.1:383740-401250 GCA_011762765.2 Rhinocypha anisoptera | reverse complement strand
TAATTAAGACTTTTTAAGGTCTTAAAAATATTAACTATCAGTAAGTTCAACATTAATGCAAGAGTAACATTAATTGTCCGACAATATTATCTATCATAGTCTTTGATGCTTGAAGGACCGAACGACAATCTTCGTTCGGTGTTTACGAAGGACCGCATATAAACAAGCGCAGTGCAGAGCTTCATGACAATTACATTCGTTCGCCATAGCTAGGATCGATACCTTTTCTTGAGATACTGCAGTGTAGCGAAACTAGTCATCACAAATATATTTCCAAATGGAAGGGAAAGGTGTTTTTTAGTGTTTTTGGAGTGAAACTACATCAGCATGGAAATCCACATGATATGTCTCCTTCAAGGGCCGTTGTTATCTAACGGGTAGAGCTCTTGAGAGAGCGGGAATCTCGAATTGAAATCACACATAGGTCTACGGACAAATCCAAGCTGAGTGTCTGGGTATCAAAATTTTTTAGAAACTACAGATGTCAGTGGAGAGGAACTGAATCCTTTTTCTCTATACCTTGGCGGTGTAATTATTCACACACGCCTTGGGTATAGCACTCAGTGAGCTCTCTACCCATTCAATCGTACTTGAGGTCGAAAACTGATTTTAAAAATATAGTTTGAGTTGAATACTAATTTTTTTACTATCTATTACTATCTTTACTATCTTTTACAGAGAGTATTGATTCCGTTCATTCACGATATTCTATAGCCTTCCTTATTTTATTATAGTTTATACTGGTACACACGAGCTGGAGCATCTTAAAAACGTGTCATGGTAGGATTGCTTCAAGTTAAAGTGTCTATAATGTAAAATGAATCTTAGAATGATTCGCTCTCCTCATTAGTGGACAGAAACTCTGATCAAGCTTCCTGTTCCGATCAACAAAATTCTGTTCGCATAATTTGCTTCTACTCTCTCTCTCTCTCTCTCTCTCTCTCTCTGAAGATTCGTCACAACGTATTAAGATGCAAATAAGAAATGTCTCTCGGCTCGCTAAATGTCCTCATAATCGCGCCGATGTAAGAAAAATCATGATTTCACGTGAGGACACAGCAAGAATGAAAGTTGCCTACCTGCAACGATAACTAAGCTCTCTGTACGGGGTTCCTCTCCTTTCTCTCTCATAGTTCACGGCTTGGCGAAGAACTTATCGCTTGTGCATATCGAATCTAAAAAAATCTAGTTTCTAAAAACTTCGATCTCAAGATGTGTTGCGTTCGTTTAATAATTGACGCAATGGCATACTTATTCCACATATATAACTGTACTCTATCTTGTAAAACAAGTTTATGAATGTTTATATGACGCCAGAAGATTTACTTCCGTCCAATTTAGCCTGGGGATAGAGGGCTCACCGGATAATTCATAGGTCATGGGTTCGAGTCCCGGCTAGGGAGGGGGGTGTCGAGTTTTTCCAAATGGGATTCCTTCACTTTCTTTTGGAAACCTTCTGTCTTTCACTCTCCGTGCTTTTTTCCCCAGTATTTTCTTCCCTTACAGGCAGATGAACTGCTTGCCTTCTTTTTCTAAATGTTGTATTGCTATTCTGCTGTAAAATCTAGCATTTGCAAACCTCAAGGTTTGCAAATGCATGATTAATGACTTTAATTGACACACAATAAGTCACCATTGATAATTAATTACTTTGAAATATTCAGTATCTTATATTCAATATTGCTTACAGCCATCAAACTTTTCAAAGAAAAAATGTTCAGGGAAATATAGTAACTGTGCAACTTTCCAAAATCCTGCTTATTAAACATCTTGAAAGTATTTGTATATAATAAGAAAAAATAATCTAGAAAAATAAACCATGTTAAGGACGAGGGTTGGCAGAGTTTTGATGGTGTCATTATTGTCTTTTGTAGATTTATGTTTCTTATACTTTATCTGAATTGAGGAGCTATGCTTCATTAATAGAAAACATTCTCTAATTGAAATCTCTAGACAATCTTGGGGACAGCATGTTGGAGGAGGGACAGTTCATCGCAAGGTCCAAAGATCCTGAGGAGATTGAGAGATTGGAACGTCCACCCTACAACCAGGTTTATGCTGATCTCACCACAACTTTCACCATACTTATTGGAATATTCTTTCCATCAGTCACAGGTTTGAATTTAACCTCATATGTTTCTATGTTCATGGATAATAATTTTAAATTTTGCTTGCACTCTTAAGTAAATAAGTTTTGCATTTTGCAGATATAATAATGAGTGTTGTTTGCAGGGCATGTCTGATATTACAATTTTTTTATAACATCTTATGATTATAATACCACTTTCCATTAGCCAATGCCACTTGAGAAAATTACTTAGTTGAAACTTAAGTGAGCTGTAAGAAATGTTGACTTTCTAAATACATTTAATAGACATTTTTCTTGTCAAATATTAGATTCATTCTGAAATTAGGCACTTCTAATCAATCAAAATAGAGAATGATGAAATATACTTTGCAGTGAAAAATGACCTGGTGCTTTCCTGGTGTATCGTATTTCTAAATTCCTCTCCTGTCTTCCTCCTTGTTAAGAGTCACATGACTCCTTACTGAACATACATAAATAACACTGTCAATTTCAAACTTTATCATTTAGAGACACTTTGTTCATATCCCTTTGAGACCAAGATGTACATATAACTCTGATTTTTCCTTGTCTCAAGACACGTTAAGTATTTTAGATTGGTACCACAAAAAGGAAAAATAAAGCATTAGCATATCCATCCACTTGATCATTCTCAATAACAGTGTTTTCATGCGTATGTAAAATTCATTTCTTGATGTCCTGTGTGACTCAAAATCGTATACATTAGGATGATATGGTGGAAACTGACATGACATGGAAATAATTTGCTTAGCCTCTTGTCTCAATTTATTATAAATTGATTATAAAACCTTCCTGTGGAAGGTTCCATCCAAAGCAGTGCCATTGCTGTCTCCATTCCTCCTTGTAGTAGGTTCCTTGGGGCACTTAAGTTTTTGACAGCCTTCACTGCAGAGTCTCCTCATGTGTAAAAAACTATGATTTCTTCACTCTCACCCTCAGGAATTATGGCTGGGTCAAACCGTTCCGGAGACTTGGCAGATGCTCAGCGCTCAATTCCAGTGGGTACGATATGCGCCATCCTCACTACATCAACTGTTTACCTGTCATCCGTGCTCCTGTTCGCTGGAACCGTGGACAACCTTCTCCTCAGGGACAAGTGAGAAATCACTGCCTTAGGGCAGTCCAATTATGATCCCATTTTGGAGGTTGGGTGTGATGAGGAGTGTAGAGTGGGGAGGGACAGATGGGAGAGGGATATGGTGATGCTCCCCCGCCTCCTCCCCCTCCATCTCTTCCCACACTCCCCCCTCTCTCCCCCTCGGAAGTGGCATGATATTTTTATTTTTTTTTAAGATTTATATTTTGTGCCTGGATGATAATCAAGAAAAGGGAAGAGGGAGGGCCTAAGTTTAAAATTGAAATGAGGGAGAGTGAACCTTTCTCTGTGTCTTTCTTTATCAATGGCTGTTGTTTGCTGTTGTTTCCTTGTGGTGAGCTCTAGGGTGGAGGGTGCCTGGGCCTTGTCGCTTTGTTTGTGGGCTGGTGGTTTCACCTGTGTGTGTCTGTGTGTGAGCCTTTGCTGCCCTTGGCATGAACGCTGGGCATTGGGTTTCAGCAATGGCTCCTGCACTAGATATCTATGTGTACATGCATGTGGTCATGGGTGCCTGGGTCGCATATTATTATTTTTATTATGGTGCTGATGTCTCTCTTTATTATAATGAAATCTGTCACCTTATTTAGCCTCACTCTATGAAGATTTTGGGTCAGAGTTATTTGGGTGTGAAGTACTTGGAAATTGTAAAGTACGTATTTTCTTGGGTATGTGCAGGTGGCTTTTCATGTGTCTTTCAGACGAGAACTATTTGCAGGCACTTAAGGGAATATTATCGACCATGCACCCATGAACATATGCAGTGTGTATGCTTAATTCATGTGTGCGTTTGTGTGTGGTTCTTCACCAATCTGTCTTGAATGTTGTTGCAAACTCGTAAAGAGTACAAATCTGTGTGGCAGCGATTCAGAAAGCTGTGCATGCTTATTTCCTAGAATCACCGCAATGGCATTTCTACAGGCGATGGAGATTTTTCAAAAGCCAGAAGTGTTTGTCTTCCTGTAGGATGATTCTCCTTACCTTTATTTTTAAAATCTTATATTCATCTACCCTCCAATATCAAAATATTAAATTATAAATTCAGATTTCCTGTTAGTTACCTGGTGGCCAGTCTTTCTGTGCAGGGCCCTTCATGCTAGGATATTGCATAGTTGGGGAAAACTATTTTTAGCACAAAAGTTTACTTAATTCTGTCATCTTATAATGAACCATAAAAGTAACTGTATTAGATTGAAAATTTTACTTAATATACAAATTAAAAGATGAGCTTGCTGAAATCACTAAATACTATCAACTAGCCTATACCTGTTCATTTAATCTACCGAACACCCCTTATAAGTTTTCTTATAGTATTATGGCAGTTATCAAGGTTTCTCATTCATAATAGAAAGAATCTTTTGAAGTTACTTACATTATTTATCTCACATTAGTTATAATAAAATAATAACATCATGCATTTAATCTGAGAAAATTAATTTAAAATTAATATTGAAACATTAGGTATTGATACTGAGTTAATATTGAATCTAATAAATAAAAATATTGTTTATGTAAGGTATTGTATATCTCCTTGAATTAGAAACAAGCACTCTAGAATAAAAATTTGAATGCATTTTAAAAGTTTCTTTAAAGTTAAAAAAAACACATTTTAAGTGAATCTTAATGTTATAAAGGCTTTTGGATTCCTGAGAGGTTTACATGTGCTGTGTTTGTTAGATGTCTGTGTCTGTCTGGATATGTGCTGTTATCACATCCTTAAACATATCTCACCTACTCATGATACACCATTGGACACTTAGAAGCACTGATGCCAGAAATTTGTTTTACTTTACCTACATGTTTACATTGTGATTATTCATAGTCAAATAAATCACTAGTTGGGGAGGAAGTTTTTAAAATGCATTGCATGGTTATTAATTGAGCCAAACTCCTCTCCCAGGGAAAGGTCACCATGCATGGAGGGAGCTCATTCCTTTGCTTAGGTATTGTCAAATCATAACCATGTACATATGTGCCATTTTGCAATAATTTTGAGGAAGCATACTGTACAAAAGGAATTGCTCTGTAAAAAATATTCTGAATCTCTTTTCATAGTATTTTCTACCTGTGGTTTCATGTTCTAATAGTAATTTTGTGTGCTGGTACTACCCTTTTCAAAGTTATTTATAATTTATTCAATTTACCATGATAAAATAGGCATTGAACATTGATATTTTAGCTTTGCTGGTAATTAACTATAAATAAATATGTGAAATAATAGTAATAATGTAAAAAGTTATTTACTTAAAAAGGTTTATCATTTAAAAATGCATATATTTTAATCTTTAATGCTATTCTAAAAATAATTAGATGTGTAACATTAACACCATTTCTCTTTGTATCCATCAGCATTTGTATAGATGCATATATAGCACCAATGTAGCAAAACAGCAATGTGCACAATGTAGGCAGTGAACTCAAACAAATGAAGTTACAGCCCAAGTCTCCATTGATAAAGTCAGCTTCTGCGCCTTAAACTTTTTTGTAGCATTTTGCAATAAGTGATTGTAATTTATATTTAACTAATGCCATAGGAGACAGATAAATTAAGATTTTATAATCTAAAACTGTTTTGTGGCGTACCTATTTTTTCCCAATGAAGCCAGTCACAATTGAGAACTTAAATCAGAACCAACATAGTTTTCAATTAACATCACAGTTGGAACCTATTCTCTTCCTTAAAAAAATAGTTAATTCCAATTGAGAATTTCCTCATGTAAATAAGGCCATTCTCCTTTCACCTCTATGGCTAAATGCCACTAGACAAAATTTGAGTTTGTTTACCATAATTAGCCGTTTGCTATGATACTAACTACCTGAATTATAGTAATTTGTTTTACTGATGGTATTCATCTTTCTTCAAGCTCCTTAGGAATAGCATCAGTTCTTACTAATTTAAATAATGTTATTATTTTTCACTTTGTTTTTCAGTTAGCTCTCTTGAGAAATTTTTACTGCAATATCTCCCTGCTTATATGAAATGTCAGATTATGGTTCAATGGGTCCTTTGTTTGTTTGACTTCTGTTTTTTGTGTACATAACTGTGATGAGTTCACACATTCTCATTTTACTATGTGGCCATGTAATTCCATGATAATTTGGACCTGCCAAATGTAAAAAGAATACTCCCTTGGATGTCCTAACATGTCGATGTCTCAAATTATGAGTATTTGGGAAGATCTGAGGGAAATTGTGTGTTCGTATGTTGTGAACTTTTCTGAAAACTGCAATCTGTGTTGAACAAGACCTGTGACATTGAAAAACATTAACATTTAGAGAGTATTGAAATGAAATATGGCCCAGAGGTGGAAAATCCCCATCCCAATGAGCAAGACCAAAGGGATTATGCTGAAAACTTTCCTATGCAGATGGATAGCAGATTTTTTAATGCTGGAATTGAAATAAATGTTCACCTTATTTTGAATTTGAGGTTGTGAGGTTGGTTAGTGAGGAACTAATTTAGGGTTGCTACAAACTTGGGGTTAAAAAAAACTGCCTGTTGAAGCCAGAGTAATCATCACATAGTCATATTACATTATGGAAATTCTTTGAAATTCATGGTTTCCAAGTTCTTTGATGAATTTATAAGATTAAATCAGAATATATAAGTGTATGTTATGTAATTTTTCCAATAATTTAGTAATTAAGAACAGCAGATCTAGGTTTCTGCTTTGATAAATCATCTGCAGTAAAGTTTTAACTAGAAAAAACTGAAATGTTAGTCTTGAAAAATATTCCCAATTTTATATAGTAACTGTAGCAACCCTGTCATATGCATATTCGTAAATGCACATATAACACATGCATGTGCATTTTGGGGGTGGAGGGGCTGGGAGGGAAATTTGATGTGTGCGTGTTTTCACATGCATTTGCAACGTGGCTCCTGAATGTGCACCCTCCGTGTCCGTCCCCAGGTTCGGTCAGAGCATTGGGGGGAAGCTTGTGGTGGCAAACATCGCTTGGCCAAACCAGTGGGTCATCCTCATTGGCTCCTTCCTATCCACCCTCGGGGCCGGACTGCAGTCTCTCACTGGCGCTCCCAGACTCCTTCAGGTGGTGGCTTCTTCCTCTTCTTCTTTTTTATTTTGGACCCACTTCTCTCCTCCTGAAATACGATATCTCCCTTACTAACTCTCCCCCCCCCACCCTTTTGGCCCCTCCCCTCAGTCTTTCCCCCCTCCCCTCCCAGCAGTGTATGTGTGTTTGTGTGTGTGTGTGTTTGAATCACACTTTTTATGAGAAGTGCCTGAACACTAACCCAAATAGCACACTAGTCAGAGTTTTCACCTCGTATATGGATAGTATCCATTGATGATCAAGTTATTGTATACTGTATCTTGATACATAACGTTTAGTACTTTGTATACCATCATGTATACAAAGTGAATACTTGACTAGCAAGCTATTTGGGATGTGACAATAATTTTTTTCTTTGAACATGGAATGACCATGAAATGGCATGGATGGAGGGTAAAAGAGTTTCAGAATCCAATTATTAATGCCCCTTGGAGTTGGGAGGCTGAAACTTGAGAAAGAAATTCCTTTTGAAATTTTTTTCATGAAATAATTTCAACTCTCCCAAAAGTAGCCTTATTAGAATTTTAGATAGCTTTCCTGGGCCAATGAGATTTTCAGGAAGCTATGAAAAAGCTGAAGCAACTCACATGCGGCAAGGAAGAAACAACATGAACAATGTGTAAGTGTGTCCTACAGGTTGAATGCTGAACCAGTTCATCACAGGATGCAGCATTGCTCATTATTGATTATGGCAAAAGTAACTCTTTCTACTGCAAAATCATCTAATCCAAGTGACATCTTGCTAAGGTGTCCTCATTGAGGTATTTTTCTTCTCTATAGATATGACTAAAATGGTTCCAGTTGCAGAAATACCTCTTAATTTTTTAACAGTTACTGGTTTATAAAGTAATATACTGGTTTAAAATTAACAAACATTTAATGTTGCCACATCCTGAAAAATAAAATGTTAGATTCCTGTGAAATTAAATGTCAAACAATGCAATCACCATTACAGCATTTGCATTGAGTTCACTGAAATTTTTAATGCATTTTAATTTCTGAGAAATAAGAATTACGTTTTACATATTTTTCCACTAAGATTTTTAATCTGGTAAAACTAGTTTCAATACTATGGCATCTACTAAACTACTAAACTAGTTGTACCAGATTAAAAATATTAGTAGAAAAATGCATAGTACATAATTCTTATTTCTCAGAAATGGATTTCCACAGAGTTCAGCCTGAAAATATCGAATATACATTTTAATTTCATGAATTCACTTTTGTTGACGAATTATAAATAATTTTGTAAGTAGACAAAGACTTCTTCTGTATTAGATCTGATAGCTATTTCTTTGGCTTGTTATAAAAATGAAATTTGCATGTTGAGAGGTAGAAAAAATTAGTTCTGTATTTCTATTATACTTATTCACACTGTAATAATTAAAATGTTAAATGTACATATTGTCGAATGAAAGGTAGGCCACAGTAAAACTTTGAAATAACTAACATTTGTCTTCAAGGGTCTCTTATTATCAGTCCTGATAGCTAACTGCAAATGTACCACCTTTCCTATGACATAGTCTTCATCTACAGAGTAATAGCATTACTTGACAGCATTACTTTCATCAGTCAGTATTTAAACAGTCTATTCTTTTAAAAGACTCATCAGAAACATATTTTCTCAGCGTCTGTCTCTGTTTCACATCTATCACTTGTTGGTATGATTATATTTATATATAAATACATTTATTTTCCTGAGGTTAGGTCTGATACTCATTTGGTGTGTGTCTTAAAACTCATGACAGGGATCCTATATGAAAAGCTGAGAAGAATTGGGAAAAACAGTAAAATTTAATGTTATGGAAATCCAAAAAGCTGTAATATTCTTATGCTTAAAAGAGCTGTTTGGCTCTATTCTTGAAAATTATAAAGCGAGGAAATACAGTAAAGTGTCAAAAATATATACTTATATTGAGTAAAACTTTCATGCATAAAATTGTACATAGTTTCATATTCTTATATCATATGACATATAACCTTATTTCATTTCATTTATAAATATGAATCATGAATGCAATTAAATTCTAATCACAGTTAAAAGTCACATATTCTCTAGCAGGAATTATTGTGTATCATTTGAATCCCTTGAATCATTTTCTCTCTTAAAATCCATTTAATTGCTCTTTGATTTTTTTTGCATGTCACAATTTTAGGAAGCCTTTTATAGTAAATGGATGAATTTATTTCTATAAATTTTCCTCTCTAGTTTTTCAGAATTCTTAAATTATCAATTATATAATAATTAAAATGGACTATAGTGTATTTTCTAGAACCAAAAATGTTAGTTTTTCTCTGAAAAACTTGTTTTTTAGCATTTTGTTTGTCATAAATCTTTCACCAGATAACATTCAGAAGACCACGATGAATCACAAGGAATTCACTGGCTCAGAGAATTTGGTATCAAAACAAACATTTTTTTCACTTCATATATGCCAAATTTTAACCTCCAAATTCTGACTTACCAAAAAAGATAAAAATCTTCTCTTTCTGTCTCTGTCTAGTTTTCATAGTAATAGTAGGTCTACTAAACCCATGAACTACTACTGCCTATGAACTTCAAATATGCTCTACATGAATTCTACAAATGAACAGCCAATCATCTATATTTGAATGCTGTTTGAACATATTAAATTCATGGGCATACACATTTCACATGTAACAAAATTATGGGAATCGCATTTGAGGGAATTAGGTACACTCGTGTAAGTAGTGATGAAATTATTTTGACATTTTGAATAGGTAACTGAGACTTATATCTAAGATTTTCTATAAGTGCACATATTTTATACAGTAAATTTTTGTTAATTGAATATTTTATTACCAGAATTTTGAATTCATTAATAAGCCATTAATAATAAAAATTGTCCATTGTGGAAATTAAAATCAGTGGATGAACTCCACAATTTTTTTATTGAGATGACCTAGGTTTTGATATGTTGTGTCATCATCAGATGATGTCACCTGATGATGACACAACGTGTAGAAACCTAGGTCGTCTCAATAAAAAATTTGTGGAGTTCACCCAGTGATTTTAATTTCAGTAATGGATAACTTCCACCATATCACGTCAGAAAATATTACTGCTGTTAAAAATTATCCAGTCCTGACTTTCACATGACATTTTTATGAGTTAAAATAATACAGCAATAACCTCTATTATAAGTTTTTGTTCTATTCATTATCAATGAATCTCATGAAGCTT
Source organism: Rhinocypha anisoptera (assembly GCA_011762765.2). Lineage (NCBI taxonomy): Eukaryota > Metazoa > Arthropoda > Insecta > Odonata > Chlorocyphidae > Rhinocypha > Rhinocypha anisoptera. The sequence goes on along the minus strand of WURS02000001.1, from coordinate 390,768 downwards.
TTCAGCCCCATGATACTGAGCTTTCACATATGTACCTTTTAGACTATATCATATTCTTGAAAGCATGTTGAGATCGTTTATGTATTTATCCTTAGATTCATCACATAAATCAGAAAAATAGTTTTCTCATTGCCATTCAATCCTCAATGTCAACTATCGTATTTGGTTAAACCAGTTCTGTAACAATAAATTCCTTGTGAAACCAGCAAAGTTTTTTATTATCTACTATCACTAAATTTACTCCTTTGGTTCCTAATGGCATTATTAAAAAATTCTATCACTGATTCTGAGATTTTTCTTAGGATTATGTTCACAGATACTTAACCTATGGTAAGCATATAAATATCAGGATTGGGTGTAATATATGAACATAAAACATTTGGGATAAGGAGATGAAAACCTTTGCTTTGACCTTGCTTTAGTTTTTCAGTCTATGGTTCTTTAAAGATTTATTTGTTAAATGTTTCCATTTTCCCCTAATCTTTTTAGTGCTTAGGTGAATGGAGTGCTTATATTTTCCCATGTTGCTACTGTGAGTATTTTCTTTACATTTTGTTCTTATAACATGAATTCAAAAACTCTCATTTCTTTGAGATATATTTTAAGTATGATACATTTTTAAAAATTCTTTTGTAATGACGATGTTGACCATGAAAATTCAGATTTAGTAAGGTAGTGTTTCCTTAATATCCTTGTCATAGAAGTAAACCTCATCATTTGTGCTTGTCTCAGGAGCTAATTACTATATATGTGTAGGTATATGCCTTCATGTAAACACTAATGAAATTGTTCATTTGCATGTCACTGTGTCTGTGTGAATGAGTGCATGCTTTTAACAATATCTGCTTGTGATTATTGCTGTATCTGATAACCACAATGTCTTAGCAGTAAAAATAATTAATGTAGGTTTAAGTTCATAGTGGAATAGAGTGAAGATTCACAATGAAAAACTTGGACACATCAACGGCTCCTGATATCCCAGTTCCTGATCAGGCATATAACCAGACATAAAACCAAGTCATTAAAAGTTAAACCTTTAGCTGCAAAAATTGGATCAACTTCACATCATGAAAAAAGTCCCCTTTCACAGAGACAATAAAGAATAGCCACCTAATCTAACATTGAAGTTGGTTTTTGAATTAGAAGTTGACTCTTGGATTGCAATTGTATATATGTTAGGAGAAATATCAATAGAGCAAATGAACATCATTGTCCCACTACCAAAAAAATAGGGCAGAAAATTAGAAAAACTTCCATATGATTATCCTGGTGAGCCATACATCAAAGATTTTGGGAAGAATAGTATCACAAAGAAGGGAGAGAGAAGAAGAAGAGTATTAAGTGAGGACCAGTTTGGGTTTTGAAAAAGAAAAGAAATAAAGGAAAGCTATCCATACTATCAGGCTCATCTTGGAGAATATGTTACAGAAAGACTAACCAGTAATTGTTACATTCTTGGACCTGGAGAAAGCATTTGACAACATGGACAGGAGCATCATGTCACAAATCCTGATTGAATTTGGAATGTCCTACAAAGACAGAGAGCAGGCAGCAGCTGTGATAAAATTAAAGAAGCTGCAAGAGTCATTAGGAGTAAGTCAGGGACACTCACTATCACCACTGATTCATGTGAACATCAAGAAGATAATGATATCAAAGAGAAAATAAAAGAGAGTTTAAGTATAGAATTGATTAACATACTATGGTTTGCAGACGTTATTGCCATAGAGAGACAGGTAAAAAATTGATCTTATGAGGTCATTAATTTGCAAAGAAAATGGAATGAGGAAATAAAACTTGAGATAAACAAAGATAAATAAAGGTGTCAGTTGCAACCAAGGGAAGGAAAATAAATGAAAAATAAAACTAGTTAAGAACCTAAGTAAATAAGTGGAAGATTTTAGCTACTTAGGCAGTAAGATCACTGATTTTGGACGAAGAAAGAAGGAGATAAGCTGAATAGCCCAGGCACGGCAAGGATTCTTCTATAAGAAACATATATATTCAGCTAATATTAGCCTGGAAATAAGGAAGAGGTTCATAAGGACATATATATGGAGCATATTTTTGTTCAGAAGTGAAACATGGACTATATCAGCCTTAGAGAAAAAAAATAGAATCAATGGAAGAGTAGTACTACAGATGAATATTACAATTTAAATTAATAAACCAAGTAATGACCAAGGAAGAACTAATTCAAAGATCTGGAAATAGGGAAGCTTCGAAATTACAGCTATAAGGAGAAAAGTGAAACTAATCTGTCAGATTTTGAGGAATAACATTTTTATTCAAGACTGTATTAGAAGGGACCTTTGGAGGTAAGAACTGAAGAAGTAGGCCAAGGATGAGAAACAGGCAATGGAAACTGCTATATTTTGGAGCTACAAAGGAATGAAGAGATTGATAACCTTTGATGATAAAGAGTGCTCACACACCCCCTTGAGACATTCTTTGAGAAAGACTTATAAGATGATGACATTGGTTAACATTTGAAACTTAAAATTAAAAAATAAAACATTTTAAAGCATTAGAGTATAATTTTTTCATATTGAATCTTCATTGTCATATGTATTAAATTGAATGAAGAGAAAGGTTGGATAAATAATGCTTGTCCTGACATTCATCCCTCTTAGCCTTTGTACTCTTTTCATAATTTTAAGACAACATTTTGCATATGTTCTTCTTTTTTCTTTTACATTTTCATCACCATATAACTGAAAACTGTTATATACATCACTGCTGACTTTCATTTTGAATAGCTTAAGTTTTAGTTTTTTTGACCTGCTGTAGTCCAAATTTCCAGAAATCATTATAATGGTAACATGTGTATCGTAAAAAGGTGTTTTAAAAATTTTTAAATGGTATATTTTTATGACGTGCTTTTTCATATTTTTAATGTTACTCATCTTAATATGCAGTTTATCTTTGTTAGTAAATATTATTCATAATCATAATCATTTATCAATGATGTTGAAAGAAATATATTGGAAAAAAAGTGTGGGTATATAGAAAAATCAGTGTGTTCATTGAGGTAAAGAATGGTCTGTGAGCTAGAAAGGAAAAATGATTTTCTCAGTTACAAACAAGATAAGAAAGTCATTAATTAAAAAAGAAGAAATGATCAGAGTATGGGGAGTAACTTTATGGTAAATAAATAAATAAAATGGGGATAATTTAGATAAACAATTCTTAAGAGAAAGAAAGAAAAGTTAAGATATGGTATGAAGGTGAAGCATGCAGCAGATGGAGTAGTGGAGGAAAAGACAAAAAAGAGGAAGAAGGAGAGTAGAGTTTTTGGATGATTAAAAGAAAAAGAAGGCCATGTGGAACTCAAGAAGAAGATTTTGGAAATAAAGCTTTTTTTAATTGCAATGGCACCAAGAATTTGCCATTTGGCAGAAAATTCAGTGGCAATGAAGGTGAATATGTCATTAGGAATAGATAATGCAGCAAAGTTAGTTAAAAGTTCAGGAGGAAGAGTTTATGTCCCATAATTGGGTTTCACAAGAGCACTGTTCTAAGTCTGTATTAACCCAATAAAGCCAAAGCCAAAATATGTAATTGATAGAGAGTAATAAGTTTGAATTTCACTCACAGTGAAGGTTTACAAGGAACATAGAAGAGGGTCAACAAGCAAATGCCTAAGATGAATTTAAGAAATAAGTAGAGAAGAACACAAGATATCATGGCATTAATGAGAAGCTTAAGAGAGAGGTTGATAAAACAAAGCTTTTATGTTTGGTTTTTGGATTTCAAGAGGCATCCATTGGAGTATAGTGACTAATGTACATGTAATGTAGTTGTGGATTAGAAGAGTAGCCAACATTTATAAAACCCATACAATACTCAAAATAAGCATATTAATAACCTGGTTTAAAAAATATAGGTAGGAGTTCAAACCAAGTTGTCCCTAATTGATTTTGCAGATTTGACATAATATGAATCTATAGAAAATGGTTCAAGAGGTATGGGAAAGATTGGAGGTGGAAATGAAAGTAGGTGGAAAGCTAAAGTAGATGGTCAAGCTTTGGTTAACTGGTGAACTTGCATTTCATGATCAGCACAAGAAAAACGAAATGAAAACTAAATCACATGAAAACAAAACTCACTTGATTCCTAAGATTCTTAAGATTAAGATCAAAAATAAAAATTAGAATAGGAGTCGATAATAAGAATAGTTGGAATGCTACAAGTATTTGCACCTAATCGCCAAATCTTATTTTTACCTAATTTAAAAGAAAAATGTACACTAGGAATAATTGTTCAACATCAAAAGAATGTTTTTATGAGTACATTAGTGATCAGGATTTTTTAGCAAAAATAATTTAACCTTTGATGAAAGAGTGTGAATGTGGATTGGAAGATTTTGATATATGTATATGAAGAATTAGCAATGTTAATGTAAGTCAAAAGATCAAGATAGGTGTAATGTTAGGTAGGCACAGTAGGGAAAGGAAAGTTCTGCCATTTTAGACATAATGAAGGTAAGTTAGAAAAGTGTGTGGCTTTCAAGATTTTATGTAGTTCAATTTTTAAGCTCAAAATGATAACTGAATCACAAAGTCTTCACAGAGACATGTTTTCCTGTATACCATGCTGGAGTATACTTATGAGAAGGAAAAATGGGAGGAGCATGGGTTACATCATTTTTCTGACCAAGTCAGCTGTTCATTAAATCTCCCATCAAAACTTAGTTTCATGCCACAAAAATTTTGAAAATCCTCATAACATAATTCACCATAAGTAATCATTTATTAATTCCCTGCATGAGTTTTTGCTACCAAAGGTATGTGGATCAACATGTATGCAGGTTTGCGGCATCATGTATGTGGCAAGATGAGCATTCAGAAAAGAATGCATCACAATTTATTTTGATGTAGCATGGCTGAAATTTTTAGGAATCCTAGTTTACTAATCCTTTCACTTCTGTCATACAAAGGTGCAAACTCTACCACCAAAAGATGGAATGATAACATGCGATAAAAATGGTGGTTGTTGGTGATGCACATTAAAATCAGTGTGTTGTGACTGAATTCCAACTTTCTGAGAAAGAAAGCATCACTAATATTCATAAGCAGATGGATGCATGCTCTTCCTGAATGCTGGCATAAAGCTAAAGAAACAGGAGAGGACTGAAAAATAGTCATTAGACCTGAAGGTTGTAGTGGTGCAATGCCCAGGTCTCAAAGTCGTATGTTCCACAATTTAGGAGAAATAAATTCTGATGCATTACATTTTGAACGCTCCTAATGTATTCATATTTCTGTGATACAGATTTTCATAACACATGCATGCCATTCCATTGCTTTTTTTATTCCATCCTCCTGTCAGTATAACTAAGCTTCTTCTTGTTTCACTTTGTGAGACATATTCCCTTGAGTTTTAAAATTTCATTTTAAGATAAACACTAGAACATGAGGAAAGGGTAGACAGAACATCACCAGGGATGAATGTGTAAGTTGTTGCACACCCATCATATTGCATCCCCACTTGATGTTTAAGCAAAGAAGTGATGAACTTTCCACTCTCCTCCATTAGGCCATAGCAAGGGATGGCATCATCCCCTTCCTGGCTCCCTTCTCAGTGTCATCCAAACGTGGGGAGCCCACCCGTGCTCTCCTCCTCACCGTCGCCATCTGCCAGTGTGGGATCCTGCTTGGTAACGTCGACTACCTTGCTCCACTCTTGTCCATGTTCTTTCTCATGTGCTACGGTTTTGTGAACCTTGCTTGTGCCCTGCAGACATTGCTGCGCACACCAAACTGGCGCCCTCGCTTCAAATATTATCACTGGTGAGTAGTGGAGACTAGAGTGATTCCACTCTAGGGGTATCTCGTTCATCTGAATTACATGAAGGCTCAGTTTTTTCTCAAAGATAGTATTAAGGCACCATAAAAATTGCATACATCTATATGGTTTTAGTGCATACTGTATGGTTATAATTAACTCTTTTGCAGTAGCAGCCTCATTCTTTTGTGATAGCTGTGAGTGGGAGAAAAGTAGACACAACATTCTTCTCTTCTAGTGCCGGCATAGGTTTAGCAGATATGAGGCAGATCCTTCCCAGACAGCAAATAGATATCTAATAGATATTGATAGATAGATGAATAAATATCTATTAGATATCTATGTAGATATCTAATAGATGTATTATTGTCCAAAAAACAGTATATCTAATAGATATCTACCAGTAGATATCTAATACCTAGATACATATTGGTAAATCACCTATGGATAGACATTTATAGACATGATTTAGATATCTATAGATATCTATTTGTTGTCTGGGTTGTAATCTGGGATGACCATATTAATCCAAGTTGCCTCTGAGTGGGGCAGTGGAAATATGGCTGACTGGAGTTAAAATAATATGTACTAGAATATATCCAATTATGCACTCCATATTTACTTTCCTTGATGATTCTTGATTAATTTGATACATAACAGTATGTATATACATACTTTGATTTATAATCTGCATTCTATAAAAACTTTAAGAAAACTGAGGGAAATAATGATGAGAAAAGAGGTTCCCAAAGCTCAGTGGGTGGAATGTATTCATAAAACTCACCCACTGGAAATGGGCACCATATTCCAAAACAATAAGAAAGTTTGACCTTTCAAGTCTTTCTTTGAAAGGTTGGGTCATAAAATTTGGAGAGGTTCTAGAGAGGATATGAAGGAGGTGGTCATGCCTGTTCATAACATATTCTCCACACTTGCCTGGCAAAACATGTAGATATACTCATTCCACAGCCAAGGAATTAAGTATCTTAACTTATAAATTAACATTCATTTAGATACTAAACTCCTGGGCTTCTACTTAAAATCACATTTGTCATGGGAGGCTCATATCAATAATTTGGCACAAAAGCTAAGTTCATCATGTTTCCTTTTAAGAACCCTGAGAGATACAGTTAGCATAGATGTACTAATGATGCTCTATTATGGAACTGTATACTCCCATATTACATATGGTATTATCCTTTGGGGTGCTTCCTCACATTCTCTAAAACTATTTAAATTAC
>WURS02000001.1:370951-381747 GCA_011762765.2 Rhinocypha anisoptera | reverse complement strand
TTTCTGAATTTATACAAGACAAATTGTAATATTTCATTGTATTTTTTTACTTTGTTTTTTGCTTTATTTATAATATGCTCTTGTCATTTTAATATTCCAACTTTGCTGTAATGCTACATGTATGTATCTTGACGAACCTTATAACATGTACATACATCCAGTGTGTACTCATGTTCCTTGGGATAATAAAATTATTATTATTATTATATTTAAACATACATAGTATCATTTTGAAATTAATTTGGATGGAGTTAAAAAGAGTCTTTAAACCATGATTTGGCCTTATTATTGACTTATAAGGTATTCTTTTGTTAAGGAAACTGAAAAATTCATGTACATTAGCATCCCATGTCACATGTTAAAGTTAAGTTTTCTTTTTATTGGATTGTTCATGAAACCAGAAAGTTTCAACATGTCCAGTCATTTGAATATTATTATTTAAAGGTCACTCTTGTCCTACCTTAGAAGGAAGTATGCAAGTACACAATGTAGGACTTTACTGATGTACATTTTCCTTTTTTATTCAGGTCCCTATCATTCATTGGGCTAACACTTTGCATTGCTGTGATGTTCATGACCAGTTGGTATTATGCCCTATTGGCTATGGGAATGGCTGGCTGCATATACAAGTACATTGAATATAGAGGGTAAGTATCCACAGGTTTGGAATTCTTTAAGCACATACTTTTCCATACATAGATTTGTGCATGAATACCAAAGTAATTTCAGTAATGATCAACTTATCTGACAATCATTATAAAATTTAAGGAAAATATGTGACACTCTCCTTATAATTTTTAATAAATGAGTTATAAAAGTCATACATATTGTCTAGTAAATACCTTCAGTGAATTAATGGAAAAATTAAAATTGTACTTCAAACTGAAAGATTTAGGTTTGAGAGATATAGTTTTAATTTCTCTATTTTTGATCTTAAGATAAATTGTGATCAATTAATTAATCATATTTTTTGCATTTGGATTCTTTATAGATGATTGCCATTATTGCAGTGTTTAGTTGCAATAGAGAACAGAATCTGAAATATTTAATGTCATGCATTTAAAAGCTAGAAAAGTCTATTGATGGTAGGAAATGCCAAAATGCAGAAATATCACTGTTTAAAATTCTCTTTGAATAAGAACCTTATATATGCATATTTAGTATTTTTATATTACATAGTTTTTTGGAATTCAATTGAATAATGAAAGCTCCTTATCTCCTCTTTCATGAATTTATATAATTGTCTCTAAATTTGCACAACATGAGATTTTATTGGCAGAGCTAGAAATGTAAGATTTCTATTAGTATCTACACTGTCTCAGGCAAAACGTTATGGAACTTCATGTTCTGGGAGTAAATGAGCTAGCATGGAAGAAGGTAGTCAATCTCAGGAATACTAAAGTTTTCATCCAACTTGTTTGTAGCAACATGAAACAATCCAAAAAAATATTCCTAGGGTATCCATTTACAATTTAAGAGCCCAAGGGAATTCATCTAAGGGTGGTCACTTTTCCATTCACTTGTGATGAACGTTGTTGAGTTCCATTGTTATTATTTCAACAGTAATTTTTAATGTTTCATCTCAAAGGCCATATGAAAGGTAACAACAAAAGTCTCTATGCACAAGGCTCAATTTAAGTTATGCTAGGCAATCATTGTGGTATGTATACTTCAAACATATGAAGCCAGCAGTTTGTATTAGGGGTTTGATTTGACAACTAATTGATGCTTACAGGTTGTCATTATGAAAGGTTTATTTCTGCATCATAGTAATCATAGCATAAGGAGATAAGGGAATCACCTCATAGGACTAAAATAACATTATTTAAATGTAAGCCTGGATAAAAAATCTATTGAGAAAACTATGTTGTTATATTTTTTCTTATGAGAGTTTCCATGTCTTGTGATATGGCAATGATTTCTGGTTTCAGTTTATATTACATTTTTTGTTATAATCCATTTTGGAGATGGATAGACTACTTTGTATATTGTTAATTTCTTGTGACTTCTTTCTTCTAGTGCTGAGAAGGAATGGGGAGATGGTATAAGGGGTCTAGCATTGTCAGCTGCTCGCTATAGTCTCCTGAGACTGGAAGAAGGACCCCCTCACACCAAAAACTGGCGGCCACAGATCCTCATATTGGCCAAGATCACCACCATCAATAATGCACCAGCACCCAAACATCGCCGGGTTAGCAATCTTAGTAGAATCATTATAGTAGTACAATATTGAGTATTCTTCACAAAGATAGTTAGATAGAGACTCATATACTATGCAAAGTATACAGGTGTATTACTAGTAGATGATCCTTAATTGTGCCTTTTAGCATAAAAGATATGGTAATATGTATAATTTTCTCAAGCAAATAATGATCTCTTAGGCTTAATAATAATAATTTATTGTTCAATTGGTCAGAGGTGACATGGAACTCATCATTATACATAGAACAGAAACAGATCATACATACAAAACAATACAAGTATAACAACAGGTATATGGAACTTCAATAAGCTAGTTGCTAGTGCCTGTCTGAGGAATATTCATTTCGGCTGTAGTAAGCCTTATTTAGCAATAGTTCCTTTAATGTGGCCTTAAAAGCAACTGGGGATTTTAATTACTTTATTTCAAGTTGCATCCTGTTGTAAATGAGTGAGGCAGAATGATGTGTTCAATGCTTAGCAGCAGTCAAATTATAACAATTTAAGTGAATGAGCCAGTAGAATGATGATGAATAGTCAAGTTATCTGAGAACAGAGAGGGATTATTTTTCACAAAAGCCTCAATTGACTTTGAGCTTAAATCATTGATACTCTTAGAACATTAATCATATATCTTGATGCTGTATCTAAAGATAGGATTTAGTATCATGAATACTACTCTTACAAAATAAATGATTTGAGTCTTGGCTTGCCTCACTACTTTGTTAGCCACTTTTTTTATTCCTTAGCATATTCTCATTATTCTGGGGTCTCTTTGTTCTGTGGTATTGTCACATATTTTTATGGCTACATGTCCCTGCTGATGCCTACCTTTCAGGAAAATAAAGTTGAAGTATACACAACATCCATGCCCTGTGTAGGATTTGAACTCTGCTCCTTGATTTGAACTTTGGGCTAATCTCTAATCATGCTCCCCACATAGCTAAAACTGCTATCTTTCCTGAAGCTACTTTATTTTACTTCTGTGACTGTGACTGAAAGTGTATGACTATTCTATCAATGGAATGAGTCTAATGCTGTGGGTGGATTCATATGTACTTAAAGAATTGGGAAGACCCAAATATGTTAGCAAGTATTGTTTCTGCAAGTCAAAACACAGGAGTTGATAATCCAGAAATGCAATTGCTCTTTTATGAACCCAAAAGGTAGGATTGTGTCTGTGTTGCAAACTCTCTGAACCTCTAAAGGACTTTCATATAGATAATAATAATATTATAATAATTAAATAAAATTAAAAATAATTTTAAAATATAAATTAATCTATAAAAATAATATAATAAAACTCACATGCTAAAATTGCACAACATATTTCATGTCATTCACTACACAAGAAAATGGCTTCTGTTCCTCTGTAAAACTAATAAGCAGTGATACAGTTGGAACTAAATGATTCATTTACTCCTTTACTCACTGCTAAGAAAAACAACAGTAAGTATGTATACACAAGTAAACAAAAACTAAATATTCAGCATAAAAATAAGGAATATTTCTAATTAATTGTTACAATTAGCTTTAGGTTAAATACTACCTTAAGAAATAGTCCACAGGAAAATCAAAACACGAAAACGTAGGCCAAAACAAGAGTGAAACTTTATCATGAAAAATGAATGACTTCACTAGTATTTGAATCTGAAACCCCTTTGCATAAAGTTAGTGGTGGGTTGAATTATAATTAATCACTGATGTAATAGAAGTTGAAATGGAATGTGGAAATTCATATACCATAGGCATTGGCATAGGCATTGACCTAACAAAACCAAGATTAGGGATGATTTCTGGCACTCTTTATTTCTCTTATTACCCCTGAACCAACTCTGTCCTTTGTCTTATTCGCTGCAGGTGTTCTCCTTTGCATCTCAGCTGAAGGCCGGCAAGGGTCTGACCGTATGTGTATCCGTTCTGGAGGGTGACATAGTACGCGAAGGTCAGTCTTCCGAGAAGCATACTGCCCGACAGATGTTGCGACGCACCATGGAGGAGGAGAGGGTGAAGGGTTTTGTGGATGTCCTTGTTGCTCGGAACATCCCTGATGGAATATGTCACCTGTGAGTGCTAGATATGGAATCTTGTTGATATTTTGGAGAGAAGCTTAAGCAGCTACATACCCCTTTCCTCATTACAGAACAAGCATGTCTCTAGAGAATTAAAAGAGCTACCATGGGCTTTAGAGTGGTGGTACTATCAATTATTGTCAATGGAATCAATTTTTTCCTCTCTGATTTAGTAATGGTAAAACTGACTGACTGACATTACTGAAGGAGTTTGTTCAGTGATCAGGATATCACTGCTGTTGTACAAATAGTATCATTGAATGCTTTGTGGGGCTGTTCTATGAGGCATATCCCAAAAGTAAAGTCTCCATATTTTTAAAAAGTCAAAAAATGGTTTTTTCAAAGAAATATTTACGTAGGTATGTTGCTTATTTAAGTATTATTTTTCAATATCATCGCCATTCACCTGAATGCACTTTTCAAGGTGCACTGGAAGTTTTTTTATGCTCTCCTCATAAAAACTCTCTACCAGCCCTTTTACAGATGCTCTGCAGTGACTTCTTTTTTCACTTCTTCGTCTGTAACCATCCATCTTCCACCAAAATGTTTCTTTAGGTTCAAGAATAATTGGAATTCCGATGAGACAAGGTTTGGGCTGTAAGGGGAGTGAGTTAAAATGTCCCAAAGAAACTGACTTAAATGGTTTTTTTGTCATGGGCAACATTTAGCTGAGCATTATCATGCAGAAGGCAAAATCCCTTTTGTCAGCATGCCTCATCCTCAATTTTATATTTCTCTGTGAAGTTTTTCCTGTGTTTCACAGTAAGAGGCTGCATTGATTGCAGTTCCAGTAGGCACAAACCCGTCAACTGTCGATAAATTGCATTCTCAATTTGATCCTTCACCTCACCTGAAAAAGGAGCCTTCTCACTTCTTGGTTCATCATGAACTTTCATCTATCCTTCTGAAAATTCTCTATAACACTTCCTCAAATTCAGACATAAAGCTCATTCCATAGATCTCCCTCAAATGCAAATCAGCATTTTTCCCCATGAACTAAAGAAATGAATAATAGAGCAGAATTCACACTGAGCATAGATGGGAAGGAAGATGCCAGGTGACGTGGAACCAGCCATTGCTAATGTGTGTCACACACAAACTAAGCATCCAATCTGGTTGGCTCAGGTAGCCAGGAAAAGGAGAAGAGCCAAGCTATGTAGCAGTGCAGCCAACACTGATTTTATTAGTGATTCCTTATTACGATATTATATATGTTGTGTATGAAGATGAATCAGTTCCAATTGAAGAATATATAAAACTGTGCAAACTTATAACTTATTGAAGCATGTTATACTGAAGTTTTAATTGTTGCAAAGTTTACACTGTGATTGACAGCTTAATAAATAAGACTACTAATAGGGGGTATTGCTGTCAGAGCTGTCATTTTCAACATTCATTATGGTTAAACCTATAAATTTTTAATGTTTTTGAATTTATACTTTTGCAATCTCTGTGGCAACCTTTCAAAACTGTTTCGGTGTCATGGTCAAAATATTCCCTAAAATTTTATTTGCACATTGTTTGTGTGACTTTTGTTCTTGTGACTTCAGCCCTCTTGTTAGGTCATGGTTAAAGTGGAGGGGAGCAGTCACAGTTGAGAGAGACTGAGGAAACATGTTTCAGTCAGATTGTTGCCTCCTGTCTGAATGTTTATCCCATTCCAATGATTGATGCATTTTTTGTGCATTTGCACACAGGGTGCAGACAACTGGATTAGGTGGCATGAAGCCAAACACTGTGATACTGGGTTGGCCACATGCCTGGCGCAACTCAGCCGAGGGAGAGCACCATGGGGAGAGGACATGGAGGGTTTTCCTGGACACCGTGCGGGCAGTAGCTGCTGCAAGAATGGCACTCCTGGTGCCCAAAGGCATCAATTCCTTCCCTGAGTCAAATGAAAAGGTTAGTTTCTACTTTTCAATCACATGCTATTCATGGGAGAATAGTTTACACTTATGAACCTACATGAATGCTTATTCTCTTTGTGAATATTTGTCTTAATTGTACATTTTTATTCCTTCTTTCTACTTCTAATACTGATTAAATAGGCTCAGGACTTTCTTTAAGACAAAAAATTATTGACCAGCACATTTTACATACAGGCTAATTAAATAAATAAATATTTATATGAAAATTGAGATGCATTTGGTGTTTCTTACCTTACCTCCTTCATGAATCTTGAGTGTCTTTCTTGATGTGTCATATTTTTTAAGTGCAGAAAAACCCTTGAATTCATGTTTTTAGCTTTAATGCTATTTAACCTTTGCTAGTAGTTTTTCATGAAAATTGAACCCTGAATGCATACCTTTGCATCATGGTTTTCTAACTCTAAATTTTCATAAATACAGCAAACCTTTATTGCCTTTTGGCAATCCAATAATAAAAGTCAGAATGATCATTTCTAATTATCTCCATCTTTTTTATGTCCCTTCTCGCCATCCTTACCTTCTAACCTATACTTCCCTCTGTTTCACCTATCTCTTCATTTGACACATTTTAATCACATATCAGAGTTCCAATCACACAATTTTCCTGTGTTAAATGAACCATTATACAAGTAATTTCTCTCACATTGCTAAAAGATGGCTCCAAACATTCATCAGTACATGATTCATATCACTGACCTTATCCACTGGAAGAAAGGGTGAGAATCTTTTTTGTTTCATTGATTGAACTTCTGAAATTCTTGGGTAGGCTCAAATAAGTTTCTCCTAGAGTTTTGTGAATCCAAATTAACAAATTTCTTTATGTAAGTGAATACATGAGTCATTATTCATCTGTCCTCTGTGAGCAATAGTTAGTTAACTCTGTTGGTCAGTAAAACTCTACTAGAAAGTGCAGTATTGATGTATGTGAAAAAGCCCTTGAGGGACTTCCTTCTCCCGTATTGTCATGACATATCCATCATTAGGCACATGATTTGCTTTGCACATGGAACATAACTATAAAACCCAAGGTGCATAGGTGTAGTACTAAGTTATAGTTTTGGGTCATCATGATACCTTACATAATAGTCAAAAGGCAAAATTAAATAATTATAAAGGCAAAATAATTGTAAATGAATGGTCCAGAGAAAATACTTGCTCAGTCCCTTTGTTGATTTCCCTCAGGTCACAGGCAACATTGATGTGTGGTGGATTGTTCATGATGGTGGACTGCTGATGCTCTTGCCGTTCCTGTTGCGCCAACACCGGACATGGAAGAACTGTAAGATGCGGATATTCACTGTGGCCCAGATGGAGGACAACTCCATCCAAATGAAGAAGGACTTGCGTACATTCCTCTACCACCTGCGTATAGAGGCAGAAGTGGAAGTTGTAGAAATGGTGAGTGTGATTTATCATTGTTTTTTCCAGATGACCTCAGTTGGTGTGAGAAAGAAATCACATTCTTCCTGCAGGGGAGCCATACAGATATTATTGCATTGAAAATGCATGTGATATTTAAACTTTTCCACAGTACAAACCCTTTATAATTCATCTTCTCCATTAATCCTTCTGAGTCACATGAAAAAATTAGATATTTGCAAGCAAGAAAGTATTTTGGATGGATTTGAACTATTTGGAGTTTGGATATTATTCTACATCATTATTAGAGCATTTGAAAAAGAAAACCAACAAGTTTTAAATTAGTTAACAACATGCATCACACTTAACAAAAATATTTATTATTTTTAATTAATTTAACTGTTAAATCTTTTATGCACAGAATTTTAAAATATAAAATTTAATTCATTGTCTTAAGATGAAAAAATGGAAATTATGTATTGCTTATTGGTGGATAAGTATTATAATGTTAATGAGTATTATTATAAATCTGACCATCCTCTCCTGAACTCCCGCATTTGAACCACTTCTCACCCAACTCCCCTCTCCCCAAAAGGCATGCCAATTAATTTTGCCTCTGTTTTCAGATGGACAGTGATATCTCTGCATACACATACGAAAGGACATTGATGATGGAGCAAAGAAACCAGATGCTACGTGAACTTCGATTGAACAAGAAGGAGAGCCTAGGTGTTGTAAGTTCTTTCCAGTAAAACCCTTCCATCATTGTTAACATTACAGATATGAAACCCTGAGAAAATTATTTTTTAGTAAATATGCCATTAATTTGAAGGATTGCTTGCTCTATGAAGAAAAAAAGTATTAACTGGAGAGAATAATTTTGTCATTCTTGGCATTATTTACTTACAATTTCTTAAATTCAGAGTCACGAAGGTTTAAAAGTATTCTTTGAAGATTAATTTTTGTAGATTGATAAAAAATCTTCCCTTTGGTGCTTGCAAATCTGCTCTGTTAAATTAAATGAATTTCGAAAAAAATATCTACAGTGACCTTGGCACACATCATAATAACATGTGTGTGTATCTAAAACATGACAGTGTATCTCAATGCAGTTTTCTTCTTTCTTCCTATTATTTTTAATTTTTTTTGACAACGCTTTCACATTCATGAAAAGGTCCAAAGCCTTGTTGACTTCAATGAGGTGCCTGCTGAGGAGAAACTACCCCTGGTATATGCCTTCTCATTTTACTAAGTGTGTGTGTGCTCTGAATTCCAACTTTAAACCCCTCCCTCCCACTTGTGTCCCTGCTTTAGCAAGCCTTTTCACTGGAATTGCCCTGAGGTGTGTGCTTCCTGACAAGTATTGCAATAGTAACAATAACACTGAATGCACTAAGAAGTAGAGAGTGGGAGAGTGTTATTGGTTCTATACGTCATGGGAATATTTAAGATCTCCAGAATTTTCCCCATGTGTACAACCAATGTTTGAGGGTATAGATATGTGTTTAGCATAGGTGTGCAAACACATGCATCGCATCTGGAGAACTTATTATTCCCTTAAAAAACATGGAGCTTTCTTCTTCTAGTTGATAGTTCATTAGCTAAGCTAATACACATATGGCCTGCAGCCACGTTGTTTTCACTGGTAGAGAATTTTGCTCTTCATAATGCTTCATTTCTTAGGTAATTGCAGAATGTTGCAATTTTATTTTATAAAAAAATCTTTTAATGCTTTAATTTCATGTATTAACAACTAGCAAATATATATTTTATAAAATATTGATTAGTTAGTAAGGGACCTATTATTAACTAATGAATTTATTTTATTAAATATTAACACATTACTAGGTTTATTGAAATATCAGGAGATTTCAGCATGGTCTCAGTTTTATATTTGGGGATAAATTACCAAACTTGGTGATACCAACTAGCAGAACGGCCGAAAACAACATCGATACCAACTAGAGAAATTTTAACTGAAAAATACTAAGGCCCCTTTGGGAGAATTATATCAATCAGAAAGAAGCAGTAGACATTCCCAGATATTGATGTTTTGACTCTTCTGTTAGTCTGCAAGGGCACTCAGGACAAACACAAATAGAATACCCTTTTGCAACCAATTAAATGCTGCCAGTAGAAATATAGATGCTGTTTTTCGGTTAGAAATGAGAGCTAGTACATTGGTCCACACTCACACATTTGTAGTGTTAGCATACTAACATTACAACTTCTTTATGAAAAACTGCTTCATGCACCATATAATATCACATTTTTGGAGTTTTATAAGGATTAACCCCTTCGTGCCTAATGACCGATATATCAGATGTTCAGAATCATCCCCCCAGTACAGGTGGCTTTTATTTTGGCCATTTTTCCATTATTTTGTTGCACCCTCATTTGCAGAGGCTGGATATTAGTTTAGGGTTCCATCACGAAAGGGTTAATATTCTTGGTTTGTCATTGAGCATTTAAGTTTATCACATTTATTTACACTATTTTTGCTTCCTTGACAAAGTTACCAATGAATCTGCCAATCTCACAAAATTTGATTAATAACTCAGATTTTGTAATTGAACACTTAAAGCAATTCAAGAGATCTTTCCCAGGGTTGAGATAGAATTTTGGTATTCAAATGCAAATATTAATGGAAGCAGTCTGATTTTTCTCCCTTATCCCTCTTCACTCAAATATAAATGTTGAGGGCATGAGAAAATATCTAAAAAAAAGTGATGGCTGGATCGAAGGAACATGGAATTAGGATAACTTAATTATAAATTATATTTTGATGATAATGGAAATCAAGCACAAAGTTGAGGTAAAATTTCATTGTTAGTTCTCTAATTTCTGCAGCCATCTCCAAGTATGAAATTCTACTTTTGGTATTTCTTCTACATTGCATTGTTAATCAATTAAGGCAGTTCAATTTAATTTAATTAGATTTATTTTAGACTTAAAGATACAAATAACGTACCATAGTCTTTATCAAGTTAATTATTGTTAAACATTAATACACAAAAATCACATAGTACATATGCCTTAATATCTAGAATTAAAAAAAAACAATATTAATGGAATTATACTCTAGAAATTAATTGAATGAGTAGAGGAGGTTAAACACGAAACATGCGAACAGCAGAACAAGGCAAATTAACAGAGAGATCATAATAATAATTTTTATTTGTCCAAAGATTTGATAGAATTACAAATATAGGACACGTCATGTAAGAATACAAAGATG
>WURS02000001.1:354717-370851 GCA_011762765.2 Rhinocypha anisoptera | reverse complement strand
TATGCATATATATATATGTATCCATATATATATATATAACCAACACACGCACACACTTATAGACATTCACACACAGAAACAAGAAAAAGAGACATATTTCGGGGCTCCTTGCCCCTTTGTCAATCTGAGAGAACTCAGATTGATTTCTCTCAGGTGGCTTGAAACCCTGGTCTAAAGTCAGTAGCATCCACTTATAGATTCAGATTACTTAATTGGATTTACTAGTAGGTAAAATTTTACTCGTCACAAGGTAGATAATATGTTTTCTGATCTTGATACAACTATCCATAGTTAAAACATGCAGGAAAGGCAAATTTGGATGGAAATATTTGACTGCACTTGTGCATGTGTGCCTAGAATTGTTGTTCCATTTAACCCTCTTATGGTGTAGCCTTTATCTATATTTGATGTGGTAAGTCAAGGTTTCTGGTACACTATCATTTTCTTTGGTTCAATATTCTGATAGTTATATTTTCACTTAAGTAGCCTCCTTGAATATACCTATTTTTTGGCCATAAGTATGGGATGCTTATGAAACGCAACTTACCCAAACAATGATGTGGTGACATTTGGTTAAGTTTCATAGTCTGCAGCTGGCACCTTTCCATCACTGCATATATTCAGCCTTTCAGAGTAAGTTTTTGCCTTGACTTGTGTCCTCACCAGACATGGAGTTCCTTGAAGTGTTGACTGAGGGCCTTGACAGGGTGCTCATGGTGCGTGGAGGAGGAAGGGAAGTCATCACAATCTACTCCTGAAGCACCAGACGACAATACCACCACCTCCTTCCTCTTTTAGGCCTCCTTCGACTTCTCTACAACTACACATTAACTCATCCCTCATCAGTGTCTGAATACCTCGGATATTGTTTAAATAAACTTCACTGTAAACATGTGGTCATCATGAAAGGAGTTTCTTGTTACTCAGCATAAGTTTCTACGTTGATTCCACCAGCGCCCAACCCCTTATTTGAGTGAAGATTGAAAAAAAAATATGAAACATTTAATGATATTGGGGAGCGATAGGAATTATTATGGAGTTAGGTTATAAATTTAAAAGAAAATGGAATAGCTTTTTTTCTTCCTCCTAGTGTTTTGAAGCCTTCTCCCCAAGAGGCAGCAAGGGAAAGATGCAGTTGTATAGCAGTGGACCATTGTGAAGAATCACACAGGGAAACTGCAGGAAAACATCGATGTTTGGGGTGGTCTACATGAATATAAATAAATATATAAATAAATAAATATATATATATAAATATATAAATATGAAAATATATATATATAAATAATGCATAATTTATTTGCCCTCTTAAAGGTGCAACCTTATTTGGTGATTGAAGAGTGTCATGCCCTTTGTAAACCCAGCCCCTCTTCCTCATTCTCCCTTTCTCCTTTGAATGGCCTTCACTCACTATTCTCTCTGTCTCTCTCTCTTGGTGTCCCTCATCCTCTTGTGAGAGTCCCCTTGTGCTTCTACCATTATTAGTGGTGCACTGGAACATGTTCTAATGTTTGGCCGACGCATATGACAGTGCAAGATACAGAAAAGGGCTCAGGATGCCTTGGAAGACATTTTGGTTTCCAGTGACACCCAAGAGCGCAAGCTTGGAAAACATCAGAAAACCAAAATGGCCAAAGGTTGGAGATTCCTAAAGCAAAGTTTAGGTGAGAATTTCCCCTCTCCCGACCACTTTGAGTAATTAAAGTGGGTGTTTGTTTTACCCTAGGACTTGAGTGAAAAATAACTTAACCAATAAAGAATGCAGAATATGTAGGTGCTCTTCTTGAAAGCACAGCTTCCTTGAATTACACCTTTCCAAGCTAAATGAGGTCATGTGAATGTTATTTGCACTAATTTTGGAGAAATAAGAAAATCCTTAGTAACTACTAAGCAGGAAACTTGATTTGGCTACTTGTGTTTCGGGCATTTCATTCATATTTAAAAAATTTCACCCATCTGCACAGTCCAAAACAGTTTATCAGAAAACAAGATTATGGAGAGCAACTAGAATGTGGCTTGATCTACCATTTAGATGAATAGCTGGCAATAGCTTTAATAGAGAAAATGTATCCTCAAGGAAGTGTGTCCTATAGTTGAAGGTTAAGCGTCAACTTAGTCAACAATTCACTCAGAAGTAAAACAATGAAGTAATCTTTACTTGACTTTAACTCCTTAAAAACTGAATGTAATTATCCCTGTAAGTGAACTCGTGTCTTGTGTATGAACCACTGCCTTAAAAAAAGCGAATTGGGAGTGATTTTTTACAACACCAAGGCTAAGTCCAAAGTGTGCAAGGTAAACTTGAATACCATTTTTATTATTATCAGTCTTTCATTCTTTCCTCCAACCATTCCTCTACTGCTCATCTAATATTCCAACTTTCTCTCCTCCACCTTCAAAGACTGCAATCACCTTAAAGCTTGACATTAGCTTTAATCTCCCTTGTTAACTTTGATCATTGTCCAATTTGTGATGTGTATTTCATTTATCTCAGTGCCCACCATGGATATACTTCAACTGATACATATATAAATATATATCTCTTGATAAATTTGTGATTCTTAGACAAGTGCAATCAGTGAAAGTAAGCAAGCAATGTGGTTAGATGTCCTGTAAGTGCACACAAGAAGTCATGGTGAAGTCTCATCTCTGATTTTCCATGACTTCTCATGGGTTGGTGATGCTTGAGAAGTTTTTCATTACCCAAGATGTGTTGTATACTTCCAAGAAGTGTTATCATTGTTATTACATCAATTTCATGGAACACTTTTGCAGTGAGAAGGCAGCATTTAACTGAGAAGAAATATTGAAAAAATGTATTAATTATTATCCAGTGTTAAAGATAAGTGTGTATGGCTTCACTCATGCACATTAAGAATTTAGATATTTTTCCTCTTTTCCTTTAAGTTCACTCTGCTGCATTTTCTGCATGCCTTTACTGATCTTTTATCTCTCATAATGAGTTAATATTTTCCCATTTCACTACGCACACATCATCCCTTCTCATTTAAAATAATTATAGTTTTAAACCTCATTTTGATTACCATGAATTGTAACTTTTTAAACAATAAACTTTCTAATGCCAAGCATCATGCTGCTCCTAGAACTAAACACTTCTGGGGTGGCAAAGCTGCAATTTAAAAAATGTGATTACTAAGCAGAAATAATACGTAAGGGTAAGCAACAGGAAATGAAGAAGAATGAAAAAGTTCTCACATTTTACTGTTCTCCCAAATACTAGACTGGTGTTGCAGTTTTTTTTGTTTCAATTGGATTGCAAGTTAGGATGCCTTTAAAAATACTTGTGGAATGAATTTTCTCTTTGTTCACAAGCTGGAGAAAAAGAAGGAGAATATATTAGATACTTCTTCCTTGGTAATAAGATTTAAGGAAGCCCTACCAAGGGGAATGGTGTGCATATCCAAGTGAGGGCATTTGTTGATTGTTGAGAATGAATATTTCTTGTTGCTGGCTTCCAGAGTATTTTAAGCATGTAAAGATGTATAGCTCACAGTTTAACTTTGTTTATTTTTATGACAGTTGTTCCATGTCTATCTTGTAGTAATTTCCTAAAGTATAAACCCTAAACTGTGTAACATAGTTTGTTCCTCATAATGTGTTATAATCATGCACCAACTTCTTGTGGTTTATCCACCTACATCACACACATTTATGTCAAAATGTTCTTTTTCTACTGGAACATTGAGTCCTCTTTACCTCTTGTAAGTGTAACGATTCTTCTATTGTCTGTAGAGAATTCTCTCTCTCTCTCTCTTACCCTTGTCATAACAGATTTTAAGGTACTCTTTCAGTTTGAAATTTCTAAAGACAAAAACTTGGCTTTTCCAGTGAATAATTATTTTTTGCAGGCATCCATAGCTACCTACCTAACCTAAGATGACAAATGTTGCCTGCACTTGATATGGCATCATTAAGAATTAGTTTTTTTAAATTCCATGACCCCTCAGTACCCATTTGGCCTTATTTATGGAGCCCATTGAGTGTGAATAATGAAAAATTAACTTTGTCACTAATACAGTCCTTTTATTTTGACTCCTTAATATGAGTGGGCCCAAGGATGGACTCAAACAGCTGCTTGCTTTCTTAAAACCATTGGTTAATAGTTTATTTCATTTTAGAATATAACCATTCATCTAACATAATTTTCATTTTAACTGTGCTGAAATAAGTAACTGAAGACATAATTTCCACAATTTAAATGGCATTATGTTACAGATACTATAGACCTTTCTTATTTTTACCATTCTGTTAATTCTCATGAAGCTTGATAATGAGTTTTAGGGCATTCAAACTTCAATATCAATATGTGCTGCATTTAAATAGGTTTGGTGTTTATTTTTTGTGATTTGATTGAGAGGCAAGTGTGCTTACTAGTTCCTCAACATCCACCACTCTTAGAAAGGAATATAATCCCAAGACCATACATTAGTACTTAAAATGACTTGCAGTACTTTTTCTTTTGCAATCCTGTTTTTCTTTTAAGGGAAGAGAGAGACAAAAGTATAAAAGTGCTCATATTGCCACTGTGTTCTACAACTCCTCTAGAGTTTGTACCCAATTGAAAGAATAAAAAGGATAATCCATTGACTGGAGCTCCTACAAATAGGCTGTGAAAGCTACAGCAATTAGCATGTTCTACTATCGCAGAGAAAGTTTCTGACTCTGTGAAAACTGTATTAAAACATAGTTTTACCAAGCTTGGTAGATTTGTGTTCAAAATGAATCATTTATCAACAATATGTGTCAAAAAGAAATAATAAAAGCGATTATGTGGTTATTAAAACAAGTGTAATTATATGCCTCCTTAACTTTCCTTAAATTACCTTTTTAAACATAGAGTAAAATAAATGTTCATACCAGCTAATAAATTTTTGTTACTATTATGATGATGCCAATGATATCTGCAGTGCAGCACATGGTTAAAAAAAGGTTCAATTTTAAGCATTTTTTCAAAGTGTACTTGGAAATGCATATTAATCATATTCCATTGCCTCATTGTAGTAGTTTCCTTTCATATGTGGTCAGTGGGACTTAAGGAAATTTGTTGAGTTAGAAAAACATTCATACAAATTGAAAAATTGGAGCGGTCACATACAGCATATCATTGGTATAATAAAAGTGTATAAAAGTAGCAATGTGTAAAAGCTGTTGTGATGATTAATTGCTTCCTTTAAATTAATCTCACTAATATAAATATAACATTTATTTTTTCAAAGATGACATTGAAATAAGGACTATTTTTAAAGCACCAATTTATAATATACTTTCATATTTCTACAAAAATCAAAAATGCTAATCAATTAAGGGATTTGAAATTAAAGGCATCCATGGCACAAAAGGTCAAAATCTAAACCTCCTTATTATATCTGGAAAACTCATGAAATATGAGATTCATCTTTTATCAAGTGACAATGCAGTACTCAAATCAGGCTTGGACAATATAATTTTGTTGAAGAGTCCCTTATTATGTTACACTGTCACAAAGACCTGCTATCAATGAATAGATGACAGGATCACTATTGCACCATTTTTTCTTTAATTGGTTCTATGTTTCAGTGAATAAATTCATATAAAAATAGAATTATGCATGCTTAAGGAAAAATTGCAATTTTATTCTTAGTTTATAAAAGAGCATTTCATATAAAAATAATGTATGCATGAACACAGTCTGCTTGACAATTCCAAGATGTTTTCAGGAGTCCTCTGTACAAAAGGATACAAAAATATGTAGCTAATTTTCAGAAACCATAGGAGGAAGTGGGAGGATATATGTATATTTAAAGTACAGCCAGCCATGTAGAGTGTGAATCATATCTCAGAAGATTTTTATTTAGAGAACATATAACAATACACATATACTTCTGAGGTAGTCTATATATGTATGCTCCCAGGTTTAAGTATGCTCTCCATTGGTTAATAATTTCTATACCACAGAAATCATTATGGAGAAATGACTAGGGCTAGGAAAGGTAGGACATTAACCTAATGAGAAATCTAACTTTAGTTAGCCAATCAGGCAAGGACTTGTAGCCCTTAAAGAATGTTCAACTGAATAAATAAAAGATTCATGGATTGTATAAAGTTTTGAGTTAAATGGAAAAGGAGGTTATGTGTTAGAAATCATTGAAAAGTTTACTCAATTGGGTAGTATTTCTAATGAAATGGATATAATGACAAGGGCCTTAAAGAAGTATTGCTTTAGTGGAAGAAGCAATTGCAACAAGGAAGAAATTGATGACAACGTTTGAGAATATTAATGAAATATTTTAAAGAGCATAGGATTGTATGATTCAAAAACTTGGTCTTTGAGGAAAGAGAGTAAGTGTTGACTGGAGATTTTTGAGATTTGAATGTACCCCTTGAACCATAGGAACAGGGAGGAAGTCAAAGAATTGTTAGGGAAAGTATTAAAGAGTTTTAGGGAATAGATGATGTTACTAGGAGAAATTTGAAGAAGGCAGGAGAAGTAGATAGCAGAGATATTTTAAGAGTCCAATTGTTGAATTGAATGTAGAAGGTGGTCTTAGAAAGGAAAATGATAGGTAAGCAAGGCAGAGGATGGAAAAGAATGGGCATTTCAAATGGCATAAAGTGCTTTGAGTGAACAATAATTAACAATTTCAATGTTAATTATAATTGAGGTGTGCAGTATTTCATAACTTCTTTAGGAGGCAGTAATATTGTGAAGTACAGAACAGTGTATGTATTATAGGGCTATTCATAACTTGACCGATAAGTTTTGAATGTGTTTTAAGAGTCAAATAATGATTACAATCTAATGAAAAGATGTTACAGAAAGACTACTTAGAAGAAGTGGACTAAACCTGCATGAATCTGGATATGTTGTTCTTTTCCACAATGTAACAGTCATTTGTGAGTTCTAATTTGAATATAGTGAGACTGTGCTTGACCACCCTCTGTATTCACTCGACTTAATACCTGCAGACTACATTTTGATCCTAAAAGTGACGAGTACCTTAAAACACAATTATTCTAAAGGGGCATTCAAAAAGTATATCATTATGCATGTTAGTATGAACACATTTAGGAGAGTCAAAAGTGTCACTGCCATTACTTTAAAACTTTTTATAACACTAGTCCAAATACTATTAGTGGAATTGGAGTGTAGTTTTTAGGTTCCACCAAAAATCTTATCAGTATAAAATCAAGAATGTATAACATCATGGTTTATGGATTTTGAAAGGCTCTGTTGAGTGGACAGATTCATAATCATTAGTTATTATTTAAATTCTAATACTGTGCCACTTGAAATTAGTTTTCTTTGTAATGGGGGGTTTATGTATGCTTCATGAGAAGAACGATTTACAAGGAAAAATATATTTTACAATAGATTTTCACTTTCAAATATTATAATTCAAATAGTGGTATGCATTCAAACACACATACATATATATATATATATAGTTCAGGAAAACTCAGACGAGCAGCAAACACAAACACTTGCACACACTTATACACATTCACACACAGAAACAAGTAAAGAGAAAGACTCACATAACGGAGAAATATTTCAGGGCTCTCTTGCCCTTTCGTCAGTCTGAGAAAACTGGCTGATGAAGGATGATATGCACAGTGTGCTGTATTGGGGAGGAGGGGAGGGAGTGGTAAGGGGAATGGGGAGGAGAGAGAAGTATCGCAGAAAGAATGGGGAGGGGAGAGGGTAACAAAGGGAATGAGGGTTCAGCAGTTTATATTTAGATAAGTGACATTGAAATTAAGGGAATGGTAGATATATGTGAGTTCACGGGTCCTGAGTTGAACATTGGAGGATGCCAGAAGGATTTTGAGGACAGAAAGGGAAAAACAATTATCAAAGGGGAGGTCATGGGATAAGCAGTGGGTGGGGATTGGAAGGGATGAAAAGGAAGAATTGGAGATTTAGCAGAGAATCGGTGGTTGTTAATTCAGATTGAAAGAGGGGTGGTACATTCGCCTATGTAAAAAGAAGGGCATAGATTGCAGGAAAGGAGGAAAATCAGATTTTTACTGAGGCAGGGTAGGATGGCATCTCTACCTCCTTTACTAGTGAGGTAGAGATCATGTATATATATATATAATTCTCTCAGACTGACGACGGGGCAAGGGAGCCCCGAAATATTTCTCTGTTATGTGAGTCTTTCTTTTTACTTGTTTCTGTGTGTGAATGTGTATAAGTGTGTGCGGTGGGTATATATATGTATATATGCTAGTTTGCGCATGTATCCATCTTTATCCCTCTTACTTTGTAAATGTGATCGGACCACTTTAGTAGTTTGGGCTACGGATGACTAACGGAATTTCACAACGAAAACCAGCTATTCTAAGTGCATAACAAAATTAATCTAACCTCTTAATATTTCTCCCATCAATTTTTCCCGCCACCTCTGTACGTCCTGAACACAATTCCATATTATTTCCTATTTAACCAACAACACTTTTTATTAGTTGGTTACTATGTGTATCTGTACTATATGTATTATTTTGTTTTCTTTAGTTGACGTGAATAAATGAATAAATTTGTCTGAACTTAATTAAGACCAATAGAGACACATGAACATACATACCTATAATTCATTTAACCCCCTAGCAAATTTCACATTATATTATTATACTCAAAATAGTCTTTTTCTGTCTAGCAGATTTTAAATCTCACAGTAATTAATCATGTTGAAAGTGCGTTGTCCTTTTGAACTTCTGACCTTTATTTATCAGTCTTTAACGCGTTCTCAGGAGTTTAGAGATATTCCACGGTCACATCGGAAATCTACGGAAATAGTCTTTGAAATGATTTTTGTGCTGTTATCGAGGATACTGCCAATCAGGATGATAAGTGTTCTGCGGAATTATTATGTCTTCTACGTAGTATCTTTAAATGACAATATGACGGCCAAATTTCTCTATTAATATATGTTTTCTATTGCCTTGAATTTGACAGTCGATATGTAGAGATTTGTACAAGAATTATTTTAGAAAAGACGTAGTACAATGTCATTATGCAACATTTGGCTCTTCCAAGGGATACTGCTGTTCACATTCTCCATATCTTCCAAGGTTTCAATTTAGCAGATCACTTGGTATTTGACAAATAATCAAATTTTGATATTTTTTTATAGTGTGGGAAAATGACGGTTTTATATAAATATTATCCTGAAGAGTGGGTACTAGCCCAGTTAGTAAAACTTTCTGTTCCAAAATTGGGCTATGACTCAAATTTCCTTGACATCTGGACACCAGCGGCAAAACCCAAGCATGAATTTTTGAAATCACATTCGGACGAAACTCAAATACTTTTTTACTTACGACATAGCAGTATCCAGGAATAACGATAATACGATATTCTTTTATTAAAACCATCCGAAAAGATCCCCAGAATAGACATCCACAATATTTAAGTGTCCAGGATCATTGGAAATCATATGTATTAGTTGAAAGACTTCAAACGTGACGAGAGATTAGTTTTGGATGGCTGTCTCCTATAATTTCTGGTGTTCCTCAGGGAAGTGTAAAAGGAACCAAGTCTTGTTGTCAAAGGATTTGAAAACATTTCTAAATGATGCAACAAATGCAGTTATAGTTTAACTAGGTATAATAAATGATCCGTCGTATATTTTTTTAAGATACAGTAACCCTGTTGTGAAAACCTATAAAAATAATATTTTTATTCATCGGATCAATGTTTTTAACATTACAGATGTTGTCAAGACTATATATAAAACAAAATAAATACAGTATAATATGATATAAAAATCAAAACAGAAGAATACAGTATCTACTCAGTGGTAACAGAATAAATGGATCGTTTCGATATGGTAACCTAATGGTAACTAAGAGTAACCTGTCATTCCTTGTAACCTTATTTAAGGTTCATGGGTATGGAAATAAAATATTAGGTTACATCGGACGCATTGCTGCAAGAGTGATTTGATGGTGAAAGAGCGTTACTAATAACCCCTGGTTACCTTATTTAGAATACGGGTGAAGCGTATGGAAAAAAGAGTCTAATTTAAGAAGGTTCAGTGCTGGATGGCACGATTCGTTAAATATGGGTCCCATGAGACTAAAGGAACAGCGTTTCTTACAGAGCTCAGTTGGGTGTCGTTACGGTGAAGAATACTTAAAGTTAGATTATATTTAAAGAAATTTTGTAGAACCACTTAATTCGATACTGAATTATTTAGCTATTTGTATCCGAACATAAATGATGTAGTCGATCATATAAATACATCAAATAAGAGATAAGGATGTTCACACTAACAGTTTTAGGAATTCTTCTTTCCGCGGGAAATACATGAAAATAACCCCTCGAAAATAGAGTACACACTTTCTAAAAACCTTAAATGTATGTATTTGTAACTTCTCCAGATAACGTAGCTAGAAGTTACCCCTTATAACTCATTCCACACTTGGCATCTTTAAAATATTACCTATCTTGAAAATTGTGCTATTTGGAGGGAGTCCAAAACCATTTTGGAAAGAAAACGCTTCAGGTTGATTAAATCGAAATTATGCGTTTTGAAAGTGGTTTCCACGTGAATTATACTAAGGCTCACTCCTTCAGATCGATTTATTTAAGATTGACCTCAAATAATTTTAAATCGATTTTCAGGGTAGCCATAGCCATTAATCACCAGCTATAGTTTTATCGCACAAACTATATTTGCAATGAACAGCAGAAAGACCTGAATTTTTCTCATAATTATATGTTTTAAGTAAAACACTTTGTTAGTTTTGTGAATTGGATGTTAGGAAAGAGAAGACGCAAAGAGCCCAAGATTTCGAAGGTTGTGGCAATGCACATCAGAAATACAACGTTTTCTACTCGATAGGAATCGACGAAATATTATAATCTGTAAGGTTCTTTGAAATTTAATGGCTTTTGATTCAATGAAAAATTATTTAAATCCTTTCTACATCGGAGTAACCAATAATATACTCCCTACTCTACGCTGTTGTTCACTGTAGACAAAGGATGAAGAGGCCATTAAAAGTGGAAGGAGAAATATGGGAAAATCTACTTTTGGCATGATAAATATTAAAGTTCCTAGCGGTAAAAACTTGGCAAGTCCACTGCCCACGTTTCAAAAATTAAAAATATGTTCATGAAAGTCAGGCTCGTCAATATCTTTAAGAGTTAGGAAACATTCAGCTTAATACGGTCGTGTGCTTGCATTTTAGCTAATTGATTATAATTCAATGTTATCAAGCTCAACTATATGGAATTTCATGATGAAGAAATATGACACAACTCTGTAAGTTCACAAATTTTATTGAAACGACCTGTTTCGTCGAGCAGTCGACATCATCAGGTCTACCTGACGAAACCGGTCGTTTCAATTAAATTTGTGGACTTTCAAAGTTGTGTTATATTTCTTCAATAGATTATAATTTTTATTCCATTAATATTAACAAATTGTGACAGTAAGTTTCTTACAACGAATGTAGATTTTTCTGATAAACTATCATCATTTTAGGTGTAGTATATAGTTTGAATTTACTCTTCGTGAAAATATCAATGATTTTGGTTTTAAGAAAAAAGATACTGGTTAGGAACATCACTTTTTACGATAAAATTACCTGACGGTAATCATAAGATCAAACCAATGAAATGTTACTCCGGTTGCACTGCGATGTTAACCCCAAACGTTACTAATTATTTTTACTTTCTTTGGATATAAGTTTTGCACTCTTTTCGAAAACAATGAGACACTGAATGTCCACTTTACTCGACACTGCTCACGAAATGGAGAATGTTTCATTTCTCACGTTATGGAAAATCTCGCGTTTTGAAAACTTAAAATTATGATGTGTAATATACTAGTAATATACCTATAAAATACTCTGTCTACATATAAACTGTTAGATAGTCATACGCTACATAAAAATATATTATTCAACGAAATATAAGACTTTATATTGAGCCTCTGTACACTAAATGAGGATGATTCAAGGAGAATTATATTTACCTAAAAATTTTTTTATAAGCAGGTACTGAAAAGTTATAGAGGGTATAATTGTATTCGTGAATTAATATAATTGAGAATATAATTAAGTAAATAGGCGAGTTTCTATGCGGATGAATTTTATCAGCTCATGTCATTTGAGTCAATCGAAGAAGGTGCTAAAAGATAAATTATTAGATCACGTGCTTCAAGAATTTCGAATGTATTCGAAGAGTTAAGTACGACAGTGAATAGTATTCGACGTATTATTGGGCTTTTGTTAAAAGAATTACCTAATAAAAACTAAGGATAAAGTTCATAGCATTCAGGGTAATGATACTTAGTTTCTGAATATATTAAATATTTCTTTTAAGACTGATGAAATCGTAATCACCAGTACCTATAAATGACATCTAGTTATAAAAAATAAATCACATGCGAATTCGAGAAAATTATTAGTTTTGATATTCGGCCTTAGGGGTTGTAAAGTAATAACGTAAGTAGAAATATATACTTTGATAAAATTGTTTGGCTTAGTAGAGGTGGCTTCTTTTTTTAACCCAGAAAATCGGAATGCCGTAAATACATTACAGTATTGTTAATCACATTTTTTATCAATTTTATTTCTCCGATTCATATTGGTTTCTAAATTTGAGATCATCTCATAATGTCTTCGTAGAGTTTTAGTTCAACAGTCCTTAGATTAATTTTTTCTATAATTGGGTTAATAATAGAGTACTCTAAAACAGTATTGTACTGAATTATTGACCAAATGAATGGGTGATACGCGCCGAGCCTAAATTAAAATAAAAATGAAAATGCAATATTGGAAATATTGAATAGACTGAGGAACAAACCAATATGATTTTCTAGTACTACTGACTCCTAATATAACTACTAATCGAGTTATGGCAAAAAAGGAATAATTCTTGTTGATTTTTGTAGGTGATGCTGCAACAAGGAATCAATACCTAAATTTAGGTTTGACTAACTACTAGTTGAAACGTAATGTTGCAGACTCTTTGACCTTCATCCTTCTATTCTTATGCTTATGTGTCTTTCTGATGAGTCTAATATGAGTGCTGACCGGACTTGAGATAGCACACTTGACAATTGATATTCATTCAATAGACGTAAGGAATAATTTTTATTTGCTGTTGTCACAGAATTGTTAATCATTCCAGTAGATAATAATAGGCCGGAATACTATAACATAAGATAAACAGTGAAACTGGAGTTACGTCACCGGCTGACTAATTTCCATATTCTGCTACATAGCCAAGCCCCCATTATCGAACGACATATTTTCCTGGAAAGCAGAATGAACTTCTTTTTATTGAACGAATACGCATCGAAAAGACGTTACAAGGTGAGAAATAGTGTGAACACTAAGGATGAGTCAATGTTTAGAGGTGGGTGTGAGTCTGCGGCGGACCCATGATGGGTGGAAGGCCATCTAGAGAGGAAGAAATATTCCCGCTACTAACACATCGTTTTATGCCAGGCGCAAATTCTTTCCTTTTCCCTTGAAAAATTCAGTGAGGCGATTATTTTTCTCTGAGTGATATAGCACTGCAGAAAATTTTTGTTACATTAGCTTTGGTATTTATTAAGCCCTAGTAAAATGGTGCCGACATTAATTTTTATCATAATTATTATGAAATGATACTTTTAAAAGGATTTCGAAAACTCCCCCGATATGATATATATTTTCTTCAATTAAATTGTTGATAAAGGAATAAATAACTGAGAGTCGAACATAGAGAAATGTGAAGGAATGATGGAATTAAAAAGAATTGGGTTAATATTTTTAAGATGTAACAAGGTTATGAAGAACTTTGTGACAGCAATAACCATTGGGGAAATTTGTGATGTCTGATAGAGTATTTATGGTGCATGGCGAAGAGCATGGTTCAAGGGATGATAGATAACAATTCATTGCGGAGATTTGTGCTAAATTTTTCTGTAGCCTGATCTTAAGAGGAAAATATTGTCTTGTTGGTATACATGGTGAGTTAATGTGAAAGATAATTAAAGTAGCATTTATTTAGAGGAATGCTAGGAATATAATTTAGATATTATTCGGGGGTAAAAGGAAGAATCGGTTAAGATTCGAAGAACACAGTCAACCTGATTGAGAGAATATATTGAGAGTTAAGGAAATGATGGATACCATTTTGAAATGAAGAATTAAATGTAATCGTATCTATGAAAAGAAAAAAGACTGATTCTGGACGACAAGAGGTGGAATAAGAAATAAAAAACCCTGTATAGGAGACCAGTTGCTTAAGAATAATTCCCAAGTTTAAAAGGTGTCATTATTTTTAAGTGTCATTCATATTTCCAATTAAACATTGTATACTACCTACATAAAAATTAATGCAGAAATATTTATATTTATACATCTTACAATTAATCTCTCTGAAACAGAACTTTTTTGTTGTGCTCGGTAATTGCTGGCCGGGTTGGCCTGGTAGGTATCGTATCCGTCTGCTAACTCAAAGGTCACGAGGTCGAATCCAGCTTCAGTCATTAGTTTTTATAAAATTAAAAAATATTAATTCCAATAGAAGAGATAAGGGTACTTATTTCACCAGTGGTCATCGGATAGCACAATTCCTTCAACAAGATCTAATTGTAGTAAAATCGGGCTAAAGTGGAGACATGAATGCTTTCATTCTTTAATGATATTGAAGTGAATGTTAGTTTACAACTCTAAATTCCATATTTCCATATATTGCCTAAGAGAAAATATAGAATTACTTCTTGACTGAGAAAAGTTTAATATTGAAACAAACTATTCCATAGAAGAGTTGGATAGGGGGAGTGAGAGTTTAAAACGATCCATTTGTGATCAAGTATCAGTGTTACTTTACATATGCCGATAGGAAAATATATATAATAAAAATACATAAAGTGCCTCTTTTACTTTCATCGATTCTTCGGCTGTAATTTGTAAAATTTATATACATATTTTTATAGGAACAAACTCCTTTTAAACTTCTTGTTTTTTTCCTCTTTGGATTCTCTACTAATTGAAAAAAACGAGCTGTCAAATATAATTATACTTGTTTTATTGTTTAACTTGCTTTTTTTCTTTGGATCCGGTTATTTGGTTTCCCATTAATGAGAATGTGGTTTAATTAGAATGATGAGGAAGGGATCCGAGAGCCAAGAGAGATAAGCAAACGATTAGCGTCCCCTGTGGAGAACGCCGAGATTTCTGGCTATGCATATATCACATCGGTTACATTGGGACGCCTAAGGAGGTGTTTTGGTCCCGAAATGGAATTAATTAGTATTGGGTGGAAACTCACAATAATAGCATTGTCCTTGATTCCTGAGGGAATATTTTAGGAGGAAAAACTACTATATTCGTCAAAAGTCTTCATGGAAGCGTGGAAACCGAATTGAAACCCTACGTCCTCTTGGAATTCTCCAACTCCCTTTGAAATTTGCGCCAAATCCGTATATCTCTGCCGAGACTACTTTGGTGTATCCATGCTGTGTAAAATATAGCGTAAGGAAAATTTAATTTAAACACTGATTCCATCTTGATCGCTGACTTCATTGGTGAGATGGCCGAAGATATGTCGTATCCATTTTTCGAACTGGCATACCAATGGCGTTCAGAAACTTAAGTGGTGCTGGCGCATCAGTACTGCTAATAAAAATTATTATGTAGTCAGAGAATATCAGCAGTGCAATTTTATATGATGGCCTATTATCTGATTTCTATTCATTGGCCTTGAAATTCTTTAAAGTACTCCAACAATTATTTAATACACTAATAAGACAGACGTCATGGGGGTATAAGGTAGTTAGAGTTCTTAGTACAATATCCAACATAGCTATACAAGTGCGAGCTATCATTCAGTAGTAGTAGTATTTTAGTTTATGGGGTGCTTCGACGGTTAGGGTCAATTCGCACCTCTTCATGTCATGGAAAAAATCCTATTGGACAAACACAACACCCATGCCCTGGGCGGGACCCGTAACCAGCGACTTTTGGGTTAGCCGGTGAGAACGCTACCCACCAGGCTAACCCCGTCGGCGTTATCATTCAGATATATATATATATATATATATAATAATATAATCCAATAATTTCGACCGCTCTGCGGTCTTTCTCGAGGCGTAGTTGGGGGAAAACTGTGGGGAAGGAGTTGTGAAA
>WURS02000001.1:319823-330102 GCA_011762765.2 Rhinocypha anisoptera | reverse complement strand
GGGCCGAGAACATGGGGAATTATTGGCTTCACCCCAACTTTCTGAAACAAAAATAATGCATTCTTAAAATCCTAATAAAATAATAAGAAACCCTATTTCTGAATTTAAAAATGCAAAATGAGCATTCACACCTGTTAGTTTTAAGAAATTTGATTGAATCGAGTACAGTGGGAAGGAAGATTCTGTGTTCTGTTACCCATGTAGAATATTTCCCTGTATTATTAATGAAGAGTCACTATCTGAAAAAGGCTTGAGCAGCTGGAAAAAGATTTCAGAAAAATTGGAAAAGTATGGCAAATTGGGTTAACTATAAAACAAACCAAATGAAACAGTTGTAACAAAAAATACTGTCCTCTCACTAAACACTCATTTCTGAATACACTGAGTATTAAAAAAATTTACAACTCTTGCTGCATTTAGCCAAGCAAGGCATACCCAATCAAGGCCATGATGAATCTGAATCTTCCAAAAACAAAGAATTATTTAGAGCTCTGTGAGCTATTTGCAAAATATGATGATTAGTTCTGAGACAAATATGTCAGATATTTTAATTATACAAGCCATGAAGTTCAAAATACAATTTTCAAGATTGTTTCAGAAGATGTTTCAATCAAAATAAGTAGTATCAGAAATAAATGAATCTGAATATATTTTTCTTTGATGCAAAATCACACAAAGATTTTATATTTGTGTATGTGATTCTACACAAATTAAGGAAAGTAGTTTGTCCCCCTCCAAACAGGAAAGGTCTGTCTCCCCTAACTGCCAAGCTCTATCTCCACCCATATGTTTCAGACTTACTAAGCCTGTGAGCTATCAATATTTTCAATGTTGCCTCCATTTGGAATTTTCTATTTTGGAATGAATACATGCATGCCTGCACAAACTGGTCTGTTCCAAGAGTTGAGGAATTTTATATTAAAGTATTCTTATGGATACCAGCAAACAAGAGATTATGAGAACCTAATCCATTCCCGATACAAGTTACAGAATGGATTCTTGGAAACAGATTTTTTTCTCTTAAGGTAACCAATAAATTTAAGCAAATGGCCTGAATATGAAGTGAAAGGCAAATATCTTTTCTGAGCAACAACTCTTACATATGTGAGTCTTCTAAAGTTATAATAGGATATTTTAATAAATTATATTTAAAATATGACATTCAGTTAGAAAATCTTTTTTCAGATGTTTATTAAATGTTGCAAAAACCCTATTAACTCAAAGACTCTGATTTAATGGTGAGTAATTGTAAGTCATAGACTTTTTGTGCTACTCATAAAGTGTTTTCTGATTCATTGGGAATGCATTTGAATTTAAGAAGTTTCATCATGATACCATTGAGTATTAAATGAGGTTATGAGGTAATTCACTGCTGAAAGTCTTTATTACTTTCCCTTTTCACTGTCATGTTGACTTGAGTATTAGTAGCTTTTAGTTCTTCTGTTTGTTATGACTGTAATGTCGATGGGGTCAATATTCAACAGTTTAATTTCCACGTGCACATAAGTTCACAGCAGGTTTCACTTAGATGCATTTTTTCAGCTCACAAATTGGGCATAAATATCCTTTTATCAGATATAAATCAACCTTTCTATTTGCACCTAAAAAATATATTGACCATAAGTGAAGCAATGTGCATTGGAAGATGTCCAGCTAAGATAACAATGACCAAACGCCAATTTGTATTAACTGTTTTTAGCATCAAATTCATTAAATTGTCTAAATAATTCAGAACTTTCATGTTCAGAATATTTTCAAATTGCTCCTCAATTTTTGCAGTTCAAGTTTAACCCTTTCATTTGAATTTTTTTCAGCCTTGATACCAGTAATCAATTAGAATTTAATTTTTAAATATGTGAGTCAAGTGCCAAGCACGACATGCAAGTTTCTACTGAGCTAGGCTGTGTCAAGTGTTACTTGACACTCAAATAGAAAGGGTTAAAGAAAAATATTAGAATCCTATGAGATAATTATAATAAACATATCATATGTTTATTACAATTACCTCTTACTGTCTTGAACTATACAATGGGCATTACAATTTTTTTACTGAATATTCTTATTTATTCTGCTTTATTTAAATCTTAATGATGACAGGAAAGATTTTCTTATTTTAACTTGTTACTTAGTCATTCTTTTAAATAATGAAATGACTTTTCTCTTCAAAGTAATTTAAAATTTTTGGATGACAATTTTTGAAAATTAGTTTGGGGGGAAAAAAAGAGATGTGAAAATAGATTACTCTCATGCATAATACTTATTTGGGAATAACCTTACCTAAAGCCAAAAAAGAAAATAATGTATCTATACTCACATTAACATCCAAAAAGTAGGTAATGAACCTAAGGTATCAAGCCAAAATATTGCTGTATAAAAAGTTAGTATTTTATGAATAATTTATCTTATTGAAGTCTGCTGCTTTGCAAACTTATAGGACGGTAATCAATGGTAGAAATTTACCACATGTCAGCTCTTAGTATTAATGGACGGAAGAAAACACTTGCTTTTTAAGCATAAGGCTAGACTCTATCATGTTATTAATATGAATATACTCTTGAAAAAATCACTATTGATAAAAACATTCTCATTAAAATATCATATGACATTCGTACCATATGGTGAACACATTATTACCTCATAATGGATAAATAGTACCTCCATTTCAATAAATTAAAAATACTATGTAAAATATGGAAGTTATCATCTAAAAACTTTATCAAAATGAACAAATAACACTTCTACCGGTGTGCTTTTGTGCAGTTATTTGTGAATTATTTATAGTATAACATTAAAAAGTGTTTATTTCCTATACAAAGCTAAGTATTTAACACTCGGTGAGTATCAACATGATTACTTTAAAATAAAAATCTCATGCCATCTGGAAATAATTGGATTCTAACAGTAATCTCACTCATGTGCATATACTGCGTTTTAAGCAGGAAAACAACCACTGATTGTGTTTGCTGTATACAAACTTTCAAACCATGGCTTTTATTAGGTTACATTAAAACTCGTGAATTATTTGGTATATTTACCTTGGGCACCAACTTACATTTCTGCAATGAGTGTTTATAAACAACCAAACATAGGAAGACGCCAACCCATGCCACCATGTAAGTCATTCATCTATCCTGTCATTATCACAATTATTAATAATAATACCTGTGCTTTCACAGGGAAAGGGATGTATGCTTGGAGAGAGGTACTGCTTTCTGTTGACTTTCTTTCTACTTAGATTACTCTCAAAATAAGTTTCAAATTTAAGAACGTTTTTGACTGTTTTGGAATAAATTAGTAATAATTAAAGTTACATGGGAATACAACTTTTTTACCCTGTCTTCACTTTTTGGGTCTGTATTTGTGCACAAACATGAGGAAAATTTTTGAGAACAGAGTACTATATTTTTTTGAGCAAAATGTTATGATTTGTATTGCTAATTCTTCTTTCAAGTGATGCAATTTTTTTTGTATTAAAATCTTGCAAAGTTTTAAGTTATTTGGATTTGGTATTTGTTGAATCAAAGTAGAATATCCCATGTGTATTTTTCAGAATAATTTCATAGTGAATCAAGTAAAGAATCGAGTAACTCTAATTGAGTTTCATCCCATATCCCTCCAGATATGTGCCCTGCCATAAATAACTCATCCTCTCCAAAAAGGAGTTCAACCCCCCCACCACTTTCGGAAAAATTACTCTCATTTTCGCTACCACAACTGCTGCTGCAAGCTGAAGTGAGTACAACCTGAAGATTGTCAATGCTGTCAAGACTAGCTTCTGGCAGAAGAGGCTCTGGAATTGTTAATAGTGTAGGTTCTCCTCTTTCCTCAATTTCAAAGGTTGTCTCGTGTCCCAAGATATTATGACAATGCCTAGGTATTTTGTAATCCAAAGGTGCATATGTAGGCAATATATTGGATTGTCCTTTTCGCCGCTTCCTGTCGCTGTTCCGGGTACCAGTGTTCCGAGTTCCATCATTGCGAAAACCTCCACTGCTTTCCTTAAACTGTTCAGCATAGGCTGCATCTAGGCACCAGAATCCACCTTTCCCAGGCTCATCTTTCGAGCGAGGGACTTTGACAAAGCATTTGTTGAGAGACAAATTGTGGCGAATGGAGTTCTGGAAAGAAAATGATTGATTCTATTATTCACCAGGTATAAACTACTTGTAGTACTGATGGAACCATTATTGTTGCTATTGGGATTGAATCATATTGTAACACTCTGAATTGTTTCTTTCATATTCATGTAGTAGTGAAGAGTTTAATATTCTTTGTTGAGGCTTCTGCAGTGTGCAAGGTTTGAAGATTCATTTCTTCTGGGGTTGTTTCTGCAATTGTCCATGTTGTGGGGAATACAGTTTCGCCAACGTTGCAGCTAGCATCTTCAATTCCAAAGTGATCACTTTGGACCCTTTGGCAAAACCGTTGTCTGCAAAACATGGACAGTCGCAGAAGGAACCCCGGAAGAAATGAATCTTCAAGAGTTTGACATTATTTTTTCTGGAAAGGTAGACAATTTATTCTTGTGATTATTAAAGTAAAATAGTAACAGGTTAAAATATTTTAACTAGAGTCACTTAACAATACCAGCCTATTTGAAAAAAAATTAAATTCTTCTAAGTGACCAAAAATATTCTAAAGAGCACAATAACAAAATTACTATACGCTATGAATTGACAAATAGGACATTAGGTAAAACTAATTTTAAAAAAATACTAAAGGTGATTTAACTTGTGGCATAGAGGACATAGTCCAAATCATACAAGTCTTTGTTAAATGAGAGAATGATCAAAATAAGAAATTCTTACATCAGGTTGCTGAGAAATTTATGGATCTAGCATTTCTTGAATTTCCTGCACTACATTTAGGTTAATATAGATAGATTAGGTCCTAAATATCTTGCAGTTACACTAATTTTCTTTTTTGATCAGCACAACCCGAATATTCTCTGTAGTTTAGTTGAATTGAATATGAGTAGAAAACAGAAGAAGTATTTATTTTATTTAATTTTCTTTGCCTAAACGGGCAGCTATAGCTATATTATACGTATATAAATATATGTATACAGCATATGAGAAACATAGAACACAGATGAAAGAACTCTTACACAAGGATCCAAATTTTCGGTGGTCAAGGCACACCTTTTTCCGAAGGATCGAGGAAGGTGAAGTTGAGTACCTTTGTTTCTTCTTCCTCGATCCATAAGAAAAAGGTGTGCCTCGACCACCGAAAAATTCGGATCCTTGTAAGTGCTCTTTTATCTGTGTTCTATGTTTCTCTTGTGCTTCTGCAAGTGTAGTTATATCCACAAGTGTGGACTTCTCACCGCATTAGACATGTGTATATAGTATATATAATTGTAATGGTCTCAGTTTGAAGGAATCTTTAGTTGCATACTGGGAAAAACAATTGAAAGAAAAATTAGTGAGAATCACACAGGTTTCACTGTTGGAACAAAATATATGGATCATACAGCCTTTGACAGACAATTGTGAGAATATCATAGTAAAGGGTCAGGAAGTTAATCTCATATTTGTGGATCTTGAAAAGATATAGGACTCAGCGCTCATTAGCCAACTGTCAGGAGAAATGGAGCAAATGAATGTTGGTCCACCTCTAGTATCATCTATTAGATGTGTATATGAGCAGTTTCAAGTGCTGTCATTGACATTGGAAAGAAATATCTTTTCAGTCAGAACTGTTGGAGTGCAACATTGTCTGTGGGATGCAACATCGTATATGTAGGCCATCAGCCACTGGTGCACATGCACAGAGAAAGTTATTTCTTATGTAACAGTTGCATCTATTGTTAAAGTCACGCCCATTGTAGGCAGACAGAAGACAGTGCTGAATAAATTGTCCCATATTTTGTGCCAAAAAACTCATTATTACATCCACCAACCATAAATATTATAAAAAGAATAACTAAAGGACTGAGACAAAGCTGCTCAATGTCTCCAACACTTTTTAAAATGAATGTATTTAACAATTGAATGTGTAAAAAATACATTTTTAAGACATCAGCTTAAATTATGATTAACTAATGACTGTTGTGAGTTGCTGTGAATTCCTGGTACCCTGTGTCTAAACTTTTCATTTTCTTGCTCACACAAAAAATATCTCTCTGAGTAAAATTCCGATATTCACAACAAAGAGTGCAAAAACAAACCCCAAATAAATGGGCCTCCTATTGTCTAACAAACCTCCATCACAATAGCGTTTATTTATTTATTTTCTGAAATATTCTAAAATAGCAAAAATATACCTTTTACATTAAATATAAATTTAAAAAATAAATAGATTTAACAATTGAGAATGAAGTAAAGAAAAAACAAAAGTTACAATAAATATGCAGTCACGTCAAGGAAAAAACATCCATGGAGTGTTAGGTGGTAAGGAACAATCTGATGCACGTGGATAAGATGCTGTTGGAAGGTGGAGAGGGTGAGAGAAAAAGAGAGTGAGTGAGTGAGAGAGAGAGATGGAGAGTGCATCAGTGGTTGAGTACCTTTGAGAACCACTAAAAAAGAGATCATTGGGAGAGGGAAAGGTGGGATTTTGGAATGTGCAGGAGATCACTACTGCGGGTTGTATGGGCAGGGAGAAATAAGGAAGAATATTGTTGGAGCAGAAATGACCATTGAAAGCAGAGTGGAAGAATTTTAGAACTTGGATCATCATTCTGTGGGTGGAGACGGAGGGGTGCGATTCCAAGGGCGAACATGATTTCCATGTAGGGTGAGTTATGCAGGTAGGGAACTCAGTGGTGGGCAATAGCTGAGAAAAAATTAAGAGGATTCTCCAAGAGCTGGAAATTAGAGTGGGGCAGGCAGCAATACAGATCACCGAACAGTACTCGAGTATGGGAAGTACACATCCAGTGAAGACTGTTTTGAGAGCTGAAGGTTCAGTAATCTCGGTCTAAAGGAGCCCAATGATGGCCATTGTTTTGGATTTAATTTGTCAGATATGAGGGAGTAAAGTTGTATATTTAAGTAAAGTAAATTTATTTTTGAAGATCACGTCAAGATATTTGTGTGGTTGTGTTGGGGATGATTTTATTGCATAAAAGGTAGTTGGTACTGTAGGGTTTCAATTTTAATAGGAAGGAAATGGAGGCAGATTCGGATGGGTTGATCCTAAGATGCCATTTTAAGCACAGGTTATCATGGTTTAATTTTGCATTTTTGATTAGAGGGTTAGGGACAGTGTCAGAATTGATTCTTGTAAATATTTTTCAATATTCTATGCAAAGGATTCTGCACTCATTGGAGAGGGCACAAGTGACCACATTGTCAATACGTATATAGGGGCAAAAAGCAGTCCAAGGATGCTGCCCTGTGGGATACCAGAGGGTACAGAAAGGTTAGAAAAATAAACTCCATAGACTACAACTCTCTGAAATTGGTGGCTAAGGAAATTGGATAGGATGGCTTGTAACGTATCCTTGTGTGGATTGAAAGACCCACCTGGTGCACCTCATCTTTCTTTCATCTTCTGCTCTTACCCAGAGGTCGCCAGCTGAACGTGGCAGGAAAGAGGGGTCAAGAAGTCAGTTTGGAAGGAGCTGCCTGTCTGGGTGTACGGGTATCTGAACCGCAAGGATTTTTGTTGGTGTTTGGTCAATGTAGTGGTAGTGGACCATGCTTTGCATTTTGATTGATTGTAGCCACGGTGATGCTGTTCACATTTATTTTCCTTTCTTGTAATTTGTGTTCCTCCCTTCCCCTGGCCCGCCTGATTCCTCACTTCCCTTCCTTCCCTGCAATTCACACCTCTCCTTTCTCTCAGCCTTCCGATGATGATAGAAAAGCCACGGTTTTGCCTGTGATGCATCTGAGGAAATCACTCCCAAAACAAAAACAGAGGGAAGCCCTACAGCATCCCCTACCCTACTCCGAGTGCAAGCCTCCCCCTCCTCGATTTTGTTTCCTTCCACTGGCACCTAAATCCGTTCCCTCGAATAGAACCCACGACAGAGCTAAGCAAGGGGGCACTGTCACAGGCTAAAAAAGACCCATGGATGTTGAAAACATTTTCCATTTTATGCATTAAAAATACTTGGTTAATGGAGTCATATACCCTAGAAAAATCAACATCGTATTTGTCAAGTTGGAGGATTCTTCGATGGTTGAATTGATGTGGTGATGCAAGACATTGAGATTTGTTATGCATGATCCACCAGAAAGGGAACCATACTAATGCGAAGATAAATATGGAAGGGTAAAAGACAGAAGCTGTTTGTGTAGGATTTGCTCAAACGGGGTTGAAAGAATGTGAAGAATAAAAATGGGCCAGTAATTACCGAGAGAGTCTTTGGAACCAGATTTTAAAATGGTGGTCATAAGGGCAGTTTTCCATGATGTTGGGAAGGCACCAACTGCAAAAAATTGGTTGAATAATTTGCATATGGGATAATATTTAGGGACTCAGCAGTGCAATTGAGGAAACATGAGCAGATATCATCAGCACCAGTGACTTTATTTACTGGTATTGATATGAGAAGGGAAGAGATATATTGGTGAGAGATGGTGACTTCTGACAGAGAGAGGGAACAAATAGGAAGAAGGGGGGAACTTTATTTGTAGACTGGGTGGTGTGCAGTTGTGGAGGAGAAGTAATAATTGAAGGCAGATGGCCTCACATAACTGGAGTAATGATAAGTACCAGAGTTGACAGTGGATGGTATATGTGCAGATTTCTTCTGAGAGTTGAATATAATAGAGGGTGTGATGGCATTTAAATATGATTTATTTAAGTATTTAAAATTTAATGTTTTTTATATTGGGGAATTTGTAAAAATGCCTTATACAAGGTCTGTCACAAAAGTATCGAGAAAAAAATTCCTGCCTGTGCCAGAAGGGGTAGCTGGATGCACTGAATGGTGGGGATGGTAGGGGGGGAGTCGCAGCTACCAAACACACTGCTGCTCAGTCCTCTCCAAGCAATGGTAGAGCCAGCACAGTGATCCGCTCAAATTGTGTTTTGTCGTCGCGTCGGAAGTCAAGATGCAATGTTTGCTGGAGCAGCAGGGAGCCATCAAATTCTGCGTTCTGCTGAAAAAAACCGGTATCGAGACCCTGGCCATGATTTGGGAAGCCTTCGGAGATAAAGCCATGTCACAGGCAAGAGTTTAAGAGTGGCACAAACAATTCCAAAACGGCAGGGAAACAATTGAAGACAATGTGCGTGTTGGACGACTGTCAACTTCCAAAACTGATGACAACGTCACAAAAGGGAAGTGTTACAGTCTGATCGTCGTCTGCTATTATGCAGACTCTGAGACGATGGTCAGACTGTAACATGACAAAAGTGCAACATGACAAAAGATACAGTTCACCACATTGTGTCGGGCAATTTGCAAATGCGGAAGATTTGTGCCAAAATGGTACCAAAAGTGTCCCCTCCATGACATTGTCCCCTCACACTCAGCTCTCGTCGTCCAGGAGTTCCTCGATAAGAAAGGCATGGTGACACTGCCACAACCGCCGTACAGTCCCGACTTAGCACCACTGGACTTCTTTTTGTTCCCCTGCATCAAGCGAAGCCTAAAGGGATACCATTTGGAGATGTTGGATGGGGTGAAAACCGCTTCGACGCAGTGCCTTAAAGGGGTTCCTTCTTTTGCCTTCCAGGGTGCCTTTCAAGAGTGGAAGAAATGCTACCAAAAGTGTATTGATGTCCAAGAGGTGTATTTTGAAGAATATTAAGTGTTTGTAGATTTACTAGCAATAAATTGTATGTAAAAAAAATTTTCTTGACACTTTTCCGACAGACCCTGTATACTTTTCTTTGTTGTGCCTTATATTGGGTATGATCAATTTGTGACAACCTTATCCCTAAACAAATTAGATGCATTGTATTGCAAGATAGAATTAGGGAAATTTTGCTTACGATTTCATAGTTACAGATTTTATCTGTAAAAAGGAGAGCATACTTATTTCATTGAAATGCTCCCTTGAGTATTTATTATTGAATTTCATGATTAGATACTTAATTTTCAACAATTTTGAAGAAATTTGTCTTGTAGTTTGTGGGAATGAATGATGATATAAATGGATTGAGTTTTTATTTTTGGTTTGTTACAAATTGATCTTTAATCTTTGAGGCAATATCTCCATATTAGACATAGCAAACAGCCCAACATTACCACTCATGGGCATCATTCTCATAACTATTAATATATATATACAAATATATGCATATATATATATAAAATGGGATAGGAATTTGGAAAGAGGATAGGAAAACATATAAAGATGAACACAAGGGAATAGTA
>WURS02000001.1:306450-316555 GCA_011762765.2 Rhinocypha anisoptera | reverse complement strand
CAAATTCCACTTCACATTTATAACAACGAAATAATTGGCCAGCACACAACATCACGACAATAGGCCAGACGTTACAGTTATATAAAATTAGAAAAGGTAATGAGATTAATAAAGAATACTCAGCTATTCTCATGAAAAAATGTAGTTATAAAAAATGACAATTTGGTGTTAATTGATTGTATGATGAATATTCTAAGCAATTTCTCAAAGTTTCATCAGTAAGAA
This sequence comes from Rhinocypha anisoptera, assembly GCA_011762765.2. Lineage (NCBI taxonomy): Eukaryota > Metazoa > Arthropoda > Insecta > Odonata > Chlorocyphidae > Rhinocypha > Rhinocypha anisoptera. The sequence goes on along the minus strand of WURS02000001.1, from coordinate 316,330 downwards.
CTTTTTTTATGATTATCAAATGTGTTGTTTTTTTCCTTAATCTCCCATAAACTGATTCAGATTCAATATATGTTTACAAAATAATTCATGCAGGAAAATATCAATTGGTAACAATGGACAAGCACCACTCTTTGTACAACAATAATTGGCCCCACTGACCCACTCCTTCCTTTTTTGTGGAAGGTTAAATCCCTCCCTGTTTGTGATGAATGCAACTCAGCCATTACTGTTGATAGACATGTGTTAACTGAATGTGGGAAACACTGATCCATGAATCAGGGAATAGGTACCCAGGAGAACCTAGATCGTATTTTAGATGACCAGGAGATGTTGAATAGAGTTTTATTATTCATGAGCATAATTGGCCTATTGTACCTTGTATAAATAGTGACATGTTTTAACATCATCTTTCTAGCTTGTTTTAAAGAGGTACGCGTTATAGCTGAATATCTTACTTGAGACAGATAAACATTGACCTTGTGGGTTGTAAAATAACTTTGACATTGGCACACCCTAATAATGCAATCCTACCTACCTAGGAATCATATTGATGACCAAGTAATAGAACTTAAAACACAAATTTACATATGTGGGATATAACAGGGATGTATAGAGGAAACGTAAGGCAGAAATAAATGCTGCTATGGATGATAACAATTTGAATAGAGGGTGAGTCATCAGGGAGAGATGGAAAAATGACTGCAAGAGAGAGCGGGCATGCATTCAACAATCAAGCCATGGCATACACTCACATTGGTTGACAGCTGGCTGGTGAGGGTAAGCACCTTCTCCTGTGCCTCTCCCAGTTCCCTTCTCAGCTTCCGTATCTCATGTGCCTGTTTCTCCTCAGCCGTGCTATACAATGAAGAAGATGCACTTGATACCAGACTCAGGGATGAACCATGGACTGGAGGAACAAAGAGAGAAGAGAACATCAAGTTTAATTAAAAACAAATAACAACTATGAAATACATTTAAATAATAAATTATAAAGTCAAATATAAGTCAAAAAAAGGCTGGTGAATAAAGTAGGTATTTTTCCATGGCCACTGAATTACAAATCACACAAAATGGGATAAGGCCAAAAAGAAATTGAAGTTGGTTTTTTGTTTAATTTTCTCATTACTTTTATGATTCACTAGCATATAAAAGTGAAAACCCAAGGGTCACAGGAACCTGTTTAACAGTAAACCTTATCTCAATTGAATTAACTAACATATATTTCCTCTAACAGGAACTAAAAAAGATTTATATGTCATCATGATTTAAATATACCGTCTTTCCATGCTGATTAAAAAATATAATAGGAGGGCTGCCAAAATCCTTGCCATTTTTTACATTTACCAAAATTCACCTATAATGTAAGGACAAAATTCCAATGTTTTAAGCATGATTTTTTTATTTCTTCTAACAAATCATCAGATAGTTCATTGAGAACTTTTTAGTACTTGAAATTTCTTGGCACATGAAAAACTATTCTTCTTTTAAACCAGTGCAAAAGAGGACAACATGTTTCTAAAGACAACTATATTATGGGTAAGGTCATAAACTCATCACCTTCAAAAGAGTCGGTGAAAGAATTTTTAAAACTTCTTAAAACTATCTGCTTTTGTGACATTTTCTCACCACTCTACATTGTGGCATGAAGGAAGAAAGTTCATTGTGGACATAGACAGACAACATTGCAGGGCGATTGACAAGGTCAAGGGGGCATGACTGAGAAAAGGGAAAAGCTATGAAGTTTGCTCGGCTTAATTGGGTTGCCAGTGTAAATGAATTCCAGTCTCATGAGACGTAAATTGTGATGAGATCCTAGTGCCAAAAACAAAACTTTGTCTGATTTGTTGAACAGCATTATAGGCAACTGGCAGGTAAACTGGTGATATTTCATGTCGTACAGATTAATCCATCTCAACACAATTTTAGTACCAAAAATATATATTGCAAGGGGGATCCTTCCTGCAATGCATTTGAAAATTATGCTGACCTGCAGTCAAGGGGGCCATTTTGTGAAACCAAAAGTTGCAGTGATGATATGCTGCAGCAGTGAAGGTATCCATTTTGAACTGATGGGGGACTCCCTAATTCTTCTGGTGATTTCATATCGTGAAATGCCACCACAATAGTCAAACCTGAAGTTTTTGGCTTTACTTCTCAATCAAAACTGTAATTAAACTGGGTATATATTCCTATTTACCAATACATTGTTAGGGCCTTTTATACCATATCTTTGTACCTTGTAAATACCTTTTGTATCCATAAAAAAGTCTATTCACCTTTAAAAATTATCCTTTGCTCATAAAATAATAATTTGTGGAAAAATTTAACTGTGAGAACCCTTTTAGTGCCACAGGCTGATATATGGGTTCTGAAATAAACAATTTTAAAATATCGTAACAATTAAGTATAATTTTTAAACATACTAATTGTATCACTCATCACAGTTAGTGAAATGTCTGAATAATTATGAAAAATGAATAAATATCTAAAAAAAAACCAACTGGTTTTTATGTATTTAATTTTTTTCTGAACTTAAGGATTTCTTGAAATCCCCGTGGCACTTTTCACCAGGTACACCTAAAAATTGGTGGATTATAAGAGGATTAAAACACTTTTTGTCACAGTGTAATCAGTAGTTATATGATGATTAGACTCTTCAGGAAGGAAACTTTTTGATGGTCATCTCATCTGTTTCTGCATTTAATATTGAACAAAGATAAAAATGTCACGCAAGAAACAGATTGGGGTCCAGTGAGAGAAGGCAAACCTTTTTGTGAGTTTAATTAGCTTTCCTTGTGTTGCAGGACAGAAACCACAGATGCCTGTCCTCAAAGAGAGAGGGGGAGGGAGGTTGATAGAAGGACGAATATATAAATACATCTCTCACCGTCTTCCTCCTTGGGTGCAGTCCCGGCCATCTTCCCCATCATCCCCGTGTAGGGCGACATCCCTGTCCGGCTGAGGCCATGGCTGGATGCAGAGGAGGTTATTGATGACAATGTGAAATTAAACCTACGCCAAAATGAGAGAGAGATACAACAGGGGCATGCATTAAGGGCTAATAGAGAGAGGGAAGAGAGGAAGAAGGTGCACGCAACACACGCACAAGAGAGAGAAGTGAAAGAGACAGAGAGTAGCAGATTGACTATCATCATACGCAACCTTAATATATGCATGCAGAGAAACGTCATCCAGAGCACATATGACAGATACATATACAGTGAATACTTTTTAGAGAAAATCAACATTCTTCCTCACCTCTAAAAGATGCAGTCTGTACTCACGTGTGTACAAAAAATAAGAATTATTGATTGCATACATGCTTGCTTTTCAATGAGATCAATCAGTAAGACAGATGAATGAAGAATATGTATTATTGCTGTGATGAGAAAATGGTTTCAAGGAACTATGAAAGTGTAAAATTTTCTATTTTTCATTAAAGTAGGATGGCAATGCCAATTAAAAACTATTTGAAGTTGAAGGCATAAAGACAAAGAGACAGAGAGAGAGAGTTCTCGAGTGCATCCTTCTGGCTGCCATATGTTTAAAAAATCATACTTCTCATACTACATTATTCAAATTACAGCCAAGGCAGCCAAAATGTCACGGGAGTAACATTTTGCAAGACATCTTTTTTTTAAAGAACAATGTGCACATTACATCAGGAAATTGATATCAAAATGCTCATGCACACTCATTATGCAATATTAAAATTATAACCCCTTGAGATTGGAAGCAATACTCTTAGAGTTTCATAAAGTTTTGAAATGTGCTAAAAACCTTTATTCAGAAAATTTTATTTTCAAATATGCATTTATCGAAAGACAAGATGAGCTGAATTCAAGAGTGAGGAATTTCGTTTGGAGGGTAGGATGTAAATATTCACCTCGAGGCAGCTCCCTGTGACACCTGGCTTGGAGTGGGACTGGTTGGCTGTGATGCATGGTGGTGGTGGTGGTGATGGTGGTGGCCTTGGTGCATGCCCATCACCCCATCACCTCCTGCTCCACCAGACCTTACATGATGGCCCTGGAGTAACAAGGGTCACCCATGAAACTTTCCATCATTTTACCATAGGATCTTCTGAACTGGCATGGTACATTTTTTTACCTTGGCCATGGTGTATAGCATTTGAGCAATGGTAGGAGCTTTGTCATTGTCTTATCATGCCTTCAAAAGCAGCAACAGACTGTGTTTCCTAAGGTGACATCACCCTGCACAAGAGGGCGATAGTTTTTATCCATGGATGAAATCACACTGTCTCTTGCATTGAACTTTCATTGTATTACACCCTGTCACTGTCTAACCCTCTCCCCCCACCATAAAATGATGTCATGACATTATATATGTCATCTAGACTCAAGAATAAAATCCCATATTTCAAAATGGACTCAGATTTAGTGCTTATAGATTTTCCTTGATAATTACATACATATGATACAATTGACAATGATCACTTTATAATAGAGGCATTTATGCAGAGTGCTATAACAATATATATCCCAATATATAACAATATATCTCCCAATAAGCATTTGTGATTGTGACATAATAATAATCTTTGACTCGTTATTATTCCCACCCCCCCCCACCACATCATAACACATAATCTAGCTCGATTAAATTGGTCATTATTCATGACTTGAGCTTGGCACCTATGTGCAAATATTATTTGAAAAATTTAGAGGAAATATAGAGATCATAATTCCTATGGTTCTCACATTTCAAGTAAATTTCCCATAATGCATTTCCAAGTATTCCATTCCAAAATGAAATTCATTTGCACCTGCATGATGACATGGATACAGAGGAACAAATGAAAATTTTCAATATGTCAGTTCACCAATATGTATGGCTAAAAATATAATAATTTTTAATAATCATTTCAATCAAGATTTTCTGCTCGGAGAAAATTCTCCCCCCCCCCCTTTCATCAACACCATGGCCATACTTCAATGGGGGAACAATGCTACAATGCTGTTACATCACCTGTGTTGGGCCCGATGTGTTCGTGGTGGTAGACGAGGCAGACGGCGATGTTGGAGCGAAGTGGTGGGAGTTGTCAGACACGGAGGCTGGTGGTGGTGAGGACGAAACGCCATCCTCTTCACATGACCTATGCAGCATGGATGGATAGAGTTTCTCAGACTTAGTGGACCTGCCAATTGAAAATTTCAATTCCGAGGGTTATCTACGACCAATGACACGACATGAAATACTTTCCCAAAAACAGAAACTCATCAAAAAATAACTATGGAAACAATAATATTAATAACAATAAGCAGAATTTTTTAAATGAAACATAAATAAGGTAACAACTGGTAAACAATACATTTAATTTGGTACTTGGGATTAAAAATTAAAATGGGTGGTTTTAATTATGTGCAAAAGAAGCAAACCAAAAATAAGAGAATGGAGCACTGCAAGATGTTCCGAACTGAAGTGGTAGGTGGTACAAGAGAGAGATGATGTGGATTGTCAGAAACTTGACAGTGTGTCTTTCAAGCCAACCAAGAATGTGCTGCATCATATTAACTGTGCCACAACATTACCACACTTAAAAAATATTCAGTTAGGTATATTAAAATATTTAGGTATTTATGATGAAACAACAAAAATTTCTGAAAGAATTAGTGGGTATTTTAAAGACAGTTTTATGTAATTTATTAATTATAGTAAGATAAATACAATTTGTAAGACAGATTGCATTATAAAATGTTCTTCAAAACATAGAATACAAACAATCCAATAAACAGATTGATTTGTTAATTTCGGAAGTGTGAAACTGCAATTGTATAATTAATTAAGCATTCTTTCAGCTAATCACCTGTGAATGTGCTGCCTATTTAACTTCTGCCATGAAAGAGAGGAGCATTTATACATGGAATATAAATGAAGTCGGAAGAAATACAACTACATACAAGTGATGACATTTTAACAAACCTTATGCTGTTACTTCGATTTAGGGCAGCCTGTTGAGAAGGAGTCGGTGAGGCAGTGCCCACACCACTGTTACTATCTCGCTGGTGAACCATGAGCCTTGCATGAGTGAGACTGCCCCTGTGATGGTGCTGCTGGTGTGGAATATGACCATGGTGCGCATTCATATTTCCACCACCTCCGTGGTGGGATGCCAGCGACGACGACATCGAACTAAGTGACTCCAGGCTCTCTGCTTCTGTAAGTGGGGCTGGGGAGGACACCACCAGGGGGAGGGGGAGAGACACACAAAAATGCAAAATATAAGAGAGAATACAAAAATCACTGAATGAAAACTTAAATAAACAATAATAATTGCTGACAAATGTTTTAATGAACATACACAAAAATCTCTGGTGTTATTTTTCCCAATGTCATGCAGAAAAATGAGCACAAGCAACTCTTTCCCTGTGCCATAAAGTGAGATAAGATTTAATAATAATGCCACAAATTTTTTTTGTTTACCTTTATGGTGTATTATTTCCTTAAAATAATTTTCCTACCCTGGAAGTCACATAATATATTCACTTCTCTAAAAAAGTATCATCCCTTACCTTAAATTTATATTTAGATAAATTACATTAATCATTTGTTCTCTTAAATATTGCATCACTAGAAAGAAAATACTCGATTTTTTGCTAAATATTTTTCAAATATATTCTATATACATACATATATTTATTATTTCCTACATTCATCAGTTCTATACTGTAGTAGGTCCTTAGCTTGGAATTAATATGAGTACTGACTCATAAAATGGTGGATATGTATAAACAGAGAGTCTTAATGAATATACCTACTTATGGAATTTCTTGTTTTCTACTGCAGACATTCAAATTTATAAAGTTCCCAAATTCTTTTTGATTCATTGAAGTAGCATAGAGATTATTTTGTTTGTTTTAAAATATTATAAATTATCTCCTTTATTTTTAATATGCATGTGTTATGAAGTTTGTATATGAAAATTAATGAATCCAGAGCAATCTTATATATAATAAATGTAAGATAAATACCAATACTTACAATATGCTTCTTAAAACTAGAAAACAGTGAAAACTCACTTTCTCAATATACGGTATCAGGTCAATGACAGCAAAAATACAAGGTGTGTCCGGTAAATAATGCAATTTTTTTTTGTTGGTATTTAAAATGGCCACAGAGCATTCAAACTGGTTGGGTTAGATGGAGGGGGGGAATCTTAGCTTCAAGGGGATGCCTTCGTAAGTCTGTTCTGAGTAATTGGGGTTTCAGGACTGGTTTCCACTCACCTCTGTTTGGTGCCCATGTCACAAAACCTGATGGAATCATCACTCTATCAACTTTATGCGATAAAGTTTTGTTCGAAACTGAACAAATCTCTTGCGGAGACCTACATATTGATTGCGCAAGCTTACTGGAACAGTGCTCTATCATATTGCCAAGTTTCGAGATGGTTGAAAGCATTTAAAGAAAGCCGGGAAGAGGTGGTCAACGAATCCCACACTGGACGGCTGTCAACCAGCATAACTGACGACAATCTGTCCCGTGTGCACGATCTGTTAAATTCTGACCGTCGGTTGAGTGTCCGGATGATTACAGAAACTCTGAACATTCCCAAAACAATTGTACATGAACTGGTGACCGATAAATTGGACATGAGGAAAGCTGGTTCCCATGCTGTTGACGGACGATCAGAAGAATCACCGAATGACTGTCGCGACTGAACTTCTCGAGCGCATGGAAATTGAATCACACGATGCCCCAATCCCCCCCTACAGTCCGGACATGGCTCCAGTCAACTTCTTTCTCTTCCCGAGGATCGAGACTGCCTTGAAAGGAATCCGTTTTGGGTCGAATGATACCTTTCCTGATGCTGTGGTGAGGGCCCTTGCTGAGGTCGGCAGTTGAAGCCTTCCAGAAAGCATACCATGCATGACAGAGTCGCTGGAAAAAGTATGTGGAAGCCCAGGGGAACTACTTTGAAGAATATTATACGTTTGTAGCGATATCTTCAAGAAATATATTGATTAAAAAAAAATTGCATTACTTTCTGGCCACACCTTACACCTTGTATAATGCAAGCAAAATATATATGAATATATGTAGTATATGATGCAGAAAATCTCTCATTCACTAATAAATAATTCAGAAAATGTGGATCAAGGATTTGACAGTGTGAAATTTTATTAAAAATACTAATCTGAGACATTCAATTTTATAGAAGTTAATAGAAGAAAAACATTTCTTCAGAATTCCAAAAACTCTGCTGAACGTATTGACATTTATTCTGGTTTGCATTATCTCAAGCGATGTTAAAAAGAAAAAAACATTCACGTTGTTCAACCAAATTACTCATTCAAAATAACCAAAACAAATTGGGTTATATGTTGTTTAGAAAGGTCTTCTTTAGAAATCGAGAAAGAATTTCTTCTATTTCATTGTTTAAAAGAGAATTCTACCATCCCAAGGAAATTATCCAATTGGTACAGAATTTATAAAATCAAGTTGTAAAGAGTCCTTGTAACCCAAAATTACAGAAGTTAGAGCAATAAATTAAAATGTTATTTTTATAATAAGCAGGGTTAGAGAAAACAAAAAATGATAGAGAATGAGAAATAAAATTCCAGTTATTTTGGGAAATGCCCAGTTTTTGCAAGATATCCTTGAACTCGAAATTACTAATGCCCACATATAAACATAAATTTTTTCATAAATGTCTCTGTTGTACAATCAAGGATAGATATGGTATGTATTAGGTATTGGGACTGACTCCAAGACTACAGTCATAGTGTGAAGTAGACATAAAAAGAAATAAATGCCTAGATGGCCGAATTCAGCTGGTGACAAGGGGGTAAGAGATTAACATAAAAAAAATAAAGAAATAGTGTTTTCCTTGGCCATTTTATGATGCAAAATCACAGTCAACATGGGAGAAAGCGATTCCTCCACACTAAATTTGTTCTTGAATTGGTGAAGGCTATTCGGGCTCTCCACCGGGTCACTCTCTGCATTTCTGCCAACGTTTCGATGGCTGAGTCGTCCATCAGAAACCGGCCAAAATGTCGGCAGAAATGCAGAGAGTGACCCAGTGGAGAACCCAAATAGCCTTCACCAATGCAATACGCCGGGAAAACATCCATTCTTTCTTGTTCTTGAATTTACATGTGTTCTTAGTGTCAGGTGAGTGACGCCTACTCTTAAATAATAAACCAAAATTGAGGACATTGATGGATGAACAACTGGAAAAAATCTCTCTTGTACACATTGCCCAGTCTTTTCTTTAAAAAAGTATGTAACAAACTGGAGTGCATTAAAAAGAATTTGATTTGATAAAAAGAAATGAGACTTGTCTTTGTCCTAGGAGGTATGTATGGTGGAAGTACTCATTAAAATGAAATAAATAACATGAGATTACTCCATTCATGAAACAAAAAGGCCCACTTATCAATAAAAGGACATTCTTAGCCACAGGTCCAAATCTGTAGGGGCAGATGCATGAGAGAAATAACAACAAGCTCCTTTGCCATTAGATAAAATGAGAGAAAAGCTAATGGGTCACACTTAAGGTGCATGCTCTAAAAGTTTCAGTAACTCACAACAAAATGCATCTACTGCTCTAAGATTAATCCCAAAATGCTTTTTCCTGCAAACAAACATCATTGTATTATTAAATTGGAAAGCTAATACTGAATGGATTCATTAGATGCATGAGAACCTTTTCTGCAGTACCATTACTATTAGTCCAGTCAATAGGTGGATTTCCGAACTTTAATTTGCAACTGGATGAGAGGTATCCTAAGTTGTAGGCAATGATAAATTAAACATTCCTATATACTTTTAAACATCAAAAAAGTGTGCGCTAACAAATGGATTGAAACACAAGGAAAATAGTGGTGGGGTTAGCAGCTCGCAGACTGATGCA
>WURS02000001.1:264485-288277 GCA_011762765.2 Rhinocypha anisoptera | reverse complement strand
TTTATGTACGTGATCTAATCTGCCGTAGTATGTCGGTGCCTGTAGTATATTTCTGATCTCATCGTTGAAATGATCCTTTCCGTAGGTTCAAAATGTAGCGAATGCATGAATTAAGAAGGCTCTGTAGCTTAAGGCTAGGGACAGAGAGAAAAAGGATGGAGAGGAGTCGGATGAGGTAGCACCACGCGCACCACCGTGGTGATCCACGTCCTACGTCCCCGGGGCGTCCCCTAAACCCGCGCCTTCTTTCTGGAAGGTGAACGAAGGTCCCGGCGCTGTTGACGAAACTTCCTCACCAGTCGCATTGTCGTATAGGTAGCGACGGCAAACAAGTCTCCTCCGGTCCGAACTTGCCGTGTCACCGTTCGAGCGGGGGATTAAAAACCAAGACCGATTTCTTTATATGGTATTCGGGTCAAAGGTCACGCGGGACGTGGGCGGAAGAGACGGTGCCAATAAAGTAGATGACCGAATACCTGTCAGCGGGGGACGGGGGAGAGAGAAAGAGAGAGAGAGAGAGAGGACACGTGAGGTGTCGTCACCTGGCGATTAAAAACAACATCCAACATTCGGAGTCCCGTGTTCACCCCGTAAGCGGTGCATAATAATATCCCTCTTTGACGCGGGAACGGGGGGGGCGCAAAGAAGTTCGTAAAATTAGGGATTAATTAGGTGAGGTCGCAATAAAGTACAACCGCACAGGTTCAATTACGCTTGTGGACCCCCCCATTTTCCGACTTTTCTATAGGTGCTAGGTCGTAAAAGTTAGACCAACGAAGAGGGGACACCATAAGAGGTAAAAATTGAAATATGTCTCTGAATATCTACCTGCCTCTCGTATTGAATCAAATCCGCTGTTATTTATCGCGATCGTTAAGACCGTCTTCAGGAGGATTTGAAGACGCTTACATAATACCTTATTTCTGTAAGGTTCTATGAAAAATAGTCGATAGGTTGTTCACTTCCATTGATTAACACAATACAGGTCTTAAAAATGTAAAATGTAGTGAATAAAATGTCTTAAAAAATTGGGTGAAGCACATTATTATTTTTGTTCAAGTTTTAAGAGGATGTATATTAATGAAAATTAGTGAATTGCATATAAATGCATATTTTGTGTAATTTTGTGTCAATTGTGTGAATATTTTTACCTGAATTTATACAATTCCTTATAGATATTCAGTGCATATTCTTGTGCAACAGAAAATTATGTAGAATTTCAGTAATATTCTACCCTTATAATATCGAGAAAAGAACCTATGTCTTTTCATATTAAGAGTTTCACAGCTAACTGAATTTTATTAGTTAACTCGAATCATAACACTTTCATTGCAATTATTACAAAAATAAAAAAGCCATCTTCAATAGCATATCTGCCACATATTCGCGTTTCACGCCAGCTACATCCTTAATGGATTGGCTTATATATTAATTAAAATTAAAAGATATATGACCAGCCATTTAAGCGGACCGAACATAAAAATCCATATTTTTTATTCACTCAGTCACTATGGCTACACTGTCTTTATCGAGTGCAGGATTCATTGATGAGGTGCAGCGAAAGCAGACGAGATGCAGGATTAAGGAAAGGAGTAAGACATAGATCCTCATTAACGCCGCTGATCTTCAAAGTTCACATCGCGACGACGATTATTGAGAACAAAGGGAATGTAAAGGGAGGTTTGTATGGATAGAATGTCAAGCAAGATGATCATTCTGCCATTTGTGGATGACATCGCGATACTGGCCGAGGAGGAAGATGATCTCACAAGAGCAATGGCGTTCGCAGAAAAGAAATCGTACTTGGCTCTACTGTGCGGAACTCTTCCATGGTTGCACGTGACAAATAAAACTTTGCAATTTCCACAAAATTGTATTATCACAACCCCGGTCTCCTCCTCTCCCTTCCACCACCCCCCCTCCCGGCATGGCTATGTATACTCTAAGATTTCCGTACATGTACCTGATGATGTTTACTGTGGAGACGAAAGTGGTCGAAAATAACACAATTTCGTGGAAATTGCAAATTTTTATTTGCAGAAAAGTAAATCAGTAAGTACGACTTAGTTAGATATTGGATAAGGTGGAGAACCCACTGGGAATGGAGGGGCCCAAGGGCACTTAGACCCGTTGGTCCTTTGTACCATCCACCGCATACATTACCCGTAGAGACCAATGACCTCGCTAAAGACCAGAAAGTCACTAACGGGTGTGTTCCTCAGGGTACATGAATGGTGCCCCAAGGAAGTTGTCTCGAGTTCTGACAACTGCTGGACACTCGCATAATAGGTGAGACGTAGTCTCAATACCATCTTCGCACCATCTACAGTTGGGTGAGTCCGCAACGCCCAAGAGAATTAGGTGCCAGTGGTCGGTCAATACCCCTGCAATAGTCCTGATTTCGCTTATGTTTATAGAAAGGAGTTTCTTGGTAAAGCTAGGCCTTGGTCCCCCAATGTGGAGCTTGGCCTGCTTTAAACCCACAGAGCTTTGCCGAGATGCTGGGATTGACCCCAGCATTCAAATTCCAGCTTACCCTTACTGGGGGAGATGTGTAAGATTGTTTCTGGTCCAATCCGGTCAACGCTGGCTCCCGCATTTGCGAGTTCGTCGGCGATCTCATTTCTGGATATCCCTGTACGACTTAAGAATAAACAAGAACAAAACGAAAATAATATGGCACGCTGCCGAAGAAAGGAAAATAAATCAAATAAAAAATAGGAAATGAGACAATATGGCAGGTGGAAGAGCCTAAGTGGTAAGAGCACTAACTTTATGGAAGAGGCAGGCTGAGATATAGTGGACGTTCATGATAGTAATGCAATAAAATTAACGTTGTTCCTGATGATGTAAACTCTTGTTATTTTATTCTGTGGAACGGCGCCAATTTTATAACTATAGTAGATACGATATCACCTTGAAAGAAAAAAGATTGAATGTAAAATGAATTTTAATGTTTAGACCCAATAAATAATCAAGGACTGCGAAGAGTGGGCGAATTGAGAAGCTTATGGGAAAAACTTTTTTTTAATATAAGAAATAAATCAACTGGACATGTCTCGAGACATGAGTGTTGAGTGAAATCCGTATTGGGAGGTTAAGTAGGAGGGAAAAACCCTTGAGAGGAATCAAGATGGGATTATGAGACACAGGAAATGGAGAATTTTAAGGATATGAACTGCGAAGGAACGAGGATGTTTGCAGGAGGGACAGAGGTAGCTGGGGGAGCTGGTAGGAATAAATTTCCACTTTGATATAATATGAAATACGGTTTCAGGCTTGATGTGGTGGAAAGAACTCATAATGAAATTAAAAATTAGCGCTTTTCCACAAAGTAAACACTCTACTACGACTAGCGTATCGACGACTCACTGAGCCGACGATTGGCACAAGACATGAATTGATCACGAACTTCCCCTGCAATAGTGCTCCGTGACTAGTATCCGATGATGGCTCACTGAGTTGAAACATCGTGGTAGCGGATTTATTTTGTGGAAAGATGCTGCATTTCCATATTATGATTGTTCATTTCCATATTACCATTATAATTATTATACGTACGTTGTGTTAACACATAACGTTGTGTAAAATATAGTGTGTAAAAAGAATGTATTTTATTTGTTTAGCATTATTATTAATTGAGTTTAAGAGTAATATATTAGGAAAATGTATTTTTTATTTACTTATGTATGCATTGACAGGTGCGTTTATTAATGAGAATATAAATTAGAAGAATTAATGAGAATTGAAATATGTATACATCTTATAAATGGAAGTGTAAAGATGAGTGAAAATTTTTTTTAATCAATAAAAAAACTTGCTTTCCTATGTGTAAAATGAGATGCATAAAGAGGTGTTTAGCATAATAATTAGCTGGAACCTGCTGACAAGCCCTTTTAGGACTTAGCAGGACCTTATTGTATGTTTAAAATTAAATGATATACTGAACATTGTAAATATTAATTTGTTATCATGAAAAATATATGTTATTCTAACTTGTGATGCCAGATAGCTATTCCAATTGTAAAAGTTTCGTGAATAACTATTTACTGTGAATTGGTTGTATTCATGAGCTCAAAATCGTATAAATTGCAAAAAATAATCAAAAATGAAACAATTTAAACATTAAAGCACTAAAAACATAATTTCCATATTATTTAATGATAAAGCTAGAAGGGATATTCAAGTAATTTTCTTGGTGAGTAATTTTTTAGAAGCTACTGTAAAGACTGGGCACACCAACATTGATAGTAGAGACCACTTGGCTGTGTGGACCAGTAATGTGAACCCAGGATAAATTTTGTATGTACTTCTCTCGCCACCGAATGTACATATGTTACTTATGCCGTTTTTTCTATTCCGTGGTATCTTCCAGTGTCATGGATTGAAGACCATTTCAAATGGGTCGGAAATAACCTGTCCACTATAGCGAAAACGATAACGTTTGATAAACACGTTTTTGTAGGCAGGCAATTTAACCAATTAAATTCGTATCCATGGAGAAGATAACAAAAAAAATAATACAAATAGAATTGATGATGCGACGCTTAAGTTCAGCCAATCGGATTGCATTTCAATTTTTAAGAGAACTCTCGGCTTTGTGGAGAGAACGCCTCTCCCGCAAACACTTCCACTCCCAGCTGACCTCATCCCAAGTGGTGTGCCCACAGCCTGCCTCTCTCTCCACTGGCTTGGAAGACGGTTAAATCAATCGGAAAATTCCCGCGTACTATCTTTCGGTTAACATTTACAAACTGTCTGTTTCCCTACTTCGGTATTCACCCAAAAGGTACTTTAAATTTGATAACAATTCGCTTTGGTGATTGTTTTAGGGTTATTATTATTATTTGAGTAAAAATATTGCACGCACTAACTTTACGTTTGATTAATTTTACCGGTTTATTGTAACTTTTTTTCTTGACTAATGGATTAACTTTACCATCTGACTGATATCCACATCACATTTTAACCCTAAAAAAAGAATATTTTAACCCTAATATAATATATATTAATAAAAGAACCCTTCTGGAAAACCAATCCTTTCAGTAAGCACGATATTTTTTTGTCGGGAAGAGAAAGGGAATGTCTACCGACCGAAAGCCTAAATAGACAAATGAAAAATCAAATTCAAATAAATGTTTCACTTTTTATATTTTCACCTCTCCTCGTGGCTTGATTTCAGGGTTGATCAATGTGGTTTTTATACTTCTTGATCAGATCTTCCCCTACAGTAATTATATTTTACATTTTACTTTTAAATATCACAATGCAAATACAACGATTTTGACTGTCATTTTTTCCTCCTACATTCAGAGAACAGGATAGACATGCTCATAGTCGTGATCGGGATAATGAGGAGGACAGATGGCGTAGTTTGCAGTCATGTACTCTTGTATGCGTGTTATAATTTTCAATAATTATTAACTCTATCAACATCTAACAATCTATCCTGCGTGAACTAATTTTTGTAAATTCATGAAAGGCGATCGATGATGAATGAATTCATAATTATTCATGTACGTGTGCTCATAAGGATGCGTGCTTGGTGTGCATACATACTATCTCAGTTGCACCTCCTGCCACACGTCCTTGCGGCGGCTCGCATGGCATCTCTTAAGCCCGATACCTACTCATTATGTAGGTTGAAGGAGTTTCTACTAGAAAACAATTTTTATCACTTAAAGGAATACCTCAATGGAAACTAAATTTATTTGTATTTTTATTTCTTTCTGAATTACTTGAGTTGTGTTATGTCTCATGTTTATATGTCTATTTTTTTGTTATCTGTCTTTTTTATCTGACCTATGTTCTGATGTGCTTGACTTGCTCCATGTCAAAGATTGACCTTAAGAGTTAATAAACTAAATAAATAAATGGGGTGACCCTTGGCTTTAAGCACATTTATGTGAGATCAAGACAGTGGCAAAGTATATTCACACACTTAAAACAAGAATTGGATTACTCCCGAGAATCAAATAGATTTTTCGCTTTTCAAGTCCTCGATCCTGATTCTTGGCCTAGAATCAAGGAATCGAAGAATTGAATCAACCCATCACTAACCATTTAATACCTAGCCAAAAATTTCAAGCCACTCAGTTTACTTTAAATTCAATATCGATGCATGAATTTACTATGCACACAGTTATGAATAAGATACCTTCTTTAGTGGGGAGTGGATTCTTTTCTTGGGTCTCAGTGTGCTTCAGCTTTGAGGTATCAAAGTTCTCAATTCCAGCAAACAACTGTTGCTTTCCCTTCTCTTGCTCAATTGCTGAAATACAAACGGATTTTATGATTAATTTCTCATAAATTATCACTTAATTAAGTTTAGTTAAGGTATAAAGAAATAAAATACTATTTGAGGTGCATATTAATGTCACCTTGAGATTCCTACCATGAAAGACTAAATGATAAAATCACTATTTATATGACGTGTGGTGTGTAATGTATACACATATAGGAATAAAAATATTTTATAAGTGCTAACAATGTTTTCAGCATTTTAAACTGGCTGAGGGTCATTAGGGCTAGAATTTTAGCCAGGGATGATAATTTTTCCTTAATAAGTAGAAGGATTGATGCAATGAATAAAAATTAATGATAACATCATGTATGAGTACCAACTTTTAAAATACAGACATGAAAAAGAATCTTAAATTCATATATGCAGATATATGTATGCAGACATGTGTGGGTGTGTGCTCCCTTTTCTCTGTGGTATATAGTCCAAAATGTCCAACAATGAGGATAACAGAAGAATAATCATGCTCTTTACAGAGAGCAGATAGCAGTGATGATGTGTGGAGAAAGCAGAGAAAAAGCAAGAATGAAAAAAAGAGAATTAGACAAGGATGCTCGTTATAACTGCGGATCTTCTTACATTGAGAAAGAAATTAGTGAGATCAAAGAAAAGATAAAATGTGGGGTAAAGATACAAGGAGAGGCACTAGCATGCTGTAATTTGCAGATGAAATTGCAATACTGGCAGCGAATGAAGAAGATCTAACAAGGGAACTTGCCTGCATGGCAAGGGGACTGAGGAAATAATAAGCAAAATAGCCCCGGCAAAGAAGGCATTCTTTCAGAAGCCATCACTTACTACAAAAAATATTAGTTTGGAAATAAGGAAGAGATTCATTAAGACACTGCATTGGAGCATACTTTTGTATAGAAGTATGACATGGTCAATATCGCTGTCAGAGAGAAAAAAGATTGGAAGTAATGGAAATGTGGTGCTGCAGAAGAATGTTGAAAATGAAATGGATAGACCAAGTGACTAATGAGGAAGTACTCCAAAGATCCAGTAAAATGAGAGGTTTATCTCCTAACAGAAGAAGTGTGAATAAGATATTGAGGCTTGTCAGTTAAGCAAAAAACATATTGGAAGGGACTGTAGAAGGGAAGAAATCTAGAGGTAGGCTAGCATGGCATTTGAGAAAAAGATAATGTACAATTTTAGAGTTTGGAGCTGTGAAGTTATAAAGAGGTTTAGCAGGTAAAAGGATAGCTTGGATAGCTTCTCTAAATAAACCAACCATCAAACTGCAACCTTAGGATGAGTGAGCGAGAATCATTGAGCACTGTCCTGAGCAGCTATGGGTCCTTTGTTTGATAACCAATAAAAAAGAACCAATTAAGGTCTCTTGAAGACTCATCAAAAGAGCATGTTATAATGAGAGTATACTCACAATAAAGAGAAACTAATAGGATAAATATTGAGATGTCAGAGTTGGTAGACTATACATTGCAAAGGATCTGTGAAGAGAAGAACCTTAGAGGTTGGCCAAGGATGGTGTATGGGTTAAGTAATAACGAAGAATACAAGAGTTAGGAACTATGAAGCAATGAAGAGATTGGCAGGTGACACAATAGTTTAGAGACTTCAAACAGAATCTTTGGATTAATAACCTGTGATGATGATAGTCCCTTAACCCCTTAAGCGTGACCTTATATGGAGGCATATACTCCCCCAGGGTGTGCATTGCAGTGTCTGCGTTCACCAAAATCCACGCCTCAAGCATGTGCAATGCACTGTATCCATCCAGATTTTTCACTATATAGGAATTCTTATAATGTAACGTACTGTTACTGTTAATGTACATGTCTAAACAAAATGTAAGTATTCACTTACAATAATAAAGTAGAAACAATTGTATATAGAATATATTTTTTGGAATTTTTATGAAGAGTAATTACAATGCTAAAAATATTTACGTTAATGTCTACTCAAATCATTGGCGATTGCGAAAAAAGGCACCCTGGGTGATTTAAATGCCTCTGATTAAAGTCACCCTAAAAGCATGCATTTGACAGACTCATATGCTGCATCGCACAAGCTTGAGGGGTTTTACATTCTGTAGGTGCTTGGGTAAATCGAATGAAATTAAGAGAAAATGAGTATATTATCAAGTATTGAGGATTCATAAAGTTTATGCCTCCAATGAAAATGGGTATAAAGTTAATGGTTTGCAACAACATTTTTCTATCTCTGCTATCATGGTTGAAGCAATAGATGGGAGTAAGGAAGGAGAACACCAATTACAGATAAGAATTAACCTTGGAGGGGTTTAGTGGAGTTGTTTATGAGAAAGCATTTGGTAATGATGAACAGTGCAGGGCATGTAGTTACACAAGGAAGAGATTGAGAGACATCTGTCAGACTACAACATGGTTAGGCATATATGTATAAACAGCATCATAAATACAAGAGCAGACTCAAACCAAAAATTAGTAATAATGGAGTACATATTCTGTAAAGTACATGAGTGTAATAAAGGGAGAGAGAGAAGGAAATAAAGAGAGTCAGGAACATTAGAGGGAGAATTGTGGTGGTAAAGGGAACATTTATGAAAAGAAAGGAGTCTGTGACAGGAGCCTGAATTAAAAACAAAGGACTGGTTAATAAATATGGTGTATGGCATAGTATGGTTTAAAATGTGGTCCTAGAGGAAGGGTGATGAGTTTAGGTTAAAGGCTTTTGAGATGTAGGTTAGGTGAAGGATGAATAAAGTAAAGTAGACA
This sequence comes from Rhinocypha anisoptera, assembly GCA_011762765.2. Taxonomy (NCBI): domain Eukaryota; kingdom Metazoa; phylum Arthropoda; class Insecta; order Odonata; family Chlorocyphidae; genus Rhinocypha; species Rhinocypha anisoptera. Next base: position 279,256 of record WURS02000001.1, on the reverse strand, counting down.
GCGTGGAAAGTATATGAAGAAATTCTGGAAGCAGAGGAGGGGTAGTATTGGGGGAAATCCAAAGAAGGGAGGAAAAATGGTTTTAACAGACTCTCAGGGCTGATGGTTTATTGAAAACTGTAATGGAGGGTAGGATGTTGGGTGTGTGAGGCACAAGTAGAAAAAGAGGATGAAGATTACATTAGAAGAAGGTGAAGGTCATATTAGTTCTTTACTAGGTTAATGAATAACCAACCTTTGATGCATGGATAAATATTATCATTACACACAAGTTATATAAAAATCTCCTCGGAGCATTACTTCAAAACTTAGTCTGATTCTATAAGTTGAATCCTGAATAAATTAATTACTTTCAATGAACAGCTAGTGTTAATATAATGCTGTGTTAAATGTACATTTTTCAATTATATTAAAAGCAGAAAAAAGACAAACTCATTAGCAAAATACTCCACATGCTGAAAGGAGTCATGCTCGTAAGAGCCAAGCCACATGATATTAAACCACATGTATATAATGTCAATTGTACAGCTTCATCAAGAGCTGGTGACAAACTAAGTTATTTTGACCCACTTAAGACCCAATACAATTAAAATAATTCAGTTTATGATAGAGTTAAAAAATATTTGGTACCTCACAAAATGTGATTATAGGGATTTGATTATAGCACAACACTGAAAAATCACAATTGGTTGAAGCATATGACTCACATTAAATATGGGAATAATAGTGCAATAGAAATTTGAGCATGTGGTTTTTTGCTGGAAACATTAAAGAACACAGACCATATCCAATTGTAGTGACTGCAACCAGTGGATTAACTCTGAACTGAAAGCTTAAAGGCAAATATTAAGTTGTTACCTTCAGGATCGGGAAGAGGATTCTTCTCCAAGGTCTCCGTATGTTTCATGGATGTCTTATCAAAGCCTTCGACGCCAGCCAGGAGGGTTTGGTGAACCTTCTCCTGGAGGACGACTGTGGCATTAGCCATGCCAAACAGCATACAGCAAAGTCACGCCACCATGCAGAGACATTCATCACATACATCACAACATGCCGAGCAAAAGCCAAAGGTACATGCAAGGGGGTTTATTAGGAAGTGATATGTACAGAGATTGAAAATGTGCTTTGGCATGGACATTTCCAAATTATATATGTACACTGACAAAAAAATAATCTTATGAAAATCACATATTCTAATAATATTTACAAATAGGTATAATATTAATAAAAGTTTTAAAATAAAAAATAATAATAATAATAAAAAGTTGTTAAACGGAGAGGATGTGACGTTACATAGTTACATGTAATGTTTGACTAACAAACTTTCAGATGGGTGAGAATGTAAATACTGGAAAATGCTTCTGATCTTTGATCCATGTTTGAAATTCAGTTGTTTAGGGTCCAATAATTTGTACCACAAAGTTGTCATTATTGTGAAAAAAAGTAACCTGTAGAGACAAGATATTTAGGTCCCATTTACACAAAGGAACTATTGGCTCCATTTTTTAAACAAATTGTATTTATAAATAAACAAAAATAAGATTTTTTCCTAAATTGTATAGGAGAAAAAACAAATAAATTACTTCAACAACCCTGTAAATTTTTGGAGTGTAAATAAACAAAATTGACTTAAACACATTAATATTGTTTTATTTATTTATTATATTATTTTGATATGCACAAATGTATAAATTCTCTAAAAAATCCTTGGCATTGTTTGCATATATCAGGTACTGGAGTCTGGCACTATAAGGGTTAATACAGTATTTCTGAAGTGCTACAAAACCTAAGTACATTATTCACTAAAAGTCATTCTTCTGGACCCCTGTTCTCTGTCTCTCTTGATGCAATCTAAAATGGCTATCCTGGCCTCCTCCTTCAAACTTTATTACCCAGAATTCCAGCTCCCCTTGAGGTTCCTTGGATACTATTACATCTTAATGTTGCAGCTAAAATACATTGAATGCCTCTTACTTGAATTTACTGTGAAAAAACCACCCCTATTCGACAATGCATAAAAATTATTTGTCAATGACAATACAAATGATACAATTTCATAGCCATGGCCATTTACCACTGATAATCTTTAAGACCTCAGCAAGGAGGGGATAAAGGGAAGATTCTTTAGAGTGTAAAAAATATATTTTATTGACAAAATTAAAAGCAACCTAATGGAATACTAGGCTGAGTAATGTGTTCTGGACAAAACCATCTGGCAACCCAAATATTGCAAATCCTTAACCACAGTTATCAGTTCTTCATTTCTATGATGCAGACTTTCTTGATATCACTCAGTACTTACAATCAAACAAACCTAACTAATACCAGTTTTTTTTCACTGTTAACCTACTCCTTTACCTCTGAAGTCTCTTAAACTGAGCACGGAGGCTATTTGCATCACATCGCAGAGCACACATACACTTCCATTAGATGGTAGCTCAGGTGATAATTGTGAGAGAAAATCCAATTTTAGTTTCCATTTCTTCTCAGCAGAAAGTGAAATATTCCCTATTCAGTCTTTTATTTTCAAAAGAAATCAGGGAATGTTTAATAGTTGTCTTGAATTCACAAGGTGTCAATTTGGCTTTAAAAGTGTAGGAAGAAAGATTAAGTTAAGATTAAGTCTTCATGTTTTTTGGATAAAGAAAAATTCTATAGAGATTTTACCTGATGATAATGTTATTGCCACTGAGACAAGAACTCTTTTTCTTACTTTTCTCCTCTTAGGACACTTGCAATTTAATAGTAATTTCTTTTGAAGAAAGAACATTACATTTTTCTAAATAATTACTGAGTAAGTTATGAATTGAAAGGCTGTGTTATGATGATCTTAATTCATTGCTATCTCAACCTCTCCAATCTGGTAAGCTGTAGTGGGTTTCTTTAAGCACCCCAATAACCTGTGTGCCCTTCTGACTAGCGTGAAATATCATGTTAATCACAGGTTAGATTATTGGTTATATGCAGCTGGGTCGGAAAGCTTACCATCCTTGTCTGGCAATTGATTCTTCTCCTGAGTTTCTGTGTGCTTCAGCTTTCCTGTGTCAAAAGCTTCGACGCCTTCAAGAAGGGCCTTTTGTGTCTTCTCTTGGGCAACATCTATAAAGTCAAGTAAAATCATTAGCGGGCTTTGAATTGATTAAAAGAAATCAGGAATAGCTGCAGCAATAAAAAATCAATGTATGTTTTTTTTTCTCCTGGTTTTTTCCATTCATGAATGCAAAGACTTCATGATGGAATGAATTTTATTATTTCATCCCATATAATTAGGGTAATTATACAAATATATACCACTATATGAGATGATGTAAATATTTACTGAATGATGTCTTTGGGAATGATGTCATGTTCAACATTAAAGAAATTGTCATACTTCTAGAAAAATTACATACAATAAATGTTTACAACAGTTATATTTAAGGTTATTAACTAATTTTATTAGATTACAAAATTGAACCATGATCCTTTTCTCCATTTTTATTTACCAGAGAAAGAAAGTATTTTGAGTACCACCAAAGCTGGTGCTGAAGATAATTGTAACAAATATTGAACTGGTACAGGAGAATTTTCATTTTTCAAAAACTAATTATACCGAAGCCCATCCTGCCCCTTACCCATCACATGTAGTAAATGGTTTATTTACTGTTAGGTTATGCAGTAATAGTCAAAACAATATGGGAAATACTGAGTATTTTTTCCTGAATTAATGAGAACACTTTTTTTACAATTTTAAAAAATAAATAATTGTTATATTTCATTGTGATAGATTAATTCCATAAATCTCAGACATTATTTTCACTACTAATAAGTATAAATTTTGTTACATTCCTCCAGTGAATGTAAGTAAGTGTACCTATAAAATATAGTCCAAAAATACCAAGTTATTATGAAAACAAGTTAAAACAGTTAAAAGCATAAATATCCTTATTAGTTTCTTGAAGTTATTTAAACATCACCAAAAAAAAAAATCTCACTAATACATTCAACCTGATTGTATCATCCAGGTTCCCCAATGGTTACTTTCAAATCCAAATCCACACATGTTAAACAAGTGAATAAACATTGTCATAAGCTCGGTGGTAAAAACAACCATTACAGACAATCTAATATTTCTTGGAGAAAAATATCTATTCAGTTCACAGTCACTTAAGGCATTGAATTACCAAGGCATGTTCTGAAACACAATTTTTTTACCTTAAACTGAAACTGATCAACAAATAATGGAGTTATGTTCAGAAGAGTATAAAAGCAACCAGATTATGTTACTTTCTATAAAAGTAACAGGGGTATCTAAAGCTCCAAATTACTTGACTCGTCTCCAAGCAAATGAGATTAAAATTTATTGCATCAACTGGAATGCATCCCTTTATTTGCAATAACCAATCTTTTAATTACATCTGAGGATTATTGATTATCCATTGTAATTGAAACTCAATTTTTCTCACTCTGCAAAAATATTATTATCTGAATTCAGAAAGTCACTGACACTACTCCATCCCTTCAAATCTGTAAGATGTGTCCAAGAACTATAGCCATTTTCCTCAAATGAGGTAGATACATTAGATGCTGCCATCAAGTATTGTCTATTATATGAATGTGAGTTTTAATGCTGAACATTATAGCTGTATTTATATGTGAAAGGGGCATTTTTTAAATCAGTATTATATGTGACAAGGCATAATGCACAAGGAGAATAAACAATAATCATCAAATTTATTAGAAAAGCCAGTAATTCAAATATAATTTCAGGAAAGAGATCCTAGGCCTTCAATTGAATTAATTAAAAGGTAACTTAAGCGAGTGAGTAAGGAATAAGGAATAATTATAAGTGAGGCCACTATATGAAATAATCTTTTGACATTAATCTTTGAAATAAATTATATTTTCCCCATAAGTTTGTAAAACTGTTTTTTATTATTATATTTCAAAGTATTTGAGATTTTAAAAAAAATTCAGATGCTGCAGTAAAAATGCTACTACAATAAAAAACCTTAACAATAATTTCAACATTTAAAAATGAAATTGGTACGAAGGTTTTCGGTGAGTCGTCCAAGGGCTCTTTTGCGGCGGCGTCCAAGTAATCTAAACTGTTGTCATCACAAGTGAACAAACATGGACTAAGGACCCGATAAAGCCAAGAGCATTTAAAAACGAAGCCATAAAACTTATAACAATGTCACAATTAAATAATTATGACAGGAAACCAATTCAGAAGACTGTTTTAAAAGGAGAAACAAGTATTTGGAGAAATTGTGAAAAATCAGGATATTGAGGCATGAAACTTTGGGATTAATATTTGAAAAATACAAAACTAATTTTTGGAATACCTTATACCTCAAAGTAATACCAAAGCTGGCATCTATTTATCAAATTCAATATATTGATTAACAAAGTTAAAATTTTAATTATCAGAGGATATACCAAAAAATGAGTTTAAATAGAAAGCTGCAATCACACTTATGCCCAAAACTAAAATGCCCCCACTTATGCCATTTCAAAGATGGAATTGTATAACAATGTTGAATCCTCACTCTAAGAAAATAACCTAATTGTTCCTGTTAGTCAATAAAATAAACTGATCAATGGACAAAAGGAAGAATACTTGAGTCAAAATGAAAGAAATTAAATAAAACTATACTCTATAAAACCCAAGAGATATCCATATATTTATAGTGTGATTGATAGCGATAAACTGTCCAAAATTGACTGAAAGAGCATAGATAACAGACTGGGTAAAATGAACATAACACTCAATGAATCTCAACCAGCAAAAATAATGAAGTTAGTAGAGGCAACACTTGGTTAGTACTTGATTATTCAACATAATTATATTAACACAAAGCAATCCAGCCACAAAGCATTAGCCAAAGTCACTTTAATGTCGTGTTAAACAGATGCATATTTACCAAATAGTAATAACAACAGTTTATAAAGATTGTGTTTACAGATTGAGCATTAAATTAAAATACCATCCTAGCGGAAGTGGTTACAGTGTGCCAAATGGTTACACAACCAGTCCTTTTGGCACACTGTGTAACAACTTCCCAAGAGGTCATCTATAGCTATCATGATACTCAGAGATGATCAGAGATTAACAGTATTAATCTGCTATCAGTTACAGCAAGGGTATACATAAAGATATGCACATATGTATATATAATTGATTATATATGTATACACTACACATACATTATAATATATGTATAGTCCTGTAGTGATATGCATATAAATGTTGTATATAAACACACAAATATATATTTTCTATAAAATATATATATAAATTACATGAAATTGGGAAAAGGATATTAACACAGAAAAGGATGAACACAAAAGGTGAAGACGATTGAAGAAGCCATTTCCAACTAGAAAAAAGATTTGTCAGACCAATATTTATTGCTTAATGCACCAGTTATTAAGCCACATCATATCCTTGTAGAAAGTTATTTTATCTGCTGTCACAGTTTAGAAACAGCACTTTACAATTTCAATGATCTGTTGACTTATATTTGCATGTATATTTAACCACATTGCTCTATCTTCTATTATAGTCTTCAAACAGCTCATCCCCTGAGCATCTGCTTCATCCACTATTCCTGCTCTCTTCAAATTTCCCCATCATCTATCTCTTTTTATATGTAGTATACCATTTCAAGCACTTCTTCTTATGTTTTTCACTCTGTCCACTTCATTTTCTCAATTTTTCATTCACATCTCTAAAGCCCCCTGTCACCATCAGACAGCAAAGACTGTTGTTCCTGGGATTGAAAGTGCACAGCATCATAAGGTGAGATGGGGAGGAGTGAAATGGGAAAAGGGATGATGGCTATTGGTGTTAGGCGAGAGGGGGAGTGGGGGCTGGGATGGCAGCTGTCTTGCTAAGTGTTTATAATGGTGAAGTATTGAGGTTGAATGGTTAGTCATGGAATGTTGTGCATGGGAACAGGGCGATTAAAAAAATCGTATGACATTTTTTGGGATGGAGGTGGTTGTTCATTCAGATATAAGACTCGTGTTGCATTCACCTGTGTAGAATGAGGGATGGAAATTACAGAAGATGTGGAAGATCTTTCGATGTACAAGGACTGATCCTAATGAGGATGTTGATAAACAAAGCAACTGTTGGAAGTTAAGAAGAGGAATAGGGAAGGGGAAATTAAATTGTGAGAGTCATATACAAGATATGCCAATTGAAACCACTCATTTAAACTTCCTGTGGTGAAGTCCGATGTTGAGCATATATGATTAAATTATAAATGCAGTGTAATGCAAAAACTCAATCAATTCCATGTTTGTTTCATATAAAAGTCAAATTTGTGACAACCTAACAAAATCATAGCCATGTCACCACCCCAAAAAATTAAATCTCAGGTCGCATTAATAGGTAAGGGTAGATGGACCATTTCCTTTCTATATATGCCATCTGTGGTTTCCCACAAAGATCTGGTACCCAGAAAATCACTCGCAGCTTTAGTGCAGTTCGGGGAGTCCATAGATGTCATCGGGATGAACCCAGGTCCCCTATAGAGGAGCCAATGCTCTACTAGGGTATCATGACCTCTTTTGGAAATTCACACAATTTTCTAAGCCATCCTTCCAAATGAAATAAATATATGGGTGCCGCAAAAATAAGTACAGAAGTAGCACTTTTTCTTTAATCATGAAGTTTTTGAAAATATTGTTTACATAAAATTGGCTTTCAAAAGCCAGATTATGGTAAATAAATGTTGGTTAGTGTGAGGATAATTTAGTAGGTATAAGTAAGTGTACATTTTCAGTATTACTTCCTCATCATTTACGCTATAAATGTAAGTAAATATATGGGTATTTCAATTTAGATTGAAAAGAATAAAGTGAAGAAAGACATGCAAACACAATATCAATTGATACCATGTTTCAGACAGCAGAGTAGAATAAACTATGAACTAAGAAGTAGAAACCATTTGATTGATAAAAGAAAAAAGATTACTCAATATTTAAGATTCATTACAATAAAGAAAAAACTAATATCTCAATCATATGTACATATAGATCCAAGCATTTGATTAATGAAGCTAATAATATACATTACTTCATCATGCTTGCAATTTGTTCCCATTATCTACTGTCTACTACTTATAAAGTACATACTACATATTATCATGCAGGTTAGAGGTGCTTGAAGAATATTATATTTACTTTCCCTGTAAGTAATGAATTTTAATCTAAACAAAAAAGGAAGACTATAGGAGGTAAATTCATAATGTGAAACCTATTATTGGGAATAAGAGGGAATCTCTGGTGAAATTCCTTAGGACAAGTGATGTTAGGAGGAAATGTTAAACCTTTCTAGTATTTCCTGGGACCTTATCAGGTTACCTTGGGCATTTGGGAGGATAATTTTCTCCTGGGTGGATGTCCTCTTAAGTCTGTCAGCCTTAAAGTTCTCCACACCCTGAATGAGCTCCACATGCTGCTTCTCTTGCTTCATGTCTGAGGTATACAGATTTAGCAATCAAACTCAGCGGTAGCAGCTTATTGTGGGTGGTGAAGTTCCTGGTTTGTATTTGAGAGCTACAGCTCACTTATAGATCCATATTGCACATTCACCTTAAGACGTCAATGCCTCATTTTTACTTTATTTGTAAAAGTTTTTGCAATCAGTCAAAGGATTCAAGCTTAGAAAATGCTGGTGTATAACTTAGGGATCACAGGGACAAATGAGGATCATTAAAAAAATGTAATCAGGATGGCTTTAAGTTAACACGTGGTAAACAGATAATTATAATGGATTATTTTAAAAACTAAGGAGGTCAAATTTCAAAGATTAGGGTACTCACGCTGCCACCAAGGAGTGAGAATGACAAGATGGTTTACAACAATAACTGTTTAAAAAATCAGTCTATTTCTATTCTTTCATAATCTCAGTTAGTCTACTTCAAAAGTGATGAACTTGTGCCCACGCCTGCATTGAGGTCTTTTAGCCACTTAAATAGAAATAATAACAACCTAGATATTGCATCAAATGTTCAAGGAAAGGGAGGTGGCGTTACCAGAATGTGAACTAATTTTTTAATCATACATTGAAAAACTATCACTGAATTAAAAACACCTGTATTTGCCCATCTTCCTCTTTTTAAAGGGGACAGTGTGTTCTTGTCTTTTGTAAGTTGGAATTGTATTCAAAACATAAATGTCCACCCCAGTGTTCACAATTGATGAAAGTATGAAATTGAAAACATTAAAACAGTTTATTCCTTCATAATTAAATATTTGTCAAATTACCATTATTTATATTTCAACACTTAGGGAAGATGCAGAGTGATTGATTATTAAACTACAGTAAACATACATAGTTTACAATCTACCAGTGACAGACAACAAGATTTGGCAAGTAGTGGCCAGAGCATGCAAAAAACAAAACACAAGATGAAGACAAACAGAGCAAGAAGTAACTACATTGCACAAATACACAACAAATAATCACAGCATTATTGTTACTAGACATATATTCATAGGCCTGGCACAAAATTGTGCCACCTTGATAAAAAATTTATCAAATCTGCAAAAGCAATATGAAAATTGAAGATTATGATGCAATTTTTGGTCCCATTATTAAACACACAAGATTGCATGAGTATACAAGATAGCAGAATAAACAGAAATGCAAGATGTGAATGAAGCAATTATCCTGAGGATTTTCCAAGCAACAGCCACACAGAAAATGATTCACTAAGAAATTGTCAAAATTCATTTCAATGACATGAATTGAAAATGCCAACCGTGTAAACAAAAATTTCGACACACACATTTGATCGAACTTAATTCTTTTGTTAACATAGACTACCTTCTGCAGTGGGCAGGATGATCTTTTCAGCTGTTGTAGCCTTCTTCATGTTGTCAGGGTTGAAGGTCTCCAACTGTGATTTAAGGTCAGTGGCAACCTTGGGAAGGTCCTTCAGGGATGGACTCACAGGTGCAGCCATTTTAATGTGGAATGGGGTTTTTCAAACTGCTAAACACCTGCAAGATAAAACAAAAGAATTGAAAACTCTCTAGACCCCAAAAGGTTAAAGGGAACTTATTGTAAAATATCAGTCTTCTAACATTGATGAAAAAGAAAAAAATTACAAATGTGCAAAAACCAATTAAAATTTTTGTTTGAGCATAGTGCCTAACCAACATATTAAACAACAAGGGAAGAACAATGTTACTCCACCTGCTATACCTGTTGAGAAGGTGGTTCCTCCTTTGTCATCAATATTACATAACATGGATAACATCATCGTGGATGTCAAGACAACATCCACAAAGTGAAGCCCGAAAATGTTAAATTCAACATCTGTAATACGAGTGATAATTTTTGATTCTCGTACCTAGTGATAATTTTTGTAAGGTTTATTTACATTTGCATAATTGTCAAATAAAAGTCTCATACACCAAATATTTTGATATAAATGTCATAAATATAATTGAAAGTTGTAAGTGGAGCAAAGTTCTTCATGTCCATCCCTTTGCATCTCTATTCAATTCATTACCTGGAAGGCTCCTTCAATACCTTGTGCTAAAAAATATTGTAAAAATAATTTTTACATTATTCAAGATTATCTCCTTCCAAAAAGATTAATGTAAATCAACAAGTAGTCAGAGAATAATTTATAAACTCAAGAAACGTACAATTACAACATTACAATATAAGTCAGTGTATATTATTCAGTTCTTTGTTAAGTTCCTACTAAATCTACACTAAACATTCACCGCCACATATGTGAACCTGAGAGTCAGTTTCGTAAGTAGAGCACATCAGGCACTAAGTCCAATAGTGTGTGACAGTAAATGCAGAGGGCGCGAATCCTTTTCAATGTGCTCCCTGTGGTTTCTAATGAAGATTCACTACCCATAAAGTCGGAGGTTTAGACAGAGAAGCTGTTGGTATTTGATCGTGAACCCCACGCACGCAATTCAGTGAGCTAAGCTCTCTAACTGATGGGCTACCTTTCCCTCAAATACTCATGTAAGATTAAAAAATGTTGTATAAGATTTAAATTTTTCATTACTTTCTTGTTATATTTTTCCTGATTTTGCGAGTTTCCTGAGACGAGATTCAACTAGACATGCAGCTTTCACAATAACCACTACATAACACCAACAAATTCGTTCTTTTACCAGACTTATGGCGAAAGGAAGACCAGAGAGGGACTCTCAAATCGGTGGCCACGTTCAAGAGGACGCGTCGGGCACTCGGCGAGGGGTATTCCGAACAGCAGCACACGTGGTGATCCCGAGACAACGATCGGCAAACAGGAGGGCAATCAGTCGAAGAGAGGACGCTGGAGGGGGCCCTCATATAATATGCGTCTCCCGAAAGGTTCTTCGGAGGGGAGTGGGTGGAGGCGGGGGGGTGGGGAGTGGAGGGGAGGGTAAGGGGATGGGAGCTGAGAGGAGAGGGGGGGGACGTATGAGTATGGAACATGGACGGGATTACGAGCATTCGAATGTTCAGAGGTTGGACGAGCCGAAATTCTTTTAGGGGCATACAAGTTTTTGTAGTTCCCGGGGTTATAGTAACAGTTATATGCCGAAATGCTAAGTAAACATGAAATATTGAGAAACTCATGTGGTTTCAGATTGCATTTTATGAGTATTCATTTTTCTGCTTCCTTGTGACTTTGTTTCCGTCTTTCATTTTTCGACACAGTTTTGCTTCGGGGCAATCTGACCTCTTTTTCCGAAATCGTTTTCCTCTAAATTCTGGATGAGGAGGATGGTGATCTGAACGGAATCTCTGTGCGTTCATCTATGAAAGCTATGCATTTTTCTACAAATATTTTTTATAATTAATCATTATCAAAGGTTCTGAATCCGAATATTGGTGTAATGCGGATCTCAAAGCTTTCCTGTTTACCAGGCAATATCTTCATAGCCCTAATTCCCAAATCTAAAATTTTTCATCACCTATATCTCATGTACAACTGTTGCTGTACCACTACAGTTCTGTCCTTCTATAGTCTCTTGCATTTCTTTGCTTATTAAGCTATCATCTATGGACCTCTGCATTGGCTTCAATCTTATTCTTCACTTCATGTAAGTGTATTCCAGAAGCTTCTCGCTCTTCGAGGGGATTCCTCCTCATTGGCTGTTCATTCTATCCTTTTTCTTTATCAGTATTCTCCTCTACCTCCTAATTTCTTTGCCTCTAGCCTTCTTCCCTTCTACAAACTGAGAAGTTTTAGGCGTGATTTGGTGAACATAATGAAGAAGATACACAGCAATTTTCCAATAAGAGAAAAAATCCTGTAATTTTCGGAAAATTGCAGTGTATCTTCATCTTTACCCTCTTAGGCTGATATTTTTCATATCTCGCATTAGTTTTTAAGTATGCTCTATATATGACCCGTTTTTTAATGTCCGGATCACGTATTTATACTCGCAGTAAGTAGTGTTTTACTTCTGAAAGCATCCCTTCTAAGCTTTTCTTCAAATCTCAAATTTGCTTCTTCCATCATTGGAGATCTAGCAAGAAATAGTCTCAGGCGTAACTTTTTGGAAGTCGGTCATAGTTGGAGAACTAGGATAATAATTACCTTGGAAATTTATACTTATATTCTTAGTTTTTCTCACCGCCATGGTTTCCTTGCAACATCATCACCACTTGATGATGTTGCTTTGCAACGAAACCATGGTCGTGATAAATAAGAATATAAGTGAAATTGCCAATTTCTTATTCCTCTGGTTCTCCCGTTGGAGATCTTGCTAAATTTCAAACTCTTCCATCATTTATATGGCAATACTTCTAATTTTTATAATGCAGTCTTAAGTATATTCTCATATTTACCCCTAAATAAAATTTATCAGAAATGCAAAAAAAATAAAATCTGCAACCATTTTTAATATTATAAAGTCAATGAAATTGGAACCAGGAGAACGGGATTGTGGAAGCGCCCCTCCCTATTGTACGCAGCATATTCTCTATTTCTAATAAACTGAGATGGAAATTTCCTCAGATAATTTCCTCTGCAATCACTCATACGTACACATCCATTTTGGGAAATTTTAAAAGTATTCTGCTACATGTATATCCTTCTTCATCAAATATAGAGTCGTAAAGTCTTTCATAAAGAGAAAAATGTAGCATTTTGAAATTTTAAAATCTCCTTCATGTTCACTTATCTCCCTTTCCTGCATCACATGGACTGAAGTTACACATATATTTCGGTATCGTATATGAAAAGGAAGATAGTAGTTGCTATTTAACAGTGACTACCTCAAATAAGCACGTTTCGTTTTTCATCTATATCGCTGTCATGAATGATTAATCTCTAAATGCTTCCGTTCTTTATTTTTATTTCACTCTAGTCTACGTTTTTCCACCCATTTTTTCTCATTTAGGTTTAATAGTAAGGTAACATTTTATTGACTACTTTGGTGAGAAAAATATTTGTAGTGACTATTTGCATACCAAAACTTTTTTCATAAAATTTACCATAGTCAGATGATATATTATATCACCAGGAGATAGGATTATATGACCATGAGTTACTATTAATTTCTAAGTTTCAAAGAGATCAATTGAAATAAATGAAGCATATTCTTTTTGTATACCTCAACAAAGTATATAAATTCTCGCAATACAAGAAATATTGTAAATATTGTACATACCATAGCAGAGGTTTCGTAAATGAACGGTAATGGTTTTTATTAGGTATATACTCCATTTAGCATAGCTCATTATAGGTTGTTGGCTGGCTTTAAGTGGGAGAGGGAGAAAAATAAGGACAAAAATCCGTAAGGAAGGGGCTTTCGGGAGACTGGAGCGGCTTAATGTCCGGAAGAGATCAATACAAAACACTGGAATGTTCGAGCGACATTAACTGCGAGAATTGTAGTGTATCGTAAACCGGTACTTTCCACTTTCTGAAACAAATATATATATATTATTCGTTTAGAAAAATACCCTTCTTTGTGATCATTCTCTATTTTAAAAATCAAAAACTATGCTTCATAATCATTTTTAGTCCCTTTTAATCATTTGTTAATTTATTAAATTTAAACCTTCGTATAGGTAGGGAATAGTGGAGGGTCTGTAAATCCAAGTATATTGCCAAATATTCCGTATTACCTCTCTATAAATCCAAGATCAAAAAATACTGACGTGAAGATGCTTTTGGAGCGCCGATGAAACTGTTACCCTTAATCATTAAATGGAAATGTGGAAGGGATCCAATTAAATTATAATTATGGAAGCGACGAAGCATTAAGATTTGTAAAATATATTCTTTGCTGTAATTAATATTATAATGGAGAATTGATGTCATTAGTAGCGGATAAAAATTCCTCGGAACTATTAAATCAAACGACATTAGGATGCTTTACTTAATATACCGCAGAAAAAAATTAATTTTTCGAAGAAAATCTCAACAAAAGATGCATAAACGTCGTCCTTGCGTCCGTTATCCTAGTGATATTTGACTAATCGAAAATCAATTTTCGTCGAAGATTTGTAAGAAATACTTTCAGGTCGATAACCCGATTCAAACTTCTAAGCCGAGACATATTCAGGATGAAACAAAAATATTAGACACTGCCGCTAAATCCTGATTTTGTTATTTTTAATATTTAATACGTTATTGCATGAGATAGAGCCGGTTGAAGGGGGATATGGGAAACGGATTAAGGGTATGAGGCTCAGATTAGATGGATGGATGGAGAGGAAGACAGAAAGCAGTAAGGGTGCGGGCGAAAGGGTTAGGAGGGGGGAGCGTAGGAGGTATGGCTGGGGGCAGGGAGGGTGGAGG
>WURS02000001.1:246298-264385 GCA_011762765.2 Rhinocypha anisoptera | reverse complement strand
CTTGAGGTGTCTGGAGTCGTCACCGGGTCTCGAACCCGGGTCCCCCGGTCAGTAGCCAAGCACTCTACCCACTGGGCTACCTGGACCTCTCAGGTGTTTTAAACAGATAAAAGATAATGTATGGAGTATTACTAGATTGTGTGGTGTATTACTAGATAAAAAAGTACTTCCAATGGAAGCCAAAAAAGTTGGGAGAAGAAACAGATGCTTTAGATGCTTTCCTTGCGTATGATAATGGTGAAGGTTGTTTGGGTCCTCCATTTGGTTTTCATTGCTACTAATGTTTCGATGGATTTATGTCATCCATCATCCTCAGGGTTTTGACATCAGACACTGAATATGAGCCCATTGAAACATCAGCAACAATGCAGTGTGTTGTGTGGTGGAGCACCCAAGCAACCTTAAAAAAAAGTGGAGGTTTAAAATTTGGGCATTATCCACTTCTCATGGTTATGTTCTTCAAGGGAATATATATCTGAGGCATAAAGAAAGAAGAGATCGTGAAAAACTTCTCGGAATAGAGAAGGCAGTGATTAAGAAAGGCTAAGGAATATTTGGGCAAAAGTCATTATGTGTATTTTTATAGTTTTTTCAAATGTACGACTAATGAGCTTACTACATATAAATAATACTTATGCATGTGCTACTACAATACCTACCCATAGGGAATGGACTGTTCAATTAAAAAAATCTAATGAATCTTAAACTTCAAAGAGGAGAAAGTAGAAGCTCAAAGTGGAAATGAGGTAAAGTTCACTCCTGTTTGGCACAACATTCAATCCTTCAAACTAATTGCCCAAAAGTTTATGAATGTTCTAATGAAGATAAGAAGAGGAACAAATAATTTATAGACAACAGTCCTTAGTCATTTGCGTTATATACCAAATACAAGGGAGGTGAGTAACAGAGCTGATCATGGACAATATAACTACGACTTAGGGAAGAAAACAAAAAGATGGTGGAAATATTGGCCTATTTTGTGAATGAAGCTGTAGTGAATAGTTTTACTGTGTGCAGAGAAATTAATACACATAAATCATAATGGAGTAACACAGAAGAATTTCCAATTAGATCTTTACAAAGAGTTAATACGGAAACTCACCTCTCACAAAATAATAGTGTAAAAGAAACTGTGTGGCCACTTTTTTCAAAAAGAAAGCAATATGAATCTGAAACATTTTCAATGTTGGTTACCATTTTATAATGGTTCATGGCAGTCTTATTTATTCCCATGTTTTTCATCATTCATCCATTATTTTTCAGGCATAATAGCACCTTTAGTTCAAGTTACTAGTGTGTATAAATAATTTAAAAAATTATCTTCAATGTCTTCAGGAATGAAACTCATTTGATATTTTCAGGCAGAACTATGTGGAAATCCATTTCTGAGAAATAAGAATTATGTACTACATATGTTTCCATTAACCTTAGTGGAAAAATACATAGATGAAACTTATACCTCATTTATAAACAAAAAATATATTCCAATAAGAATAAAACTAGAGATTTTAGAATGTGAACTGCAATGACACCAATCACTGGTTCTTCTTCATCTGAACTCAATGCATTAGTAAAGCACCTTTTCTTTACCTTCAATCTATTCTCATTATGAGCAGCCATTCATTTCCATTGCAAGGTTTAAATGGTTTACATACATTGTTTCAAATCTCCAGCTACAATCATTCCTTACTCTAAAATTTATTCCTTAAGAATTCATTTTTTGCTAAGAGGTCAATAACTTCTCAAAATAAACTCCCTGAGTGTTTAAGGGGCCATCAGAGAATTAATAGCTACTTTTATCTTGAGCAATACTCAATTAATAAATTCGTCCATGTAGGTAAGATATCAAAGTAACCACTATAAATTCATGATGGACAATATAATGATTCAAATCAAAACTCTTGAAGATGACCGGTTAATAGAATCCAACGATGACAGAGAAACACCATTTTGTCTTGAGAATATTTTTCACCACATAATATCTTTATATAATTGATTGTAACTACATACATCTACTGGCTAGGATAGACACAAATTGTTTTTCCACATAAACTTTATTATAAATCACCTAGATTTTGACTTACAAAGTCATTGTCATGTGAAGTACAGTTAGACATGCAGCTGTTTATCTAGCAAGTTGATGTGTGTATTTCCACACGCCATGTGCTTAGTACTAGATTAGCTCTACCCTCACTTAACATACCGACCTTCGAGTTGATTACTGTGTTGGGCTTTGCAAATTGGGAAGACATATATTTGTTTTTGAAACAGGCATAACATTATTTCTCTCATTCACATTATTTTCTTCCCGTTTTTCCAATGTAAATGGCAAAACACTCAGTTTACAATTGGCTGCGTCCCTCTTGGACATGGAGCTCTATAAAAAAACACACTGCTAACACCTGCTAAATTTGTTTAATTAATTGAGAGTGGTAACCATTATTTTCTGCTTTCATTTTCAAGTGCTATGTGGGGATATGGGGATACTTGTTAACTAGTGGCTCATTTAATTGAATGATGATGATTTTTGAGCGAAAAGATGTATAGGTGAAAAATTAATGACCCGATCTATGCATGTGCCTTTTCTATAAATGGAGAAATCTCATTTCTCATTTTTTGTAATTGTGATATCTAGAAAATTAAGGGACTTGTTACGTTCTTTCCTAGATTTGGAAACAACAAGAATGTAAAGTTGTCTCAGGGAAATTGACGACACACTAAATATATCATCTACATAACAGTACCAACAGATTATATTTTTCACTAGAATGTTTGAAGATGGGAAGAATTCACTTTCTTCCAGGTCCATGTAGATGTTTGCTGGTAGAGGTGATACAGGAGATCCTATGGTCAGGCCATAGTTTGGTATGAAGTATTTCATACTGAACTTGAAGCAGTTCTGGGACACATGTTTTTAAGGGCCGTGAACAACTCACTTATAATTGGGGATGGAACAAAATTTCTGAATTAGGATCTCCTTGACTAATTGGAGAGCTTCTTGTGTGGGAAATCTCGGAAATAGGTTGCAAACTGCATGTTCCCACTAAAGAAGATCTCCATGAAGAAGATTCCTTTGATTAACTACCTTTTTTTAGGAAACAGAAATACTTACTTATTTCCACAATGCAATTATCCTTCTAATGCCCCTACTGCTCCATCCATTTTCCTCTAAGATAATAAGCGAGGTATTTTTTAACTATTCCAACCCATACCCTCCTAGCCTTATATTTTTATCCCAAATCTGACAGAGTGGCTGTGTTAATTAACTCAAGAAGGTCTGCAGCCCTTTGCCTGAATGACTAACAAATACCCGATTGTCCATGAATTAGACTTAATGAGTTCCCCATGCAATTTAATAGCTGAGTCTAGAGCTTGTCCTACCTCTTTCTGCGGTTCAGTTTCCTTTCCTGCCTAACTTTGCACATCCAGGTCCTTACTACTCTCACCGTACCTTTAATCTACTTGGATAACTAGTAGGCTGGGATAGCCTGGTGGTAGCATGGCTTATGCAAAGTTTGTGGGTTCAAGACCCCCTCAGGTCATGGGTATTGTGTTTGTCCAAGTTGGTTTTTTTACACGAATTGAAGAGGTGTGAAAGGACCATAGCTATTGAAGCACCCTAAAATAAAAATACTACTACTTGGATAACTAAATTAGGTGTATCTGATTTTTCTTCTACCAATACGTTCCTATTGGCATACTAACAGCTCAACATTGACCACTCATTTATAGTTTTCTATTCATTACTATGGCTAACCCACCTTGATGATCCTCTACTTCACCTTAAATTACCTTAGAACTGTTACTCCAAAAAACTGCAATTTCTTTCCATTTACTTGAGCCAAATCCATTAAATCTAAGATGCCTTCCTATGTCTGTTGCTTGATGTTTTCTAACTTTCTATCTTGAGCATCATCCCAGGATTCTATAATTCCCATTCTAATAGGTTGTGTAATAGTAACATCTACCAAAGCCTTTTTTTCTCTACTTCGTTAAATTTGGATTTGCACATATTTTTCATATATATATTTCAAATATCTTTGCATGCCCATTATTGTTTCTTGGGGATCCTTACAGGGATATTTCCCATTGTCTTTCTCATTAGTGTTTTAATGTGACATTATCCATTATCCCTTGAATGGCTGGGTCCGAAGGATTTGCAACCACTACACTGAGGATAATTACAAGGACTATCTTAAGACTGGCCATAACACCTTGATTTATCTGATACTATGGGAAATGTGTCTGTGATCATAAAGTTTACTCTATTAAACTATACACTACGCATTTTCTTTATAAAGTATTTAATTGCGATACTTTTCAATGCTTTTATGCACCTCAGTTGTTCATAAAAAAGGCAACTTTTCAGCATCTCTGTCCATACACAATTACTTAAGTAATTAATAATCACTCAAACTAAAATAGATCAATAAATGCCAGTATTTATCCATAGTATTACAAAGAGTATCAATTGTGGATATTGTGTATGTAAGTGGATGGCGCTACACTGTGGAAATAAGTTTATATTAAAGAAACAGTTAATCATACTGTATTCTATTTATATAAAAGTATATAACTATACTTAAGAAATTAAAGTATGCATGTAACTTATTTTCCTCAGCCAAAGTCAATAATTTAAAAAACTCAACGCTTCAACGGCCGTTTCGAATAACTATTGCTATAAACAAATAGGAATTGTCCCATATGACGTCAATCCAAGGGTTAACTTGTTATTAAGAAAAAGGTGGCAGTGGGCCAAATTGTAGGGATTACAATCCATTGATCATAACACAGATGAACTCGGGTCGATTTTTTCACATTTATATCATAACATCAGGCACCAAACAGTTCTGCCATGAAAAATATAATGTCAATTATGACCAGAAATCTCCCCTGGTTAAATGCCTTGACATGTACTCATCGGCAATAATGAGATTTGAGGAACTTTTTGGGATATATGGGTTAATGGCAAACGTTAAGTTTAAGAAAAACAAAGAGAAACGTAAGCATAATTATACTGCATGGAAAAAGAAACTTAATTCGGATTAAAAATCTACCTGTTATTGCAGTGTCCACTTAGCAGACTTAGTTCTGCATTTGGGCAAACTGGTACAAGAAGCTCATGATGCAACGGATCGAGTGAAGAATAGATGCCCCTAATCCTTGACTAGAAATACATTATCACTTGACATTACTTTTCTAACACGACATCAAACTACCATACTTTTGATAGGTTCACGTAACTTTATTTACGGAGACTTGAATGCAATCTTAAGCTAATAGTGCTAATTTACAATACGAGAGGACTCTATAGGCAGGGCAGAGTTGTGCCATGTATCTTCTTCCATGGTTGTGCTATATTTCTACAAAGCTCTCGACTTTCACCTCTTACTTACAATTTACACCGATAGATGTCAGACACTCCTTCAAAGAAATGTTCCCCCCATCTTATTCTGCTGATATTTCCAAAACCTGATAATTGAGAATCGAAATGCAAAAGAAGTAAAAACAAATTCGATTTGTAGTGCGAATCGCGGATGTTCACTGATTTGCGTGTTATTTTGATGATTTCGTGTGTCACAATTATTGATACATTGCTTTATTCTTAAGCTGTCAGTTGATAGTAACGTATGGCTAATTATGGCTAAAACAGTTTGAATGCCATATGATGTAGTTGCTGTTGCTCATTGTATTTGGTGGTTTTTGTAGATCACTAAAATTCTTGTTCGGTTTTTCTGTCAACATATCCTGTCGCGAGTGTTGTGTAAGTTTGAATGCTTTCAATGATGAAAATTGAAATGGTTATTTATCACAAATTAATGCAACGTACACTCATGTTAATTCATAGTTTACAGTTTCTACCAAAGCTTTTATTATAATAGCTATTAATTTTGCCATAGCGAGAGTCTGGTATGACAACTGGGAGCACATCATTAAATCTTTATATATGATTTAAATTTATTTACTATTTTACGTTTTCATTAAATTTTATTGTTTTACATTTTAACATATTGACTATTCACTCCCTGATTTTGTTCCCTGTTATGAAAAAAACAATTTTTTAGTAATAATACTGGGATATTGGTAATATTTTATTTAGCCCATGGGGTAATTTTAATTTTTCTACAGGCAAGCAAAGAAAACAATATTCTGCTGCAATAAAATAGGATCTAGTATCATATTATTTCCCGTTATAAAATATGCATTTGTCTAATTACTTTATAGTGAACAATTAGTTGAAATGGTTCAGTGCGTTGTTGCCAGTGCATTACATATTTATCACTATATATTTGTACCTTTTTAACTTGCATATTGATAAACTTTTTTAAATATTAGGAAAGTAACTACAATATTTTGAATCAAAAGATTATCATTGTTAACAAGGAAATGTTTTAAAGGCAAAAACGTCACCAATATTCTTTGAATTTGGTAATGTGCCATTATACTTTGTTCTCTAAGTTAATTTATATTTTTAACATTTAGTGGAATATGTTTACGCTAATTTTAGGAAAATTCATTTTTGATGAAAATAAATTCCCCGAGAGAACAATTTAGTTCCCTTCTGCATGGAACTACGATGTATTTGTTAAGGTTAACTCTAGTTAATCATTAGCAGAAGGAGGAATGGTTCTAGGTTCCAGCATATTTGGCATCCCTTTACATTTCCTGGCTCTGATTACGTATACTGAAACCAGTGAGTATGCAGCTGTGATTTTTATAGTATTTAATTTTCCTCTTTTCTAGGCAAGGGAATCATTTTTAATGTTTATTTAACTTTGGCATGAATTTGTTATATTTAACAGCTATATTCATGGTTGAATTCAATGAGTCATTTTCAAGGTTATGGCATTCAGCAAAAGGAGATTTACGATTGTTGACTCAAATTCCTTATTTGGAGGATGCCAAATTATTCCATTTTTAATGACCGAATTCACAGCCCATACTCATTCATTTTTCAATGAAAAAGTTACCTGTGGTTCCCTCAATCGAGTGTTGTGCTGGAATGATCAAAAGAATTTCAAATTGGTTGGCCTTCTGCCTCAAATGAAATTAGTTGTGGGGCTTATAATTAATTTAATGAGTAGTTCAGTTTCTAATCTCTTTTCTATGGAATTTGAAAGGTTAAAAGGGTTGGTTTGCCCCAATGGCCCTTAGAGCTGTACTGACAAGACCCATGATGATATCTACCTGTGAATTCACCCATGACATAGATTAAAGGGTAGAATCCAAATGAAGGTAATCCAACATAATATTTCCCATCAAGGTGACTTCAGTAATGCAACCATTTAAGTAACATTCTCAGAAACACTATTGAGAAAAGTCAGCAAGGCAAAGGAAACCTCAGAATTAAATTGAAGCTGAATGAGTGGAATTGTAGCTCATCAATTCTCTGCTACTTCCATAATGGGGATAACTTAGTAATTTCCTCAGTGTCCATGTGCCATGTAAACACTGGAAATGACTAAGTTTTCCTCATTATGGATATCCATATGTTCCTCAAAGTCACACCTAATGTGATTATGTGTACTCTGTCACTTCATCAGCCAAGGGTATTCACACTTTAATACAATAATTGCAAGTCTTGGATAAATGGGAATTTTAAGGGCATTAGAGAGGTTTCATTAGTGAAAGAAAAATTTACAATGAGTAAGGACCTAAGGATGTTTTTAGAGAAAATTTGAGGAAATATTTGCTCAGATCATTGATATAGTTGCTGCACTAGTTTCATGTGGAGTAATGGTTTTGACAGCAATTATAAAGATGGAGAATTTCAAGCTAATATATAACCTCTAGGAGTTTAAAGGAGGTGTTTGGCTACAGGAAGAAGTACATAACATGCTCCAGTTTGCAGGTGAAATTGCCTTACTGGCAAAGAAGGAAGAAGTCTAATGAGGTATTAATCTGAATGAAACGCAAAAATACAACCAGACGGAAAACAATTTTTTAATGATACCAGGAAAGGGTACAGTTATCTAGGTGGAACAATTTTGCTACTTGGGCAGCAAAATGTAAGAAGTTATAAGGAGATTGTAAGCCAAAGAACCCTGATGGAGTAGACTTTTCGGAAAAAACAACAACTTACTGCAATGTTCACTACCCTGGACATAAGGTGGAGCATACTTTTAATTAGTATTGAGACATGGACATTGTCAACCTGTAAGGGAAGAAGATTAGAAGCAATGAAACTGTGCCATGGAAGAATGTTGAAAGTAAATGGGTAAACTGCATAGCCATTGAAAAAGTACTGAGGAGCTGGCAGAAAGACAGTCATGAGTTCCCATCCCAAGACAGTAGAATTCTTCAAATGTTGGTATATCCTTATTATATTTACCACTTTTATGAACTTGATACTATAATTGACATCAATAATGAAAACTTCTTTCCCACCAGTACCCATCTTTGCATCGGCTCCCTCAAGAATTCAACCTGTGAAGTTACCCTTACTGGTTTCTCTGAGCTGACTGCCTTCTTCATCTTTTCTATTCATGTAACTCCACATCTCACACAACAACATAAGTCTTCTTCAAACTGTAAAAGTTCAACTTTCCATATCTCAGCAATCATATTTTACTGAATCTCTTCAGCATTATTTCCCTGGACCCCCAATTTTCTTTCCTGGACCATTTCAAAAACTGTTTAAACTCCTTCCTGAAATACAATTTCTATTACACCTCTATTTCAGTGTCCCTTGGATTTATGTGGCCTTAATTTGTTTTGAAAATTATTTTTTCAATTTATTGTTGTTTTTGCTTTTATTTATTAATGTCATGCTAGTTAATATGCCTCCCATTTTTTGTTTATAAATAAATGAGAAATTTTGAGGTTTTATGATGATTTCAAGTTTCAAAAATAGTGAGGTAATTAAAATGTTGGATTTGCAATCAGTTCACCATTCCAATAAGAACAACACAAAACAATTTACTCTGTTATAAATATTGTAAACCTATTTAGAGAACAGTGTTTGGTGCTGAAGTCAATGGCACCATCATCCATACAAGGAGTAATTTAAAAACACCCAGTTCTTTAAATTGGTCATTACTGAGCAACACTATATTTTATATTAATTTTTTTGAGATCACAATATGTATTCCTTGATGAACAAGTACAAAAAGATTAATGAATTCCGTAGTGAATCATTGATTCAAAAAGATTAGCATCTATAAGAAGCAGAAACAAATAATAAATAAATGGTAAAGAAATCTGATAGAATTCCTGCCAGTTGGCATTCTTTCTTGAAAGCTGAAAATAAAAGAAGGCAAAAATAATAGACTCTTAGACTTAGTACACACCAATACATATTCTTTCATAAATATATTTAACTCATTTTTATCATGATCACCAACTATTGTTTGACTATCATAAAATTTGAATGATCTCTAGATAATTTGAAGATATTTGTTGTGGTTTTTAAGGTATCTCCAACCAAGACCCACTGACAGTAATTAGTCTCTAGTCACATGGCTTTATACTTCCAAAAACCTGACTCTTTTCTCATGGTACTCATGGGCTTATATACTCTTTAAATAACTTAGCATCAAAATAAGGTTTTTTCATTTTATTCAGTTTGTACCACAACTGAATACCATAGTACTTATTTTCACATATCTGCTTTGGGCTTTAGTTGCAAGTGTTTTCATTTTGACCACTACTTTGAAATTTTCTAACCCTGAAGACCTTCAAAGTTGTGGGATTGCTTATATTCTTTTCTATAAAATGAAAATATTTTTCACTATTAAAATCTTAATCAAAAGAAAACGAGATTTATAGTATCGGTGCGAAAACTTCTTCAGCAACCATCTTCACAATGTTAAATTATTAGCATTTTGTATCCAGCATTCGTGTTTCCAAGGAGTCACAAAACTACCAATTTTTACAAATACTTCACGCTGAAAACTTTATACTCTCGAATTAGTGGCTTCTGTTGCATAACAAGTTGACTTATCCCTTTATACCCCTCATTTTAAATTTCGGGTAGCAGGAAATTATTTGAAGAATCTAATAATGTTGAATACTCTTATAACATATCCTAATCATCTGGAAGTCAGTGCTTTTTATCGGCTGAATTTGGATGTTAAATTCCGATATTTATGAGCGATGAGTAATCATTATCGAATATTTAATTATAAGATTTATGCTAGATTAGTTATTCATTAGTTTTACATTGAAGAATTTCGATATAGTGAATATTAATTAAAGGACTGTGACTTTTTTTGTTGACTATGATTATAAATTGTTCGTCCAGTCCATACAAAATAGTAAAGGATAAGTGGGGGATCGGATTGACTGAAATGTTTCCATTGTGCCCGCGATGTTTACAAGTTTTTACATAACCACAATAATATGAGTTTAAGGAGTTGCACGGTGTGCTTCCAATTGCTCAATACATTTTACTTATCAAATACTTGTCGCTCTTATGTGACTTATTGAGCAGTGTAATGTGACAAATTGTAATATTTTTGGAATAATAAGCGGGCGTAATATCAACATTCATCTGTTAACTTTAAAGAGCTTTGAATGCCATCTTACGACCACCTTAGAAGAAGTCGGCTCCGCTTGATTTTATTTATAATTTACAAATACACGTCTAGTCAAAACATTATAATTGGAAAGCGATAGTCAATATCACCATAGCATTGTGATAACAGTTTTGTCAAAGTTTACAGCATTCCTTTACATTAGACAAGTCAATCAATACTTCAGCAAGGTTGGTAAATTAAAAAAAAACTTTGTCCTTGGAAGTCTGAATAAATTATGTCATTAATCGTAAAGTTCGTGTTTATAAATATCTTTTATTAAAAATTTATTCTTTTATTACTTGCTGACAGGAGTGGCTCTTTGTTTTTTTACTTCGTAATTATTTGCCACTCCTGTCATTTGTATGCCTAAAACGAAGGAAATTAAGCTCTCATCATGTAGTAGAACTTTTCGTCGTTGCCACTGAATACGCACTTACTTCATTATTACGCCAGGTTTACTGAGTCTCAAAGTAGCCACTCTGATTATTCCTGTTGCCCTGGTAATCTGTAAATTTGAAATTTGAAGATAACAGTTATCGTATTCGCTTAACAGTACTCTTTCATCTGTAGTAGGTGTGATCTCTTGTTAATCGGAAAAATTTTTGTTTTGCAGCAATTACGACAGTTCAGTGTTTTTGAGGTTTTCCTAGATCAAAGGGGCTGATTACGGACACCGACAGTGATTCATAATTATTTTGTCTTCCAGTGAAAGAGGTAAGCTTTTATATGTCTTAGTTGAGAAAATTTGCATGCCCTTGTCAGGGGTGACGTGTTTATAAACGTAGATAAAGTTCTTTGAAATGTCGTATTGCATATGCGTAATAAATATTTTGAGGGGACTATCCACTTCAATGGTTATACTCTTTGATTTTGGTTGGAGTTGGCAAATGATGGTGTCCTTAGTTGACATATGTATTGTTTGTTTTTCAATACCTGTTCTTTGCTCATTGCTTGAATTTTCAACCTTTTAAAATATCTCCTGCGGGTATTGTCGTCAAATTACGAATCGGTACTGCATTTAATAAACCCAAGAATAATGATGAATTCAACGATAATGAATGTACGTTCGTAAATTAATGCCTTTCAAAGCCTTTCGTGTACAATACTTTATTGACTAATATTTGCTAGTGAAATTTTTCTACAATTTCCGTTGAATACCTCTCATCTTTAACAAAATTAGCAAGTTTAACAACAAATCTTGGCAATTCATTAGATTCAGCAGTAGTAGCATAAATGTATTACTTGAATGATATTATTACCATTAACATTATTCCCGAATGATACCCTTATTGATATTTATATGTTAATGTGAAATGTTTCTTTTACATTCTTTATCTCTTCTCATGGAAATTTTAAACTTATTTACTCTCTTGGTTCAGATTTTATCCACTTCTGCTGGGCGGGTTCTGACTTGTGTTCGACTAGTTTAACCAACCTTGCCTATCAACCGTTTCAACCTCTCTCTCCCCCAATTGGGATGCCAAGGAGTAAGCGACAGAGAGTGGATCTATCAAATCGATTGGATGATGATCCAGATGAGGATGGAGATAGAACATACTCTAAGAGATTAAGAAACTCATCAAGGTAATTTCTCTTTATGATGTAAACTGATTAAGGGCAACTGTTGTTTGTATTTGCATCTCATGCAGTATTGCATCAAGTTTTTTAAATCCCAGTCTATTGCTCCTTCAAACTGGCAATATTACTACAAGCCAGCTGGGTTAGCCTGATGGGTAGCGTGCTCACAGGCTAACCCAAAGGTTGCGGGTTCGAGTCCTGCCCAGGACATGGGTTTTGTGTTTGTTCAACAGGTTTTTTCTATGATTTGAAGAGGTACGAAATTACCATAGCCATTGGAGCACCCTATAAACAAGAATTCTACTACAATTTTACTACAAGTTCATGTATATTAGTAAAATGTGTGTCATTGTGAGCAAGCAATCTGAGTATTAATTTGTTACAGCATGCCCCTGAGATTTGTGTGAAATATCATTTATATTCCCACGTGGTGGAATTAATAAGCTATGTTTTGAATTAATCACCATCATACTTCTAATGTGCCATTTGGGGAAAAGCAAGTATCATATCCATTTTTAAAATGCTTAATTTTTTCTATGATGGGTAAGTCTAATTAGGACTAGTTGCACCATGTCTGGTTACACTCACCTGCTACCTAACCTCTTGCTATGGGATAGTTGGTGGCTATCGTCCATTAATATTTTTTAAATATATCAAAATCCAACACCCAATGGAACACATTTTCATAATGGCCTAGCTAAATTGTAATCATCTTCCTCTTTCTTCATCTCTTTATCTTCAAAATCACACAGTCATACTTTAAATACAGATGTTGAATACTCAGAACAAGTGGCGACATAGCAGGCACAGAGCAGATGTTTACAAGACAAAAGCCAGAGTAAGACTGTGATCCCAAGAAGAGAAATTTCCCAATCCACACTTCTATTGGTTACCTCAAGACTACATGACAGGCCTTAAGCTCCTCCTCCTCTCTGGTCCCGCCTTCCCTCATGCCAAGTCATTTGAAATGGACTATAGTAATAACAAATGTTGCACCAATGAAAAGCAACCAAAGGCCACATAACTAGATGGTTACCTATGCTCTTGAATGCCCAATTGTTGTTCTCATACACTATGGCTGTGTATATGACTATATTAATGATAATAATGATATTTTTATGCAATCTCAAGAGGTCACACTATATTGGACACTAGAAATTGTCAAAATATCACATCATAATAGTACCATATAATGGATAAAAACTATCATATCCAAGATATCTCATAATTCATTATCATTTCAAGAACTTACAAATGTAATAAATCATTCACAAAAAAAACATCAAATAAAGTGTTTTATACAATAAAAGTTATTGCATATTAAGAACTCTTTCAAAGCAAGTTTAAATTTAATGGATGGCTAGACATTTGATATTCATAGAAAATTTGTTGTAGATCTTAGATGCTGAATGCTGTTGACGCAATGTGCTGCGACAGTTCATCAAGTACATATCACTTACTGTTCCTGTTTGGTAACCATGTACCAAACTATTTTTTAGGAAGTAGCTTGGATTATTTCTTATAAAAGTTGAACAGAAAAAATGCATAAAGAAGGAAAAGTTAAGATTTTTAGTTCCCAGAATAGAGGTAGACTTGGTGTTCTTATTGTTACCCTTGCCATGCCTTTCACAGCTCTCTTCTGCACTAAAAAAACTTAAGAACAATTTGTGAAATTCCCCCAGGAGATAATACTATAAGTTAAAAAGAGGTAGAGTTTTGCATAATAGATAATTTTTAATGTCTTCATAGAGACTAGTTCAGCCAGCTTCCTTATCATGGAAGTGCCATTTCTATTTTTTTGATTATATTTTCAATGTGTAATCACCAGTCAAGAACTTCGGTTACCTCAACACCCATAATGCTTATTGAATGAGCACGATCATTTGTATGAGGACCCACTTTTAGTAGCATGATAAGTGGGGAGGGATTGTTTTACAGGGAATTGAAGGAAAGTGGTTTTGTCACTATTAAGATGTATTCACCTTTCTTTTATTGTTTGTAAATACATTCAGCAATGTGCAGACATATTGTTTAGAATGTGATTGTGGAACATTACGTCAAAAGAATAAAGAAACAAATTATTTAGTTAAACACTAATATTATTGTTTGGTAGACATTTGATTTTACTCAATGTTTCCTTTAGTTGTGATGTCTAATGTTAATCTATAATGGTATGCAAAGTTAATTTCCAACAGATTGTTTGGTCTACATTAGAGTTGGGTCTAAACAAAAGACAAATAAAAATATAAAAGTGCATCATATGCAAAATGAACATGCCCAAGAATGAGTTGCGAATCATTAAAGTGAATAAAATATTCAGTCATACTATGCTCACCCAAAAGAGCAGTTAAATATATTTTTAATTCTACGGCATGCAATTATGTTATTTGTCATAAAAGTACTCACCCGGTGATATTATTTTGAAGTGTGTGCAATCTATTGACACAATCACTTTCGGATTGTCCTTGAAGCTGTTGTGGATTCTACAAAAATCACTGACTGTCTGTGACATGTATTGACCCTGTGGAAAAATGGAAGAATTATTACATTTAATTATACACAGATCTCCTCATAATATTCTTTACGAAATTCACATAATTATATACTTTGCCAATCTGTTGTTTTTTCCAGAATTTCCTCAATCCTCTCCCAGATCTTCGTTACTGACATCCTATGTGGGTGGAATCTCATAAAAAATTCTTCTTCAGACAACATAATGTAATGTTGCAGCCATTGCCTGACATTCCTCTTCTTTGGTATTACCGTCATCATTTCCAGTTCCTCGCCATTTTCCACACTTGTGTACTCATCCTCTAGGGTTGTTAAAATCAGATTCTCTTTTGTTAAATTGGGTTTATGTTATGAAATTAATTTTTATACCAAAGCTCAAATCATTAAAAGGAAAAATATTGTAGTAGTTATTATTAGGAGTCATTATTTTTGTCTCTCACCACTCGGATTTTTATGTGATGGTTAATTCATTGATTAATATTGTCTTTTTTTGTCTTGTCTCTGCACTTGTTCTTTAAAATCCTTTTAAACAGGAAAGATGTTATGAATTCCACCAGTAAATGAAATATTATGTATACATGTATTAAAATTATTTCACGGGTAATGCAAATAATTATGGAAGCAATTTATTTCGAATGTACGATTGAATGCAAAAGTGTTTCTGCCAGTCATTTGAGAACACCCTTTGATGCATGTTTCTCCTCATTTTCAGACGCACTTCGGCAAACAAGGGCCCTGCCGAGGATCAGTCGTCTGGTTCTTCAGCTCCTGCCGTCCTTACCGTGGGAGGAAACCACCACCATCACCACCACCACCATCACCCAGCACACTCTTACCATGCAAGCGGAGGGAGTAGTTTCAACCATAGGAGATGCATTGCATGGTTTAGGGAATATACGACTCCTGATGATCCAGATACCCTTGGTGAGGACAAATGTAGAGTACAGGGATGAAGGGACCTTAATTTGAAAAAGTTGGTTTTAGGTTTTATTTAAAGTGCTTTATTCAAGCATGCCACAATTGAACCTAATACTATACAGTTAATACCATCCCTTGATTTTGTGAAATAACATTTCCAAAGATTAAAATTGCCTTGTGAATAAGAACAGTACATGTAAATACTAGAAAGTGACTAGAAAGTTCTATGAAGTACATATAAATAAAATAATTTAAAAACACCATATTTAAAAAGAAACATCTGTGAGCAATTGAGAATCAGCTTCAGTCCTCCCCTAACTGACCTGGAAGCAGAAAATCATTCCTCAAGCAGCATAAAGTGATAAAATATGAGATTTCCTATCTTTTCTAAAGCTTGGTTTGTTGTCTCTCGTTCCTCCTAATCAACTATCTGTGGTGACCTCTGTTGATAAAATTCGGTCACTTTTGAACCTCCCTCAGCATAAGGCTGTGGCATGTCTGTCCTGGGTATCATTATACACAGTGCAACAACTAATTTTGATGACTGGCATTGTAAAAATGTTCACATGAAAGTATTGCCACTTACATTGATTGTTCACTACACACCCATTCCTGCAGTTCACGTTAATTTGCACCATCATGGTCAATTTAAAAGCCTGTGTGGCAGTGTTGTTTATTACATTTGTCATTGCAACATGGATATCTGGAATTGATTAAAATAAATTACCCTTCAGTTTCACTTTTGGGGGCAAAAAGTAATCAGTAGATTCTGAATCCAATGGATGAAGATAAATTACAGTAACACTTTATTTGGTCAAAGACTTTGAATTGAGGAATGGGTCTTGATGCAAGCTTGTACCAATATGGTGAATTTTTTTTGAAGCCTTTCCATTAAATCCCTGTAGTACTTGGTTTCATAGGTAAACTCTTAGGAAAGTATTTCTTGTGGACTGCATCATGAGTCTTAGCATATAAACTTTGTATACTATTTTTTTAAATGGCACAATGCCAATGGTAATATAGAGTGATGCCTATCCATATGTGGACTTCTAATGCCCCTGGTAATTTTTTCACCAGTATTTGGTATGACAGTTTCTACTGTGAAGTCCTTTCCATCTTAAGCCCACTCTCTGCTCAAAGTTCTCACTCCTTTTCAGAAATTTTAGGCAGTCTGAAACTTATAATTTTGATTACTGGCTCATAGTAAGCATCCAATATTTTAGGCATATTTTGTATTTTACATCTAATATGCAAAGGAAAATATGGTAATTTCTTCTGGAGAATTTTGGAAACTTTCACCAATATAATTGAATGGGAGGAAATTTTTAACCCTGAAATTTATTTATTCTTTCTTGTGTTCATTTATTTTTCTCCAGGTCCTGAGGGCATGGAGAAGTATTGTGAAGACATAGGAGTGGAGCCAGAAAATGTAGTGATGCTAGTTTTGGCTTGGAAAATGGGTGCCCATAATATGGGTTTTTTCACTCTACCAGAATGGCTACGGGGACTCACAGATCTTCAGTAAGTACGATCTTCAGTAAGCTTTGTCACAATTCATTACTCTTTAATGTGACCAAGTTACATCAATATAATGGCTTTTTTTCAAATTTGTAGGTGTGACACAGTGCACAAGCTACAGGGTAAGCTGGACTACCTCCGATCACTGCTCAATGATCAGACTCTCTTCAAGAGCATTTACCGGTATGCCTACGACTTTGCAAGGGTAAGTTCAAGTGTACACCAAAGGTAAGTTTTATCTTAGGGTATTAGAGATTTTTTCATAAGTAAAAAGTGCTAGTGGCCTATGTTCATGAACATAGTGATACATTAAAAAATGTGATTGTACTGATTATGCCATGTTTCTATACCTTTGTTATGCAATATTTATAATTTATTGAGACTAACATAAGCCCTGATTTAATGATATGAGGTTAGAGAATCTATGGGTGTATGACCTCATCATTTATGTGATCATGTTTTGTTATCTCTCTTAATTTTCGGCACACTAAGAGGTATGCCATTACTCAATAAAATGCTATTCATTTAGTATACGAGGGTGGTCTGAAAAATTTTCTGACCTCAATGTGAAGATGACAGTACTCGTAAATAAAAGCTAGTGAATTTCGTTGTTCATCTGTAGACAGTTACTCACCTAAGTTTCAGCCATTTTGGATGCGCAGTTTTTATGCAACAGTCTTCTGAGTGAGTTGATGTGAGTGTTTTTGTGAAAATGGACAAAATCGAGTATTGAGCTGTTATTAAATATTTGTTTTTGGAAGGCAATAGGCCTACGCAAATCACAGATGAGTTGGATTCTGTGTATGGGGACTCTGCACCATCGTTTACCACAGTGAAATTTTGGGCAGCTGAATTTAAACATGGCCATAAGAGCTTGGGAGACAATGAATGTTTGGGATGTCCAAAAACTTCAACTACTGACGAAAACATCGCCAAAGTTCTCCAAATGGTGCTAGACGACTGCCGACTTAAAGTGAGAGAGATAGCAGAGGTTATGAACATGTCAAAAGAACGTGTTTGTCACATATTAAATCAACATTTAGGC
>WURS02000001.1:227760-241002 GCA_011762765.2 Rhinocypha anisoptera | reverse complement strand
TCAAAAACAAATATTTAATAACAGCTCGATACTCGATTTTGTCCATTTTCACAAAAACACTCACATCAACTCACTCAGAAGACTGTTGCATAAAAACTGTGCATCCAAAATGGCTGAAACTTAGGTGAATAACTGTCAACAGATGAACAACGAAATTCACTAGCTTTTATTTTTGAGTGCTGCCATCTTCACATTGAGGTCAGAAAATTTTTCAGACCACCCTCGTATTGCACTACCACCACAACATACTATAAATAGCAATTATGGGAATGATAACTGTGAGGTTAGGAACTTTGTCAGCTGTTCTGAGTGACAAGCTGTCTTTTGGCTCTCCCTTGAGTTGTGTTGTCAAACCAGCACATGTTGTTCAGGCAAATTTTATTCATGGGTTAGGTTAGTCAAAAATTAAACAAAATAAAAATAAATTAACCATTTCTTCAACAATTAAAATTTGTAAAATGGGATGGGACCAAATAATCAGAGCAGTATTAGACAAATAGTATTTGTCTAAAATGGGACTACATAGAGAAATAAAGTTTCGTCAATAGCTTGCTTTCCATCATCTCACTTAATAAATTTTCATGAGAAAACATGACTTCTAAAATTGTTATCACATTACATTTTATTGGGTAACTATTCAGTATGAAACTGGATGGAAATATTGCATAAGTGAGAGGAGATGGTGTGGAGCCTTTGATGAGTGATTCATTTGTTTTCTCATGGTGCAAGGCAGGGACTTATGTGGTGACACATGTGGATCAAGTGCCATTCCACAGAAAACCCTCAATGTATTCTCTTGAAACATGTTTTGTTCCATTCCCATGTCACTTTCAGCCATTGTGCTTCGGAAATGAGACAGACTGCTTTTAAAACCTTTTGTCTTCTTATTTTGATTTGGTGTACATAGACTCACACACACACATTTCTGTCAGTCTCATGTGCTTTCCTTCTTTCCACAGGGCCTGTGATGTTAGATGAGTTTGTGGATTGGCTCAAGGGGATGGAGGGGGGCACGGTCGGTGCAGGGGCCACTCCCTCATCCTCTCCCCCTCGTACTCCTTCCCTGACCTCCCTGATGCCCACCCCAATGGCTGCCAACCGCAGCTGAGTCTGCATTGTGCAGCATGGAACCTCGAGGAGAGAGACAGGAGAGTGGCGGTGGCATCCCATCCACGAGGAACGGATGGTTCTCGAGTCGTCAGAGTGACAGAGGTGGAGGTGGGAAGGGGGCAGTGCATTTGAGTGGAAGTGTTTTATTCCCCTTTTTTGTAGTTGGATCTTGCTATTTGAAAATCGTGGAAATGAAGGACAACTAGAGACGTGATCGGTAGTGTCTCATTTTCGAATTTCTGTCGTTGGATTTGCATGATGTCATGAAACATATCTACTGAGAGTCAGGTGTATAACAAGCTACCTTAAGATTCTAGGCTGATGATGATGTTTACCTCGTAATTTTCATTTATGTATGCAAAGCCTAATTAGTACCTAATATCATTCAAAGGATGATGGAAAAGAACCCTTTGCAATAAGCCAATGATGATTTTCTCCTCCAATAAAAATTAATGCTGAGAGTATGTGTGAGATTTGAGGAGCTCGGTAAATTTATCATGTCTTTTTCGAATAAAGGATCCTTTTGGTATTCTTATCGAAATAGTGTGGAAATTAAAATTGTTGGAAATAAAGAATCACCTGGGTGGAAGTTAGCAAAGGTATTCTACTCATCTTTTATATATACTAACTTTGTTCATGTTTAAATTTATTATATGCAAATATTACTTTCTCAAAAATTAATTTCAGCATTCTATTTAAAAGTCATTGTATTGCCGTTGGCACTTTTTAAGTTATCATTATATTAAGTTATCTCTATATTTCCTTTGGTATGCATTTTAAAACATTATTATGCTGTTCCTTTTTGTTATTTCTACAATTTATTGTTTCTGCTTATTGTTGTTTTCTGTGCATTGTCTTGTGAATAACAATTCAGAAGGCACACTATGTAGGGCTATTATCATTTCAGGAAATTTTAGTACTCAATGTTCACTAAGATTACCTGAATGAGAAGAAAATGGATTTATTATTTTTTGGTAAATGCAAAGCAGCGTCCTAGTTAAGCCAGTATTTTGGCTTCCTCATATTAACAATCAGAAGGAAATAAAACTTGAGAATCAAAGAAGCTGAAGATATTTTAAATCACTTATATGGAATGAGAAGTATTGTTCGGATTGGGAGTTGTATTTAAAGTGCCACAATTTATTATTTTTTATTGATGTTTTTTTATGCCTCTAAGGTGGACTGGAGTATTTTTGAAATGAGTTGTGTTTATTGAGGCTGGAAGAATATAATGGCATTATTCTACAATCACCAATAGTGTGGAAAAAGCACATATGGAATGAATGTGATTGAATGACCTTGAATGATGTAAGTGTTGGAAGCAATGGAGTAAGGTCATAACCAAGCCATATAATTTGGCTCCATGTTTAATAAAAGAAAATTCCTGTGTGTTGAAGAATATGGTCCTGCACAGCCTGTTACTATTTTTTAGTGTAGCCTTTGTAAAAAAGTATCTATGTTGGGGCTGTGTAACCAAGTTATTCTGCAGGTTTGTGCAAGTTAGAGCCCTTGGGGGCAGAAAGGGTATCAAGAAATCTGTCAAAAACAGTTTTCTTTGTGCTTTTTTGCAAAATAGATAATATTGCCTGCAGTCTGCATTTCAATTTCAGAATCATTTTGTGAGATTGGACTTTGCCATCTTCATAAATGCTCAAATGATTTTTATTTTAAAATGCTAAAACTTCACATTTACATAGTTTGAGTAAACCTTTTTGCTACTTAGGTAGGTGTCTTTGATCCAGAAGTTTTGTGAAATTCCAATTTTGTTAAGAATTCTGGTCTCTATTTGGTGAACTTACTACTTTTATCACTTTCATTTGTATTCCTATTTGGATGAAATAATCACTGTTATGCTCGAAAGTGAATTGAGATTTCATCTGCCATTTTGATACATAAAAACTACTTGTAACACCACCAGTTATAGAAGTTATTACTGACTTTTGAAGAGAGAACAACTGCTTCAATCATCATTGCATTTTGTTGTGAGGTTTGGTACCATTGTGTCAAATTAAATTATTTCCCAACCAATCCTTGAACATCAAATCCAAGAGAAACATGGATGTGATATTAAATCTGCTGAAATGTTGTAAGTGACTGACATTAAAGGATATCCGTGTACAAAAATGTTTTTGATTTTATTTCTGTGGTAGTAAGAGAGAAATTTCCTCATAACAGGCCCAATAATGCCTTACTGACTTAATGGAGAACTTAAAAAAGTGGAAATTTAAGTGTAAAATCTCATTGTTTTCTTTTATTGTTTTGGAATTTCATTTTTAAAAACATTATTTTATTTTGCCTATAGCTCCTTTCCTTTGTTTTAGACTTAGTTAAGTTTCATTTAAATATATTTTTCTTCCTCCATCTGTGCCACTTCTTTATAAGAAAACCTTGGCTACAAAATGCAAGCATTACTAGGGAAAATGTTTTTTTCTAAAGAATGAGATATACCTCATTCTGTTTTTATTTAGATGAGTGTCAGTATCCTTGCAAAGTCTGTGTTAGAAATATTACTTTACATTCTTCAGTATGAGAAATATAAAAAAAAGTTCAGTAGTTCATTTGGATCAAAATGAGAAATTATATTTATTTGATTGTGATCAGGTCCATTATCTGTCATGGTGTACATTCCTAATGAGAACGAAGAACATATTTATAGCAACTCCTATACCTCTATCCTTGGGTCTAGGTATCAACCAAGCTTCTCCATCTTTTCCTGTCCTTCCATGCAAGTGTCCCCTCTCATGTCACCTGTCCATCATTAATGTGATCTTCCTCTAGGTCACTTCCTTTTTTTCTCTCTTCTTCCCACATTCTGGGGATGCTACCATCTTTTGTTCTTTTCAGGTGTACCAACCATCATCTTTCACCTCCTACATCACTTCTTATGCTACTCATTACTGATTTCTCATTTATTTCTTTATCCATTGTTTCTTCCCAATATGCTTCTCTAGAACTTAATTTCCACAGCTTGTAGCTTGCTCCACTCCCTCTTAACCATCACCCATGTTTGAGATGCATATGTGATTATTGGCTAATAGGCACATCTTGATGTTAATCATCGGGAATATTCTTCATAACATATAGCAGCTGGAGGCAACACAGGAACATGAGAAGTCAATAAAAGTCTCCCAGTTTACGGTTTCATCAATATATGTATATACCCAAAATATTTTATAACAGTGGAAATAACAAGTGGTTTCCCCTCTAATTTCAAAAGGGGAGAGGATTTTTTCTGATGAGGGTGAAATAAAATGAAATTAGACTTCTTGCTATTCAGTATGGCCTTATTTTCAAAACACCATGCTGTTAATTTCAGGTTGAGCTGTCACAGATACATTGGTAGCAGAAGAAATCAGCATAGTGTTGTGTCCTGAACAAGACATTCATTAGAGAGTGTAAAACAATTATATTGATAGCCAATGAAAGGATGTTGAGAATGTATGTGAAACACAAGTTCCACATCGAGATAATTTATTTACAGACATTTCATTCCGCTCAGTTTGACCTCAGGGGAAGGATGACTCATGGCAGTGGGTAGAAATTCTGGGCCCTTCCACATGGGTCCTACCTCTGGTTCGGCAGTGTAACTTCCTCTTGGCACCAGAGCAAAAGTGCTGACTGCTTACTATGACTCTGATTGAACTGACTCCTCCCTCTTGGGTCCACAGGTTTTTAAATGATTTCAAGGGTTCTGCCCTTCCTGTTTGTCTCGACTCAGTGCATAAATTGACATGGGGGAAGGAGAAGGGGGGGCTCTCTTTCTGGGAAGTTCCTTTGGGTTAGTTATCATATGGAGGAAAGTTGAATAATCCATTAGTGGGATATTGATGTCTGTCTTGTTATTTATGCGAGTGTATGAATCGAGGATAGTGTCCCCATGATCTATCCATAGATGTGGTTGAAAGGATGGCTTGGGAAGAACATAGGGCATCTCCCTGTATTGTTTGTGCATTGCATCTTCCTGGAATTTAGGGTGGGTGGTGTCACGAAGAATGACAGCACAAAAGGACTCCTTAATCACCTTCCCGCATCCTGTTTGGTACCAAGTTTCCCAGATGAGAGGGAGCACATGTGGATGATTGGGGGGGTTCAATTCCCCGAAATCAAGATGCAAAATTGAATGGGGTGAATTGACAAGGCAGAGTCAGATGAATTACGGCGTTGATATTTGGGTCAGAGCAGATGGCGGATGCATTCGTGACACTAGACGGAGAAAAATAATTGCCATCTCAGTAACTTTAGCTGTGAGAAAAGAATACAATTGCTTGTATTAAAGAGGTGTGCAGGTTACTAGGCCATGGGCTAAAGGAACCTCGTGAGTGGAGATTCCTGATGTGGGGAATAGTGTGAGGGAGGGGAAGCAAATGTCTGTTATGAGTTCAGTAGGAGAAAATGTTGAAGAGGCTTTTGTGTTTTACGATGTGAAGTGACATGTTGGAACAAGAGTGGTGATGATAAATGAAATCATGTCAAATGAATTACAAGTTCGATTAGCATATTTTCAGGAATCTAATGCATTGATTCATCCCAATAGATAAAAGAGTTTTGCTGGTATTCCAGTCACGATCTTCAGGTCTGAACAAAACTGTCATCCATCAGCATGAATCAATGTAGTGGATACCAAAAAGTACGAGAATCAGCATCAAATCACCATGGAAGCCTTCTGAGCGAATAACAAGTTAATTTCTCTGATAACAGACAGCCAATCTAGGGCATGACTAAAGCTGGAATAACTGGGAAAATTTGCTAACTTGTAGCACAAGGTAGACTGCACCTTACGGAGTATATATATGATCCATGCTGCTGGCAAGCTTTTCTGTTTTTTTTGCTACTGCTACAATCTGGTGGGATGAATTTGGAGTTGACATCAGAAATAAGTGATACACAAAAAGGAATTTGCTTCCACCACAAAACAATATAATTACAAAAACAAGTCTGTTAATTATGTAACTTATTCATATGTATTATAAGATTGTCAAATTACCCTTTTTCTATTGGTCAGATTTACAAAAAGGTTAAAGAACAAGTGGCAACTCAAAGTGAGAAAATATTTGAAAAAGAATCCAAGGTAACTATTCACACCTGAATTATTGCCCTTATATTGAAACTGGTTAAGTTAGGAATTAATGTGCGGGGAAATATGAAATGCATTGTATTAGGTTTAAAGGGAATATGAGGAAGTTAACCTGAAACAGTAATTCAAAATTTTGAGACACACTTTCTCCTGCCAAAGTATAAATGCAGATCTTCACAAATGAAAATTTTGCAACAAGGATCAACTTTATTATTTATAGCTATGAAGACAGTAAAAGCTTTTGGAAAACTAAAAAGGAAAAGTTGAATAACACATTGAAAAGCATAATTTAGAACAGAGGAAAAGCTTTGTGCAAATAATATTTTACAGGTAAGCAGAAATAGTGGCATAGGCATTGGGGTATGAAGTACTCTATCAGAGAAGGCATTTACTAAGAGAACTAATAATAACATGGGCTTTAAGCCTAAGAGATAATATTTCAGTGAAAAAAGCCACCAAGGGCCTTTTTCTGAAAAAAATGAAGCTACCTGCAAATTACCTCAAAGCAAAAAGGGAAGCATCATGGGTATCGAATCCAACTAAAACAATCATCAGGACAAAATATTATTTTTGTTGTTTAAGTTTCATTTACATGAAAAAATGTAGTGACAAGGTGGACTTTTGCTTTTTATTTTAACTATGCATTCTGACAAGATGTATACTTTTGCACCATGGGTGCAAATAAAAAAAACACGTTCACATTGTCCATGGTAGTAAAAGTTGTACTCAAATTTACATCACACAAACGTGATTTTCTTTCACAATAAAACAAATGGTTATAAACTTCACTGATTTGAAACTCAATTAAAACTTTCTTGGAAAAGTCAATTTTATAAACAATTACAGAATGGTATCCAGAAAGAAGGTATACACATCTTCATAATGTATAGTGTCTCAATAGGACGACGAAGTTGATTCTTTCCCACTCAATGCAGATATGATCACTTGCAGTAACGGTCAGCTTTCATCTTGGCCCTCCTGTCTAGAAGTGCTTCATGCAGGCCTCCTTCCTCTCTTGCTTTCTCCAAAGTATCCCTACCTTCCTCACAAATACGTAGACGCTTGTCTTGGAATTTCTGGAATTTTTTTCTGCATAAGAGAACAGAATTGCATATTCACACTTTAAGGCATTAGACATGAGCTTAAATATGAAATACTATGAACAGTGAAGGCTTTATTGCGACGTAAGCAAACATTTGATATGCCATATCAACTAAGCGACTACAGCCATTGAATTTCCCATTCCTGGTTTTAAAAGTACCAGTACAGTTTGAATTTAAGGAAATGGGTTCTTGAAAGTCACTGGATAATGCCAATAGCTCAAAAAATCTATGAAATCTGCATTACCAAATTAGAAAAGTCATCATTAGTGAAAACTGTACTCACACATAATTGATTTCCACTTGGCGTATATTTCCCTTGTCACGATCTTCATCTCCTTTGCTTGTACCTGCTCGATCTGATGCCCGTGAAGCATTAGATCTTATTCTCACAATTTCACCTGGGCCAACTGATTTGGCAGTAGCCACAACATCTCCACTGGTCACATCCTCTCCAAGAAATCGATCGTTGCTGCCCAAAAGGGCCATCTTCTCATCCTAAAGGATACACAGGGAACATCATGGCTTTATCATGCAAATCTTTGAGAAATTAATGATTCAGTTACAATTAAAATTTATATCTAAAGAACAAGCAATTAAAGTATTCCCACAAATATGGATTCATGGATAATAAAGCCAGTAGTTAAGTATATGTTATTCACAATGAAGAAGTCATAAAAGAACCTATTAAGTCCATAATATCACATCCAATACAATTGTTTTCCAAATGCTTTAGAAGAGCCCAAAACTTTTCAGGGCATTAGGATTTTTAAAAAATATTAAAATCAACAAAGAATGGCAATAAAAACTTTTGAAAGTTATTTTAATCAAATTGAAATTATAACAGAAAATTTTTCAGATTTTAGGAACGACCATAATGAATGTTATAATTGGCAAAGACAACAGATAGATTCTTTACAAGATTAAAATTATGTTATAAAGTAGGCAGTTTGCAAATGTTTTGCTGGAAGTAACGAATAAGTAAAGCTTATTTACACCACAGATACAAACATTTAATGCTACATCACAGGGGACCAAATTCAGCTATACCTCCAAAAAGCAGACTTTGTGACCTCTGGTACTTTTCCTTCCTATGATCCCTTCCACAACAGATAACACTTAACTGTCATTTCTAGTAAGTGTGGTTCATAAGCCTCTCTTTTCATTAGCTCTTCTGAGTACTTCCTCATTAGCCATGATCTGTTATATTGTAAAAGGAGTTTCATTTTCAGAAAAAGTACCTCCAAAATCGTTTTAATCTGATTGTCTGAAAAATGCTATTTACTGTACTAATTTTTGTATATAATGGTGGTTGAAACATTAGTTTTCAATTCATGAATAAGAATATAAAAACAATGGATTTTGCAAATTTTGAATGCAAAAGCTAATTATTAGATTTCTATTTCCAAAACTGTCAAATAAGGAAGTATCTAAATCTATTTTCATTGACCCTGACAAAAGCACTTGTTCACATGGAAAATATTACATTCCTGTTAATCCTTAATCAACTTTTACAAATCAAGCAAGGTTTAGCAAGAACTATGATTTTTTTGGCAAATATCCATGGATCACTTAAGTGTGCTGCTATGAACAAAATTCACTAACTTATATGGCAATCAAAGTTCTATCATTGACTGCATTGTTTCAGGTTACTGCATGCAACTAGGGAAGCACACCCTTCTCTGACAAGTCATCGTTTCTTTCAAGGACTTTTGGGACAAACAGTAAATTTTTCACAGAATATTCAGGAATGCTGAATGAATTAGTAGGCAACTGAAGTGCGTTTTTCTCTTCCAGGGAACTCCATTGCATATTAATCATCATATTTTTAACAAGTGAATTTATCTCATTTCATTCAGGGATTAGGGTAATAAGAGATATGGGTATGTTATACTAATGTATATCTTCTCATGATTACCTGACTAGAAATATATTCCTTCACTCACTTGGAAAACAGGCTCCCACTGTTCCAGAGCTCCAATGGCATCTGACCTCCCTACAACTTTACCAGTTCCTGGCTCCACTCGTATATATTTGCCATATCCACTCTTAAGGGCAATTTTTGAATCTCCAACCCTTACAGCTGTCAAAATTTCTTCGGGAGAAGGCCCATCTCCTAAAGAAGTAATGCGGGGAAGATTTATAGAAATAATTTGGTCAATAAAATATTTTAATCAGAATTAAAATCATTAGGAATAATAGCAATGAACGTCAAAAATTGTGCTAAGTATTCAAAACATTTGGAAGAGAAATAAAAAGATTGATTAATCATTAGAATAAAAAAAAATAATTTCGTCAAATTCTCGGTTAAAAATATAAGCAATTAAATCAACGATGATATTATATCATTTATATGTCAATAC
Source organism: Rhinocypha anisoptera (assembly GCA_011762765.2). Taxonomy (NCBI): domain Eukaryota; kingdom Metazoa; phylum Arthropoda; class Insecta; order Odonata; family Chlorocyphidae; genus Rhinocypha; species Rhinocypha anisoptera. Next base: position 231,355 of record WURS02000001.1, on the reverse strand, counting down.
TCATTCATCCATTAATGAGGATTTTTAAAAGTAAATTGTCGTTGAAGCTTCTGGTCATTTACTGCATGCTATTGAAAATATTACCTTGGTCATGAGGAGCACCAACGGTGAAAAGACCATTATCGAGTGCTCTTATGTAGGCCTGTTCCCCTAATTCAATGGCAATTGATCCGACGATCTCCTCAGTACAGTTTGCACTCCACCACCCCCCTGAAAGATAGTAACAGTTAGATTCAAAGTGCTATAATGTCTAAATAAAAAGTTAGTGTATTCCATCGTTAAAACGACCTAGTATTTGACACAATATTTGCAAAGCGAAAATAAATTCTTTAAAAATTCAGCGTGTATTGAAGCATTTATCCCAAGAACCAAATGAACAATATAACAGTTATTTTTCAATGATGGACTGAGTAATAAAAATATATCCATTTGAATTCAATAACTACGTAGAATGCTGATATATGAACACGTAAAAAACTAATTCACTGGTAGTACAAACAAAGTATACAAAATTAGTACCGTGATTTGCTGAGTCTTCATCTTTTCGGCCGCCTTCTTCATCAACATGATCTATTTTCTTGCGCTTCTTCTTCTTCCGTGGACTAAAGAAAGATATATCAATGTATATTCCAACCAGTTCACGTCCGAGTTCTACCAAAGTTCCTACATGGTCAGAATACCTACCCTAAATCATTACGCTTGAGATTCAACTTTACTGCTTTCACAGACTGATATTCCGCCATTACGTTTGGCCTGATTGTTTACTTGTATTTCGTTCGTCACTTTCTGAAGGTTGTGAACAGTTGTGAAGAATCCCTATAGAGAGCAGAACCAAGCAGAACGTCCAGAAGCAAAGTGAAGAATTGCGGGAGGTTTATAATGTGATTTATAAAAAAATATAATGATTGTTTTAAGGGCATTCAACCGGTAAACGTAATTTTTTAGAAATAATTAGAGTTGCAATGATTACAGTCTGGATAAAGATTGATATTTTTTTATTTATAACTACTAATTACTACTCGCCGTTTGCATTTCCTTGACAGGGCACTTAGTTGTAGTTATGCTTGCAGCGATATTTTTTAGAATAATTTACCTCCATTAAATGCTGGTTGCACATAACTTCCGTTATTACATTGTTATGGGTTCCATAAAGTAATGGAACTCCTTGCACAAAACATTATTACGTGTCATTTAATAATTAATGCTTCGACACGTCGTTAGCTGTAATATCGCTAGATGACACTAGTATCCCGTTGCTAGGGTGGCATAGGATGTAAACAAATCTGACGAGCGGAAGTTTGAATTGAGTTAGCATTTAATATGGCTAAGAGAGGACGTAATTTTAACGACTTTGAGAAATATATTCTCTTGGACGTTGCAAGAAGAATAATGTAATTTATAATTTGCAATACATTCGTAATAGAAATAATGAAAGCCTGGGAGGAAAAAAGAACTCCGTCAGTTATACTGGGATGCCTTACCACTTCTGGAGGAGCATAAACGTCTAAGGAGTTACATTCCTTGTATGAATTTTTAAAGAAGAAAGAGTGTAGTGAAAAAAACGACGATCATGTAAATACTAATTTTTCACCTTAATGTTATGTATTCATTTAAAATGATACTTCTGCACATATATGGTAAAATGTGTATTTCCCTTTATTAACAGTATTCACATGTACTATGTAATATGCTACAACATTAGCATTGTAAAATTACAGGAAAATCTTTGTGAAGTCAAGATTACGTTTCCTGGAAGATTGAAATTCGAACGCGGCGCGGAGGTTTTATCGCAAAACTAAATTTGCAGGGTTAAAATTAATCTTAATGTCGTCATGCCAATCATGATAGCCGTCATGAAGCTCCGAGATACCATTTCGCCTCGCTTCGGGTTCTCTCAAATCAACAAAGAATAAAGGAGCTCTCACTAAAGGTAATTCGAGATAATTTTTAATACATTTTTTTCTGTGAAGTTATGAATTAGAGGCTAATTTGTTGCACTTGGAGATAAACAATGTATTATTTTTTAAATCTCATATTGGCTTATGAAGGATTGCGGAAGGTGAAATTTGTGCGCCAACGCACTTGGGCTGATTATTTACATTCCCCCGAGCCAAATATTTTTCTCTTTTACTATTAAAAGTTTGGACACTTTTTTCTACTGAATTCAAATATGTACAGACAAGTTTATTTAGGTCTCAGCTCTTAATCTATGCCGTATACATCTACGGCAATGTCATCTCGCTCACCACTATTGCACGAGATTGATTGTTGGTGTTACCATCTAGAGGATTTCGTCTTGATAGCCTTCATCTTGTTAGTAGTTGTAGTATTTTTGTTTATAGGACGCTTCGACGTCCTTGGTCATTTCGCACCTCGTCAGTTCATAGAAAAAACCCATTTGCACAAACACAACATTCATGACCTGGGCGGGATTCGAACCCTCGATCTTTGGGTTATCCGGCCATCACGCTACCCACCAGGCGTCTTGCTGATGAGGGGAACATTTACTTAAGGTCCCCGAGTTCATTAAGCCCAAAAAGGCCTTTGGATCCAAGGGGGCCTGTGATCCTTCATAGACACAGAACTAATGCATTAATTTTAACAGTGGTGAGGTGATTAAGGAAATATCTATCCCAATACCCAGTAGGCATAGAAGAAAAAGATTACTGATCTGGTGCTACAACTTTGAAAATAGTGGGCAAAAGTAGCTCAGGATTTTTATTTTCGCAGAGGTTAAATGAACGCTGTATGTCCTTTCTTTGCTCTGATGGTCTGGATCATTCCGTACTGTTGGCCTTCGCTATCTATTGATACATAGTTAAGATGCTATGGGTCGATGAATAGCATTTTTCTGGTTCAGTACAAATACTCCAGTAACTCTGGTTTCCGTGAATCAGTATATACTACTATGTTTTTGATTTAAATGTATGCTTGAAGATAAGAATGTGCATTGGCTTCATGCAAGTATTACGGTATTGGAATTCCCTAAGACTGTTTTGCAAAAAAGTTACGAGCCCTTGGAAAAGGATATCGTTAGAAGTGAAATTTAAAGAAAATAAACATTGGAGCTACGTTATTAGAGTTTTATACTACTAAGGGACTAAGAGTCTGTTGGTAATCACTGTGTGGGTTATCACTGAAAGGGGCTAAAATGCCGTGATGATTTGTGCATGTAATGTTTGGCGTTGATATCTCCGTAAACTAAAGATATATTTTCCGCTTAAAATGCGTTCTCACCACAGTAAAATTCGTGTTTTGACTTGATATAACGATAATAAGATTCGTAAATGGACTCCAGGGGTAACTTCATTTACTAAGTTCACCTCAAGTCTCAAGGCTCGCGCCTGCTGGCAAGGATTGGGTTCACCAAATGTAATGGTTTCTGGTGTAACTTTGTGGAATTTCTTCATTGTAAGAAATATAGACAAGACACTTTGTGATTCCACATAAAGTTTATTAACACACGACCCGGGTTTCGTCGCACGGCGACATTGGGTCGTCTGCCTGACTGCCTAAATCCTCCCACTAACGTTCGTTCCCTTCCTCTCTCGGTGTTCCGGCTCGAATCCGGGAAATCGAGAGAGACCTTATTCCC
>WURS02000001.1:194236-209637 GCA_011762765.2 Rhinocypha anisoptera | reverse complement strand
GAAGAACTTAAACACATAAATTCAACTGTTGAAAAAAAATCGTTAACGTCAAATTTACATATATATATATATACCTATAAATAAATATACCTCTTATTCACTTCGAAAAGGTTCACAAAGTGAATAGTATAAGTTCGAACACTAGTGGACGTACAAAGACACAGAACACAAAAAGACTGAGTTTCTTTCTTTTTGTGTCCTGTGTCTTTGTACGTTCCACCTGTAATTATATACTTATACATATTCAAACACAGAAACAAGTAAAAAGAAAGACTCTCATACTATATATATAAAAGTTTCAACTCTCTTTATTTTGATATTTTTAAAAATTCTCTTTATTTTTTTAACAAGATTTAAAAATAATTTTCTGAGTTGTGGTGCTTCGATGAATTATGCCATTTCATTTAAGAAAAGTCTGCTGATGACATAGAGCTTTAGAACTGTTTCTGTGGGATTAATTTAATTTGTTCCTTCTGTTTGACGAATTTAAGAGTTGATCACTACTACTTTATTTCTGCTTTTAGTAATTCTTATGCCAGATGATTTTCCTAAAAAATAGACCGCGTCATAATTATGCTAATTCTTTTATTAACTCTGAAATTAACTCCGCATTTGTCATGCTCTGTTGCTACTTGATTCAAATCCACGTCCATGTAACATAGTTTGATCGTGGCTACTGTGCCGCCATTCTTTCACCGCCTGAATTAATATTGGAGGCAGTGGGATGATCAAGGCATTAATTCCGTCGTCGTTGGCCGCATTTTAATACCCCAATTTCTGTTCCGAGTGGGATATTCTAGCAAGTGGTAACTTGGTAGTTATTCAAATGAGAATCGTTAATGGAATCCTCTTTATTCCATCCAATTTACATTTGGTTGGGATTCAAGACCTTTTTTCGCTGACGTATGACTGTTTATATCAGGAAGCGCATGCGTGGTACTTAAAATTATTCCCAGGTTGATCTGTGTCGTTTTCACGTTCCCTAAACGTGCTCTTTTACCTTTCCTACATTCAACGCCAATTTATGAAACCTATCATTGAATTTAATGCAGGCTCAAATCCTAAACCCTGAAAATAAATGTGGAGAATTTTATTGGACAATTTATTGGGACCGAATTGCTTTGATTGATCGGTAAAAAAAAACATCAAATCTCCTAACAACATACTGCTCCTCGAGTAGTGACTTGGGGGCGGAGTTGAGAATATGTTTTATCACTATAGTCAAGGTTGGCGTTGAAGGCTAGAATATTATTTGAAAAGTATTCCTGATTAATGAAGTTACCATTTTCGGAGTTATAGAATCCTTTAACCTTATGCTTACGCATGCATTAATAATGGATTTAAACAAATTAACTTTTATTTCAACCTAAAATTCATTTAGGGTCATTTCCTATAATTATAAATTTCATTTACTATGGGAGCGAGTATTCAGCGGCTTCTGTTAAGCACAAAAGAATTGTGGATTGAGGTGTTAGCAATGTGTTATAATATATTCATTTCGTGGGAACGATTATTCTTTTTAGTCTACTTAACACAGGAAAGAAGCCTAAAAAGCCATCTTTCTTGTGAATTTCCCCGTTACACCTAATTTATGTTTCAGTCTTGGATATCCGTAAGTCGTACTTTAATTTCGTTAGATGATCTTCCATGTTGGCCTTATTTATTCTTCACGTGCCCTTTTGAATGTAATTGTCAACACCCGAAGTGAATCTCATTAATAAAGGAATGGGGTCGTATTGTAACATTAAAATAAATCAGCTAATGATGTCCTTAATGCTTTTGAGATGTGAATTTCCAAGGTCAAGTAACCCTCAAACCTTCAGCGTTTAACAGTGTAGAAGTACCTTTGACTTATAGCGTAGCGAGCTTGAGCGATTCTCTTTTTTGACCCTTACGGACAGCAGTCTTCTACTATTAATTGTAGAAACTTACCATTTTATTGATTTGTGATTTAGCTTTCTTATTCATTTATGGTAACTGCTCTCTATAAACCGAAGCTTGCGGCGTAATAATAGCACGCGACCTACAAACCAGCTCCTCGTAGTGCACATCTATCCGCATCCAACAGTCAACATGGATTCCCCATAAAGTGATGGTGTACCAACTTTACTCGCTTCATAAGTTTAAAGTCCAATTAATGTCCCACCGTTCGGTTGAAAATATCGTGGATTTTGGAAACTAGATGGATAAATACCACCTAGTTACGGCTGAAACCATTTCATACTTTCACATCGTGGATTTGATATGTGAAATCGAACTCATGCCGTTATGATAGTTATTTTTAATATTGTAATTCATTGGTTCTATTAGTTTAATTACACTATACTGTTTTCTGTTATTATTTTTGTGATTGGCAATGACCATTTGCTCTGCAGTACACTTTTTGTGGTGCGCCGTGGGGCAAGTGTCGTGTTCAACTGTCCGTGTCGTCGGGCTCGTGTTGCCAAGTGCTCATTCCGGTGATTTCTTTTTGAGCGATTTAGTTTGCACGCAGTTAAAGTGAATTCATTGGCTCAGACAATACCCGCCATGCATACTTGGAACTCTGTAGTACTCATTAAAATTATGAATTTCTACTAGCTGCACGTGCTAATATTTTTAGCGGATTTTTTGCTAGATTTGCTTGCTAAATTCGTGTTAAATATTGTATTGAATGGTTAGTTAAATACCTGTTTACATTCTTCATCAAAACTTCGATGAAGATTTTATAAGTAATTTTCCATATCGACTGTTCTATGTTTCCTTTGAGCAGTGGGAATAATATGTAGTAATTAGCCCTGAGGCTGCCTTAGGTCATTCAGGCCTGCTGATTCATATCTCATATGCTATCGAATTTTTTTCCGGGGAATGATTTCCATTGGCTTCCAGAAGACATTGGCATGCTTTCTCCTGTTCCCCATCACTCCTTCAACTGTTCCTCACGTCGCACGTGCTCCTCGTACGCGTGAGCAATCTTGGCGTTTCATGGAAACACGTGCGTAATCGCAAATTCCCGCGCGTACGTGCGTCATAGCGTCTTGAGATTTGCTGGAAAAGGTACTTCTGAAGATGTTACATCTTTCCCTTCACCTTCCCTACCATTGATGTATATTTGCTGCGCTCTTATTCGAGCATATACAGCATATGTAGAGCACCTTATGGCTGGAATGCAAGACCACATTTATATTTAATTTAAGAATAAAACAACGGCTTCCTTTTCAGAATAGAGAAGAACTACATCTTGGACGCTGAGATATCGTGCGTAACCGCAGTTTATTTCTTCGTTGGTGTGCATCACCTCGCTCAAGGTGTTTTCGTGAGAGGATAGTGGGTCGTCACACTTAAGCACGCTCTTGACACTGCTGCAAAATTTTGATGCCCAAAAGTTGCGTGATTCCCAAAGGCGAGGAAAATTTTGCTTTCAAATTGTTCAAACGAATACAAAGGGAGATAAAACCCGTATTCGGACCCAAAATTACTCCCGAGTAATTTATAGTTCGGTGTGAGTTCTAATGATATAGCCCTTACAGTGCCTCTCTGTGTTTCGGGGATGTACCAGGGTGTTGGGTGAGATGCCGGTGGCCACCCCGCCACGGGCCCTGCTGCTGTACACACACACACAACCGCTGAAGGCGGGCCGGAAAGATGGTGGAGCGTAATCGCACCGTCTTTCCGCCTGGCATGCCCACTCTTCGATCTGCCAACTTGTTGAGAAACTTCCTTCGCTAGAATGCATTTAGCGGTTATCTCGTGTTCTGTTTGAATGCGATACCGTATTGCCGTAAAGAACAGCCACCAAAGACTTTCATTTTTCAAACCGGCATTTTTATGGAGAAAATGTAGGTGTTGCTGATGGAATTAGCACAATGACTTTGGGTTGGATCCACCTGTGTACTATGATCTTCGAAGACAGTCCCGCTGCCCTTACACTAATGTGTCATGTATTGTATCCCATTATCGTATAATATCTCTATTGTATATTTGTAATAATATTTTTGTTTATATGGTGCGTCGACAGCTATGACCACCTCTCCAAATCATTGAAATAACCCTATTGGACACAAGCAACACCCATGCCCTAGGCGGAACTTGAACCCGTGACCTTTGAATTTTTAGTGGGTAGGGGTCGAGGGTTCCTCAGACCCCGGCCCGAGTCCTACACCCAAGGAGTCCTACACCCAAGGGTAACTTCCCTGGGTGTGCGTAACCGTATTTTCCCTCACCAGCTCCAAAAAAAGAGTGCGAACCCTCAACCCCAAGGCTTACCCGGCTGGTCATTGTATCGTCTCATTATTCTATGTATCATTTATATCGAGTACCTACAAGATATGTTTGAATATTCTTTATGAGTAATTTATTATTCACTTTCAGTTAATTACTTTCTTTCGTACTAAGCAATATACGACAGAAACTTATTTATATTACTCTTGACTTAGCAGAAGTATCACTGAAATACTACAAAAAATGCTCTAGTCGCAGGAGAAGTTTTAACTACCACTATCCTGAGACTACTCTCTTAGGCACACTGTCGTTATTGCGAGTGCGAGGTTTTCTGCTGAACGACAATGAATCGCAGAGAAAACCTACAGGCAACAACAGTTCTTCACGGAAGCCTTTTAGTCCGGAAGACCAGAGATATTGCATGGGTCCCCTTCCGATCTGGTTAGGTGGTGTTTATTACAACCCTGGAAGTCCGAATTAAATCTTTATAATCTTTAGTAGTCTATTATTACTTTGCAACATTATGCGTTATTTTCCGCATTAAAAAAAACAAAATGGCACTCTTTATATATGTGTGTGGTACTTTTGTATTTGTCGAAGGGTATGCATTTTTTATTATTCCTTTGAGTTATTTTCCACTCTTAATGGCAAACGAAAAATGTGAAAAACGTATTCGTATAGTAACCGGCAGGCATTCTTAAACATCTGCAAATACAATACCTCTATTTTCTGCTTGCTTTTTATTGCATTAGTACGTAGTGTTTTAACAGTTTCTTCTTAAGAGTCGAACCAGTAATTCTAGAAAATAAGAAAGGGGAGAAAAGTAGAGTTTTCCCTTCATAGGTTTCCGCGACGTTGGTCTTATGCTCTCCCTATTTTCTGTTTTTTTTTCAGCGGTTACTATTGTCAGACAACATACGACGTTGAACATTCCTCAAATGCAGAGGCCAAGCGAATTTTGTGCTAAACGTTTCTGAATAAGGCAGAAATACCTGCATCAGTAAACAATTAATCATATTTTTGGCGAAATAATGGACGAAAAAAGCAAAACTTTCCTTTGTGTTCTCTTTCTCTCGAATTCCTCCTGTCCAAACGTCTCACATAAATTATATTGCCATTACTATCGCTTCCTCTACATTACATTCATCTTACGATTCATATGAATGACTTAAATTTCAGGGTCAAAGTAAAGATTAAATGAGACACAACTTTGAAAATTCCACATAAAATTCCACACAAAGTTGTGTCTCATTTAATCATGAAGCAGTTCCACGAAGTCACGCCGGAAACTATTTCCTATATCAAAGTAAAGAGTTTTACTGACAAGTTTAAACACATCTCAAAGCTTACATTAATCCAAGTGCTTGAACATTTGTAATTATAAAACTTATTTCTGACATTACTAAGTACTTCAAAGCGTAAAATTTTATACTTGTTGTAATACTTTTTTTGAGAGAGGGAGTATATATAGCGGACGACTGTAGTGTTCTCTACTGCCTGCGTTTCCCTCTGTTGGTAAAGTACCTTCGATTGGCGTGAATTGGGTATGCAGCAACCGCCTCGCCCGATTCTTCCTCCCTTCTTCCATTCCTCCTTCCGCCCTTTCTTCCTTTTAGCAGTCCATTCTACATTATACGCTAACTGCCAGATGGAGCGAGCGCTTTTTCCCGCAAACGCCTTGTCACGCCGCTCAGGAAGTTCAAACATTCGCCTTCCTCTTTTTTTCAAGCTTACCCCCCCTCTCTCCCCCCTCCACTTCATTCTCGACTCTTCAGGACACTTCCTCCTGGCTTCTACGACGCCGCCGCTGCTCCGCGATACCTTTTGTGTGTGTGCGAGGGGAGAAAGAGGAAAGGCCCGGTCCGGTCCGCCACCAGGTACTGTCCGATAACCTGTTTACGTAACACGTTAATGAGGGTGTTGTGTGCCCGCGCGCTTCGTTTCCACGAGTATTCCATTTCATGCGAAAGAGTGGATGCCTCTTTTTGCGGGACGTTCCCAGATAAAAGATTTGTAAAATTTTCTGTGACCGAAAAATTGAGTAATGAGGTGCGATCCGTCGTCAAATATGACCGTAATCATTTGTCTCGCGCCATCGTGAAATAATTGCGAGCTCTCCGATGATAGTGCAAAAAGTTAGTTCGCGAGATTGTTGTCCGTAGTCCGTAACCTTCACGTCACCGTCTAAATGCTGGTACGGGTGATGCCAAGATATTACCCGCAGTGTGTTCATTCCCTTATCTGCCATAGTAATGAATGGTTATCCGTTTGTGAGTCGATTTGGGTTGTAACAATAATTACGTTTTGCTTGTGTCTGCCATTGGCACAGTTTTGCAATTTAACATCCCTTCGTTGAATGCACCGGGCTTTAAAACCTGATGTTTTGATCGTATCTCGTATTATAATCTAAACATCAAAATATTGAATAGATTACCTACAGTTTGAAATGTTATGATGAAATCATATCCGTTTAGGTAACGCTTTCTCCATACAATCCAATCTCATTAAATTTGTGGATGTAGAGGTAATGGGTTTCGTGGATGTTTACGGGGCGATAAACACCTCGGCTTCGGACAAGCGTTCGGTTTTCCTTGGGAAACGAAATACCTTCCGTGTGCCTCGATTCATTAAAAAAATGCTGTAACTAGCTTAGAAATCAAGGGTTAACTCTCGAAGAACGATACGGGAATGTAAATGCCATTATACAGTATGGAAATACAGCACGCTTAATTGGCGTTTTTTCTGCCAACATTAATATTAAGGAACCAATTTTTACTGGAATATATTAATCAGCATCATCTTCATGAGTGCTTCTAATGAATAGCAGACACCTGCGAGTCACCGCTTATCTGCACATACTTTATGGTGTAGTAGTTTTAAATGGCATCTCGAAGTTTTTGGCCCTTTTCAAAGTTACTCTCTTTAATGATTAAATGAGACACAACTTTGAAAATTCCACATATTACTCTCCTTACTCTTACTTACGCGGGAGGATAACGCAGCCAAAATCATATGCAAGGTATTCTCATAAACAAATTGTGTATTCATGATGGGCGTCCTTGACTTGACGTAACTGATGGAGCGTGCATATCATTCACAAGGTGTAACCATGCAGCCCGCTTGCGTAGGGTAAGGCGAACAAACATCTTGAACGAGCACAATTTGTGGAGTAGGGTAAAGAGTGGAAAGTTGTTAATATATTCACTGTAGTCTGCCGACTGGTCCCTTGATTTTTATATCTATCTTGGCATCACGGATAACCGGACTGTTCACACCTCATTCCGGTGCATATATCACTGTTGACCGAAGGGATTTTAAGGTGGGAATCTTCCCCAGAAATAAATTCATCACGTGAAATTGGTATTTTGGTTTCATTTTTATGATGAGGCTTGCCGTGAGGGTTTTTGAATCTTTGACTCAACCGATCGCAAAGGTTATATTATGAAAGTGAAAGCGACGATGCTGGACAATTTGTGTTCCGGTCCCGCGGACCCGGAGAGTGTAAAGAATAATTTAGTGGAGCCTTGATCTTATTCTTTTCACATTTCGAGAGTCTAAAGTTATAGCTGGTTGGTTCAGTCGGACAGTAAACCCATTCAGGTAACGGAGACTAGTGGATATTGCTTTTCTCTTCAATGACAAAATATTATTGGGGCTTGAGTTTTTCCAGTATAATATACAGATCGTATACCTAATCGCACGTATTGTGCAACTACTGGAGTATAGCATTTTAAGTTCAAATGCCGTAAATTTAATGATACCATTCATGTTATTAAATATTTAATGTGGGCAAACCAGAGAATGGGGAAGATTATAATTTGGAACAGTTCACTGAGAGTCGATTTATCTGTTAATGGAATTTGAGTGGGGTGCTATTGAGAGGATTTCGGAATCAATGTTCCTGCCAAATGTATTCCTGTTTTTGATATTTTTCCATAGATTAACTCGCAACTTAGTATCCTCTCAGTTTTTTGAGAAAAGTCTTGATAGTTATTTTGATCTCTGCTTTACTGTTTTCACTTCTGGAGGTTCTCCCGGCCACATCCTTGTATGAAATATTCGTCACTTGAGAGGTGTATTCAATTACTCATTGGGTATTATCTAAGAAAGTAAATGTTTCTTATTAATGATGGTTGTCATTTTGAATGAACGGCACTCACTTTTGCCAACTCATGAAGTGATGACGTATTTCCAAAACTTTTAAAATTGAGGTTATTTGTTATCCCCATACTTTTTTGGGTACTTCTGATGTTGATTGCGTGTTATGTCATCTATTTTCAGCTGCTCGCATGGCATGATTATTATTTTTTCCCCATTCTCTGCTTTAAAAAAGCGAGTTGTGACTAAAACAATGATAAGCGTCTTCCTGTCTTACTATTGAGAGGAATAAATATCGTGCAAATCTCAGCATACGGCCACCGTTTGAGCAGTGTAATATTTTGATCAATAAAGGATATCCATATCAGGGACCTTGTGATATTTTCAGTGTTTCTTGTGTTATACCTAGTCCTAAAATTTGACGAGACAGCCATAAACCATCTCTAAAAATACCTCCGCGGTTGCAGTTTTTGCCCGTCTCAGTAATGCATGGGAGGGTTGCTTGCTTCTTTGCAAACAACTAAAGAGTTTCAGCACACAACGAACGCTTTTCTTCCGTTCTAAAAATACCGACCGCCTTATTATATCTGTGGACTTCACAGGAGAAAGCTTACAGATAAAAGGACTTAAATGCGTGAAAAAAATACGTTCTTTCGTGCCCGTAATGGTCGACTCATCCCTCCAGGAAGGAATGACAGTGCTATTTCGTGCGAGGAGCGGAAGGTTACAATTATATTCCGAACTCCACGAGTTGTGATCCCAACGGGAGCTTCTTCTTTTGCTGGCGAAAACCGCTCGACTGCGAGGTGTTTCTCGTGCTAGAAAAACTTCCAACGGATGGATTTCCTCGTCTCCTTCGAAGTTTTCGTACGCATGAGAAAGTTTCATCGACCTTCCTCCTTTTAAGTCTTCCGAGTCTCCGAGGGCTGAGCTATTCCTTCTTACTGCCGTTACATCGCGTATAAATATATAGTTATGGTCAAACTCTTTTATCTTCATGCCTTGAAGCCTCTACCTCTTGAAGCCGAGCGTATAAATTTCATCACACCGCGGAAATTCACTGATGCGAAAATACGTATCTATGGCAGACCAGGAAAATTACGGTCTTGTTTGCTGACTCGGTAAGATAACCTCGAGATATGGAATACAGCAGCAATCCGAGAGGCTATCGCGTGACAAGGGTCTCCTTGAATGGAAAAGAAATAAACTCCCTTTATTTTATGATTAAGTGTATTTTTAATATTGTATTTAATTGTATTTAAATATTTTTTATTTATTATATTTTATATTTAATATTGTAATTTTTTAATATTATTAGAAATATGATTTTATAATTTCATTAGCGCCTTGAAAAATCTTTCTGACCTCCATATTTTTATCCGCGAACGTCCAAGGTTTAACGATTGCCAAATGATATCAACTGTCAATTAGCACTCGTCACATCTTTTGTAAGCTACTAATGGGGACTGGTTTAAACGAAGAATACTGCGTAAGGAATTGCGAAAGTTTTTTTCTCCTAGAAAAAGGTTTTGATCATATTCGATGGTCGGTGGGTTCTGTTACTTTGTGATACGATATTCGTATTAGTCTGTGAACTTGGAAATACGAGATCTTAGCCATAAAATTTTTATGCATGAATTTGTTTCATATTTCCAACGAGGTTATGATACCAGGCCTTTTTACTGTCAAGTATCCATGTACTGAATGATGAATCCAACTATCTGCATTACATATACAAGGTTAATTTTTCAATTCCATTGTTACGTTTTAATACGCCAACTTTCGACAAATCCTATTGTCGATGCTTTTAGTAATCCATGATATAGAATTGTCATGAACAAATGACTCAAATTGCAATTACCCTCTGGTAAAGGGAAAGTAAATCCCTTTTTTTAGGAGAAAACCTTTAGTTTAAAGGAGCTGACTAGGATAAAATATAGCCATCAATCACGTCCTCAAAAGGCCAAAAGTCATTTTGGCCTGACGTCTGATGGACATGGGAAAGGACCCTTCTGACGAAATTAAAATGGAATTATTCCAAATTAATATTTCGTATTTAACCCATTATATACAAGTAGTCACGGTTTTACGCCAATCATTTAAAAAATTCTTTCAACAGTTTCAAAATTTTGTCGTAATAATTTTAAGGGTGACAACTTGGAAATTTTCTTGTTATAGCTTTTATGGAATGGTATAAAATTGCAATATATATTAAAAAATGAGTTATGTAGTGCAAAAATATATCTATGTATTAAATATAACGTCGAAAATGGATTTGTTTTAGTGTTGAACGTAGTTCTTATCAGACTTACGAAAAACAGGTTGAAATTGACAAATAGAAACCTTATTGAAGATAAATGGCTGCCTACAGAATTCACTAAATACAAGGAAGGGAGCAAGATATCAAACAACACTGCTTTGGATTACCAGTTCAATGGTTAGTTTGTGTTATTTTAAGTGGATTTTTTTAGAATCTTCCTTGAGATGATGATCTTATATGTAGAACGTCGTGTTAATTTTTATCTTTTTGATTTTGCTGTCCTTTCTGCGTTATTGTGATTGTTTATAAGAGCACGTAAATGCAGAGAAAAATGTAATCATCATTATACTTTTTAGATGACTCGTGCAGATTTCATGATACAGAAAACATTATGTTATTGTAACTTGCTTCATGTGAGTTTTTGGTAAGAGTTCAGAAGGTTCAGTCGAAATTTGCCCTTAATGTAACCTTTCCACGCGACCCCATTTTGCAGACCTTGTCTTCGTAGCAATGTACCAGATATCACCTTCGAAATATACTTTTTGTATTGCCATCGCACTTGTATTTATACTTTGTGTCATGCTTGAGTCAATAAGAAGACAACTCCTGTCTTTGACCTTGAATATTCCATACTAGGAAAGACTATTTGAGGGAACTTACGGTAATTAATGAGTGTTTCACCTTAAGGTTTTTATGTCAATATCGCCATTTTTTCTCTTTGACGGATTAGGGGTAGGCGAGTGTCAAGGAGGTGGGTCAAGAATTATGCAACAAAACAGTCGTGTTTGCTATATATTGCACACTACATATGGGCATCTTTATTGAAGGTCGGAGAAGGACATAAAATCCTGGGTCCAATGGAAACTTTGTCAACGGAAAAGTCCAATTTCCATAAAAATGTTAATTTACATAAATCTTATCGATGGGTAAAACTGTTATTAATTTTAAAAATTTTCGCGTATGACAAGATTGGTGGAGACCTCGACATTAATGCATAGTAGGTATCCATTCTTGGTTGTTGTACTCAAAGAAAATATGAGAATGAAATAGCAGAAGAAAAGAACTGCAATTCTGAAAAATGATTGATCAATCGATTTGTGGAATTGCAGGTTTTTCTTCTGATTCGTCAAGATGAAAGAATTTCACATAGTTAAACCTAAAAAAAATCTGAAATATCTATATATTAATTGATTTGTTTCTTATTATTGTCATATCGTCTATATAATTTCGACAGTATTTCGTGTAATGAATTGGTAGAGGGTATCTAATAATGTTTGGTTACTATGGCGGTTTCGAACGAGTTCTTGGAATTTAGCTTACACGGCTGATAAGAAATTCATGGAATTCCGTCCAGTAAATCCGAAGCAAGGGAAGTGCTGGCCGGCACGAAAGTGAATAATTAGATTCGTCGATAAGAGTTCCTAAGCTTTTATTGCTTGGAAACGCCATCTTATACTCAACACTGCACTGAGCGATTGCAGGCTTGGCCTTCCTGATCTAACTGTTAACCATTGATACATTTTCGGAAAGAGAATAATAACGACTCCGAACAAGGAATTCTAACCAGAGAACTGGTTTAATTATGAAACACCCCAAAGCCATTTAAACAAAGGATTCTTTTAGTCTTTCCACGCGAGAACAAAGTGCCGTAATTAATTATCCCACTGGTTCGTTTGCTTAACGTGACTGTTCCAAAGTTTCCATTCCACGGCACTAAATGGTCTCGTGGGTATTTCTTTTCTAATTAAATAGCTCCCATTTGTTGAGCGTTTCCCTCCCACATTAATTGCCGTCTTCGGACGAAGTCGGTTGCTCTCTGCAACTGATTCCCAAAGGATGAACTCCTGACCCGTGTTCGGAGGCCGTGATGGTTGCTCTAAGCGGGTCTCGTTCTTAACTAAGCGTTTGCCTGTGCGTTAGCCAAGACGCCGCGCGCCCGTTCCCTTCGGAGGCCTGCGTGCCTTGACACGATTTCCCCGAGTAGTGTGGCACCTGGGCAATGTGACATGACAGATTTACGGTCGGCGACAGGTTACCTCCCCATCTCCGATGCAATTGACGAAACCATTAGGCGCGTTGCTAAACTTTCCTTCCTTCTCAGGCCAAAATCTCAGGAGTGTTCTCCTCCTCCTATGATTTGCATCCTTTTAGTTTGCATAGGTAAGAGTGAATGTATTTTCAGAAGTTTAAAATTGATTTAAATGTTCACGTTTTTCATATACACATAAATTGAGGTTTTGTAGACAACCACCACTGCCTAGCGGTTATTATTTCAATAAATCCGAAGGAGTTGGATGAAAAACGAATACCAGTTGTTTGATACTAGTGCGTCAGATTAGGAATAGATTTTTGAGTGACTGAGGTGACTTTTGAGCTATTCAGGAGTGTGCAAGCATGTCAATAAGCCTCATTTTCCAAATCTGTCCTTGGTGTTCTTTACATCCTCTGGCCCTTTTTTACGGGTCACATTTTCTTTATCCCACCACTCGGTCCTGTGAGACGTCGAATTCTTTCGGTCACCACTATGAATGATGAAAAACCTCGATTGTCAAGGGCATCACTTGTTTCAATACGTTCCTGCCACATCTTTTTTCAAAGATGTCGGTGTTCTGTCTTCTGAATATAGAGTTCATTGTTTCTTGGTAACAGTGCAGCATTTCACCGTCCCATAAATATGTCATTGTCAATTCGTCAATTTGCGGTAGACGTTTTGAGTTTCACGAGGCATTCGTCTGCCACGGAGAGATTTTCCTCTCTATCGACGGAGGCGCACCGTTCATCCGACATCATTCATCAATCTTCCGAAAGTTCCTCCGAGAATTAATCGTACATAATCCACTCTTATCACCGACGAGATGCTTGCAAGCATAACCCAGGAGACGAAGGCGAGAGGGGTTTGTCTTTCAAACCCTTGTAGCAACCCCTTTTCACTCGGAGGGGGCCTCTTTGGAACGATTCTTTCGCTGCTTGGCATCCGTGATCCGTCTGTCCGCCGCAGTCGCCGCCGCTTCGAGAACAATGGTCCGTAAAAAAAAGAGAGCTACCCGCGTGATTGCGTCACCAAGGTTACCAGCAGAGGCGGAAAATAAACATATGCTACGATGCAGGGGCAGTGAGCGGTCTTTCTAGCACCCGAGAACCTGTCAAAAACCGCAAGCGGCCCCGCAAAGCACCAAACATTACGATTCTGCTGAAATAATGCCTCCGAAACAGACGTGTAGGCAGTCGTAATGAAAAATGCTCTCTCTCTCTCGGCCTCTTTTAAGGGACTGTCTCGTTGTGGATAGAATGCCTCGATCGTATTGTACGATCCTCAGAAACTGCACGGTGTCTCTTGCCGTGCCTCGTGTTCTTTTGTTCCAGTTTAATTGCCGCAAAAAATGTGACATTTACCGTCGATTAGAATCTTGCGTATACCCTCAGAAAAGGAGTGAATGGGTCGAAAATTGGATTGCGAGTGAGGTTGTGTAGACTTTGGAAGGCGTAGCCAGAGAAAGTGAACTTCGCTGATCATGCCGAGGAGACTTGCGAGGACGGACGAGGAGGGCGCGAGGGACAGCTCGCTCTAGTACTATACGCCCTCCTTCTTCCACGACAGAGAGGAGAGAGAGGTGATAGAGAGGAGAGAGAGAGGAGGGAGAGAGGAAAGAAATAGAAGGGAGAGGAGAGAGAGAGAGGAGTGAAAGAGGAGGGAGAGAGGAGAGAGAGAGGGGAGAGAGAGGGGAGAGAGAGAGAAGAGAGAGAGAGAGAAGAGAGAGAGAGAGAAGAGAGTGAGAGAGAGAGAAGAGAGTGAGAGAGAGAGAGAAGAGAGTGAGAGAGAGAAGAGAGTGAGAGAGAGAGAGAAGAGAGTGAGAAGAGGAAGAGAAGAGGGAGAGAGAGAGAAGAGAGAGAGAGGAAGGAGAGAGAGAGAGGGAGGAGGGAGAGAGAGAGAGGAGAGAAAGAGAAGAGGAAGAGAGAGAGGAGAGAGAGAGAGGAGGGAGAGAGAGGGAGAGAGAGAGAGAAGAGAGTGAGAGAGGAGAGAGAGAGAATAGGGAGAGAAGAAAGAGAGAGAGAAGAGGGAGAGAAGAAAGAGAGAGAGAAGAGAGAGAGAAAGAGGAAGGAGAGAGAGAAGAGAAAGTCGACCTCTCGAGAAGTCAATCAACGACCTCTCTTAAGGAAGCAGGCACAAGAGCGGGCGGAGAGGCGAAAATATTTTTGCGGCCGAAGAAAAACCCCCGGAACCGGAAAAAGCATAAACTTAACACTCTCGGCGAATTCAGAAAGTGACGCGAATCTTACAAACGTGGCGGCGATTAGAAAAACGACACATACGCGAACGGCAGTCAATGGGACAATAGATGCGTGCGCGGACACGAATATACTGAATGAATTGAAAAAAGATCGTTTCGGTGGAATTCGCCTCAATTTGGTGAAACCATATCGTTATGAAAAAAGGGGGAAATAAACGTTTTCGGATGACCAAAAAAAAACGGTGAAACCGACGATATTTTCAATTCTCCTATTCACATTCGAAATGCTTTTCATACTATCACTCCGACGACGCCAAATAAATACCCAATTTCAAATGATCCTCGTGTATAAAAGTGGAGAATGCGTTAAATTCTAGTTTCATCGAACAAGTAGGTAACGCTGAACCTATATATTCGTGGCTTTCTTGAGTGTATTGCTTTCATAATTTCGCCTCAGATATATAAACATAAATATATATATATATATATATATGTAGATGTTTATGAGAAAACTCATTCGAGCACAATAGAAAATAGCACAGCCACAGGGGTGGCGACGAAAAACACAGGACACAGAGAAAAATAACACTCACAAGTTTTTTCCAATAATTTCG
>WURS02000001.1:165489-181776 GCA_011762765.2 Rhinocypha anisoptera | reverse complement strand
CACCCCTCTCAAATGGGACGGCGCCGGGTGTGGGGCACGTTCGAAAGGGAAGGGGCCACGCTACCCTTTATAGCCCCCCCCCCCCCCCGCCCTTGCCTCACTCCCTCCCGCCCTCCCAAAGCGAATGGTGTCCCGTATCCATGACGAGTCAACGAGACGCGATCGACGCCAAGAGTGGTGTCGTCCTCAAGATGGCGATGCGTCCGCACTTGACAACTGGATTGTGATCACGGGATCGACCCCACAGTTTAAACTACGAGTTGAAACATATTTTCGGAGGCTCTTTTGAGCTTCGTATTCCTTCTTCCCTCCTTCCATTCCCATCCTTGTGTGCCCTTCCCTACGACCTGAAGAACCTAACATAAAGCGCTGACCATATTTGAGAGGGCAACACAATGATTGAAATTCCTCAGCGAAATTGCAATCTGCACGGGAGATCGTTAAAAATATTTCAAGACCAAATGGATGCTTGACGACGGCAGTGGAGAATTTACTCAAAGTTTTACGTTCTCTGTTTCAGATTGATCGACTGATTATTTCTAACCAGGTGTTTAAAAGCTCGGAAATTTGGTACATAAGTATTTCCTGTAAAATTTCCTGTCTTTTTTCCGAATGTTGATATAGCATTTTAAAGTACATATTTTTTTAGCCTAAACTGTATTATTTAGCCGGGAATATTTGGGCCTTTTAGCTTTTACATTCCAGTTCGATGTGATTCTGTGGAGACGCATTAGTTTTAAAACCTTGTTTAAGACTGAAAATCTTAAATCTGGTACTGAGAATTTTAAAAATTGTTTCCTTTTGGGATGATATCTTTAGGATGGTTATCTTTACAATCGTGTCATGAAGTTCCTTTTTCAATTTTTTGATGATCCCCAAGTCCTGTCGTTATCATCAGAGCCTATAGAAATTAAAGGGGCTTTTCAGTACCCTAGATTAACACACGAATGCTCTTCGAATCACTTTCGTTTGTAAAGAATTGTAACAGGAACCTCCATTAAATTTAGAATCCATTCACAAGACTTGTATATGTTTGCGGATAGTGTTCGTCATTCGCCGTCACCGACCAATAGAGTGCGCTGTTTTCACGTATTCCGTTCCCTCCCTTCCGCCGCCACAGATCATCAAGGGGCAGCTGTACAATCAGAGCGTCGACTGGTGGTCCTTCGGCGTGCTCCTGTACGAGATGCTGACGGGTCAGTCCCCCTTCTCCGGTCCGGACGAGGACGAGCTCTCGGCCGCCATCTGCCACCAGCAGCCCGTGTTCCCTCGATACCTGACGCGGGAGGCCAAGGACATCCTTGTGCTGGCGAGTGTTTCGAATGCGACGGACGGACGCCGTCCAATTCAGTTTTCTCCCTTCTTGCATACTCTTACCTCATTCCGGTGATCGAGGGGTATTTGCGTGGGGACACTTTTGAAACGTATTCCCGTTCCCACCTGGTCGCAAATACGAATCGTACAGTGGTAGGGTTCAATTTGTGGGTACTCTCTTCTGAGTTGTGGAGAGAGAAAATTTAAAAAAACTGTGTTTTCCAAGAAGTATTTGATCACGAAGTTAGTATATGCAGGATGACGTGAATTTAATTGTCAGCTGATGATGGCACACAAAGTATTGGAACCTTGATTCCTTATGGGGAAATATTGTATATGGAAACCATAAAAATTTGTTAGATTTTATTTCTCTCCAGTATGGTCAAAAAGATTAAAATGGTACACAAATTATCTTTTTCGTGACGAATTAGGGCGATGAAATTAACGATTTCATCGATTAATCATCAGTTAATTACTCGATGAAATCATTAATTTTCTCATTTTAAACTTTTTCATTGTATTAATACATGAATTTGCCGGAGTGTGATATGATTCCTATCCTTGTATTTCACGAAGTTTAGCTGGAATGAAACTTCAATATTTTACTTTAATCAGGATTGAGGAAAACACTGAAAAACATTTTAAATGCTAGTGTCATCTTCACTAGAATGTTCACCTAGTTAAAGTGTTCGGCATGGGATTGGCGACGCTCAAAAGAAATTATTATTTGCATTTCAAGAATGAAAATTTATGACGAATAATTTCAGGAACCTATTATTTCTCATGTGGAAAGAAATCACTTTTAGTAATAGGTGAGAATTTTCCATTCGTGTCCGAACATTTACAATATTGGATAAAATAAAATACACTTTTCGTATAAATAAATACTTGTCAAAAACTACAAATTAAATGAATAGAATAACTTATAAATATCAAATAAATATATAGGTAGTACTTTTAGAAAAGCAATTTTAAAAACGTAGATGTAGCAATGGTATCCGTTCCGGTTTGTCGATTTTCATCATTCTGACGAGGGAATATTTGAGTTCGTACCGTCCCTGCTGTGTTGGTACTTGGGAGACTAGGGTTTATTGAAACGTATTTTACAAGCATTTATCTATGAATTTCTCCCCATTGTTTGTCGAAAAATATTCTAGAAGCTCATTTACTTTCACCCCTCTAAGAATTTTAATATCGGATACCCATTTTGAAATGATTAGAACTTGATACTTTTCCACAGATTTCTTTAAAAATAATGCTACCGATTTTTCCTTCGCTGAGGCATCAAGCGATGGTCACATACTTTTTAAATACATTTGTTGAAGAGTACTAATCGTTTCTAAATCAATAATGCCTCTAGTTTGGCTAGAGATTTCTCTTACGCATTATGGTTCACCAACATGTACCTATGTCATTTGGAAGTAATTTGTGTCTGTTTAGTGTCTGTGGTTCACGTCCACGGCCACAGAATTGCTTCCCAGTTCTTCACTTGGATACGGAGCGTGTTCTCTGACATATAATTCTTTTCTCACCACCTCCCCTCCCCCCCCCACGTGGGAGCAGCTGTTGGAGAAGGACCCATCCGTCCGCCTCGGGTCGCCCGGCTGTCCCGCAGGTGAACTGGTCGAACAGCCTTTCTTCGAACCCATCGACTGGGTTCGCCTCGAGCGGAAGGAATTGGAGCCACCCTTCAAGCCCCGCATGGTAAGGAATCCTCCATGCGTCTCCACCTGGAAGGGCATTCGTCTTCTTATCTCCCCTCTCCAATTCAATTCAACGAATTCCGAGAGCATTACAAGACGCCTTATACAGCGTATTCAGGAAAAAAAGGTTTGAATAGCACGACGCATTACAACATGGTATGCATGTAGCGACTGTTATTTTGTAAAAACTTTCATGTGAATGCTGATGAATAGGGAATATCTTGTTTGTCCGAATATTTGTCTGTCTTCGTCCATACAAGCTGACCTCACCGTATCTTCGTACCTTTGTAGTTCATAAATATATCCATCTTCTCCATTTTACTGTTTCTCATATGCCATTCCTGGCCTAGGTACTACTTATGGCGTTCTTCCCTCGTTGCGTCCCATTCGATCCAGCATACACCGACGGTATAATGTCACAAAACGTGTCCTATCATTTTCCCTCTTCTTTGAAGTGTTGTCTGTAGTTTTCTCTTTTCGCTTTCTCGTCGAAGTGATTTTTCATTGGTTGTTCATTTGCTCCACCCTTGTCATTTTAAGCATTCTCCAAATTTCCACTGCTTCCAATTTTTTTTCTACAATATATATTTCCACCTGTTTGTGTCCTATACTTTTGATTTACAAATGAAAAGAAAGGAAAAACTTTGTGCTCCACATAATGTTTTTCCTTTCAATTCATGATGAATAACTTCCACCAGTGACGCCTGAAAATATTGAGCCGACCATGTTAGCCTGGGGATAGTGTGCTCGACGCCTATTTTTTTAGGAGGTGGTGCGGAAAATGCATTAAATCGGTCAAAGGTCGCGGGTTCGAGTCCCACCCAAGGCATGGGAGTTGTGTTTGTCCAGATCGGTTTTTTCTATGATATGAAGAGGTGCTGAATGACTATAGCCGTCGATGAACCTTATAAAAAATATTGCTGCCAACTATTGAGTTGATTGACAAATGTTTTCCGTACTTCTGTTTCAGACCAATACTTTATTTTTACAATACGTTTACATCATCACATTATTTTTTATTCTTATTGGATTAATTTGTTTTTCCAGTCTGTTTTTTGCTATTTTGCACGCTAAATACCGAAGTTATAGCCTCGACCCGCATTGAAGTTAATTGGCTATGGTTTTAGCACCCGCATCTCATACGATTCTTTGTTCTTGCTTCTCCTCTGATTTTTCCGGATCCCAACATTGCTGTTGTTATCTATTTAGCACGCATTAATCTTCTGTCACAGTAGTTCAATCGTTAACGGATATATTAGAGGATATATTGATTGAATGAAGGGCAATCTACCGGTTAAGGTAGTTTTTTGATGAGTCTTGATGAGTACTCGCTTCGGCGATACATGTACTAAAATTGGAACGGTACAGAGAAGATGGAGGGTATATAAATAATATTAAATATATGTCGCATATAAGGTTAAAGATTTCTGTCACGACTGACTTCTAGGGCTTTTTAATAAATGGGATACGTTGTTAAACCCCGTTGCTTTGTTTGACTTTGGTATATCCTTTAACCCATTAAAAATTCTACCCCAAGTGTGCCGGTTCCTTTCTCATCGTCATCGACTTTGTCTTCTTCGTCCAGAGTTCTGTCATGTATTTATTTTCCGTCATAAAGATTCTCCAAATATTAATCCATTTGGCTTATCTCTGTATTCAGTGAGAAATTCCCTTCAGATAGCTTATATGTTCTGTTACTGTTCCATTGAAATGGTTCCTCTTGCTCCTGTGCGCTCCACCAACTTTAACGTTTATAAGGTTAAGCTGTACTCCTTAGCTGAGGTATCCCTGACATTTCGCCCCCTCCGCGTTATCTCACTTCGTACTCTACCGTAAGAGTTTCTCTCCGTTTCAGTTCTTAAAGTTTTATACATCCTTCCCTCATCTATCTGGTCAAGTATTTTTCTTCGTGATTCTTGGTTCTTTTTTTTTACATGATTACATTGGCTACCGACTTTCATACCGAATTTAATGTATTCACTTCCAAAAGTTCTGCCGTCCTTCGTTTGATCATATTGCAATGGTTTTTAAATTGTTTATCCAGAGTATCTTGAAACTTTATTATTTGATGTATTACATCCTGATGGTTTTCTTCAATTTCTTTGATTTCACTTGGCACCTCACAAGTACTAAATTGTAGTCACTGCAGATATTTTCTCCTCCCAGACACCTTTTGCAATCCTGTACTTGGTTTGCAAAGTGATGTTTTCCTATTTTGTAGTCAAGTTGAAATTTTCTTGCATCTCAATATCCATGTAATGCATATCAGTATCCCATCTGTACCTTCCATGATGAGAGAATTCCACCAAGTGAAGCCTGAAACCATATCCTATTCCATTTAGGTGGTTTTTAAACGATCTGTCTATCACAGATAAATTTGTTTTTTCACAGTACTCCGGTAACCTTTCGTTTTTCTCATTTTATATAGTGTTGTCAGTAATAACCGCTGTGTCGAAAGTCGAGAAAAATGCAATGAATAATTTAAATATCGGCGGAGGTGTTATTTACTCCTTTAGAGATAGAAATGTTTGACAACATTTATTTGAAACACTTTGAAAACTGAATCAAAAGAGAAAGGTCGGAATAGTTGGATTGAACATGCACCACACTACTCTCTGTTTCGCTTCGTTCAGAGATGAGTTAGCGCTTCCCCCTTTTGCAGAGGCAGTGCCTTAGGCCCGGGGTGATTGATGAAGGGACGGGGAGGAGGGAAGGGGGAGGGGGTCGTGGCTCTGCACACCTTAATACTGCTCTTCTCCAGAAATCCTTTCGATGCCGCGATCCTGATCATATATTTTTTTGGAAGATTTCCTTGACGGTGTGTGTCCATGTCAATGGAGCACATTAAAGCCGCGCTCAATCCTTTCTATAACTGCGCGAAATACTTTCGCGTGTATTTTTATTTCAGTCAAGAGACAGCATATCGTTTTTCATATATTGGAACGTCGCGTTTCCCCGCTGGAATAACCCCATCGATTAAAAAAATAGTCGATTTTCTTTTCTGATTTTTTTAATAGCAATTAATTATGGGTGAGCACATGTTTAAGTTTTCTTGCCGTCGTCATAAATGCTTTCGTCCCATCGAACTACGTAAATTTTTACAAGTGTGAGTGTAACGTCGGGCAACCGTTCAAATGTTCTTTATCCTAATTAGAAACCTTAAAAATAAAAGTGAACACGAACCGAGTTACACCATATCATTTGTCAACTACAAATCGCAAATTTTCTGTCATCAATGTCTCCTTAATCGGTGGGGTGATTATGACGCGAGAAAATTGATATAACGTGATAATAATATATAAATATCATGCTTGGACAATCCCTTTGATGACGAAAGAAGTCAGATTTATCATTAAAGTTCGATAATAAGGAATAACGAACACACATTTGCCATGCACGAGAGCATGGTAGCACAGTGGGTAGAGTGCTCGGATACTGAACGGAGGACCCGGGTTGATGTTTGCCCGGTTGTCGTCTCTGGACACCTCCAGCTAAAACCCATGATGAGTGATCTTCTGGTTACCATAGTTTCGTGGGACACCGCAGGTGGCACATAGAAGGGAACAGACTTTTATTTTTTTACCCCCTTTTTAAACCTCCTTTTATTGCCCTTATGTATGAATTTTCACACCCTATTGGTGTTAGTAGTATTGGATGAGTTCTATATTTCTATACATGTCATTCCAAAATTAGGTTTGAATGATGTGGCGGTGTCCGTTGCTCCCAGGATTAAAGGGGGTTTAAACTTATGGTACCTCACTCCTTATTGTCTTATATACGAATCTTCTTTATACAAATTTAATTGCTTCTTTGGAAAAAGGGTGTTCGGATATACTTGTTTATAGGGTCCATCACCTAGAATCGATTTTCATCGTTTTTATGAAGCAATTTATAATGCATGAAACAGCTTCCAATGGCATTCAGAATATTTATTTATCAGTGTTATAGTCAGTCAAATACTGCTCAATATTCATCACTTTCAGAAATACTCATGACTTTCTCATTACATATTATACACCTATCCCATTAAGTGGGCCTCCCAAAAAAGGACCATGGATTCTAATTCATCCTTGAGGTTGGAAGGTACGCTCTCAATTAGTAATTCTTATGGCTTCAAATGTTTCCGAAATGTACACATAACATACATTCCAAAACCTTACAGTACTTTAATATAAAAGTTTTGTAACACTTGATTTGCCATAATATTTTTCTGAAATCTTTACCGAATCTAATAATCTCTCTGTGGTAACCCTTTCCTATTTCTTGAATATGAGATATCGTATTGAATGATAATGAATAATCCAGGTGTTAGTAATGGTATTTTTGACATCCACCTTTTTCACGGTAGAATACTTTACCCGTTAATTATTTTAAATTAAATAGAATTGCACTTTCCGAGTGAGTCCATAAACAATTTATGGTCTTAATGGTAAGCAAATTAATTTTTCAAAAGTCCTAAAAACTTCTAATAAATGCCTTTATTTTCCTGCCATCAAAAATGTGGAACTTCACCTAATGTCATGCAATGTAATCACAAAAATTTTTATACATGTTTTGGTCGTTTCATCTTTCATCGTCATTTGACGGGATCGATTTCAAAGTTGTTTTTTTTTTCAATAGGTTTTTCTATCAAAGTTTTTCATCGAGGTTTTGTCAAACGAAATCATCCCTCTAGAAAGAATGCGATTAGATTGTTAAAATGAGATTATTGTTATGCTTAGCCGTCCTTCCTTTCCTTTCCTTAGAGGCATCCGCTGGACCTCCAGTATTTCGACTCCACCTTCACGATGGAGAGGCCGCACCTGTCACCGGTTGATCCAGAGATCCTGCGCTCCATGGACCAGAGTCAGTTCCAGGGTTTCTCGTACACGAACCCCAACGCCATTGACTGAGAGCTTCGTTTGTTAGCTTCTTTTAATTGTTGGTACCTGAGCCTTTTCAGGGAGATACGCTTAGGACAACGCCTACGGTGAGAAACTGAATAAATATTGACTACCCTTATAACCGATTCGTTGTGTGTGAATTACTTCGAGAGAAGTAATGTCGGCCGTTTCTGACACTAGCCCCTCTCTCGATGAAATGCCAGGCTATTCACATTTGATTTGCAAAAGTCCCGTCTTGTAGAATCAACTTCACCAACAAAAGGAAAAGAAAACAGGAGCTCTTAGAGTGCTTAAGTGAAATTCATTGGACACAAATGAAATACTAGTTACGGAGTTACATAACCATTTTGTTCTTAGCCGTTGTTTTAATTGGAGACAATGAATTCCAAATTCGATTATTTTGTAAATTTACAAGAGATAAATTACGGGGGCAAACAGATAATAACATTTTTGTTCAAATATTTATTATTCGCTGTTTTTTCAATTTTTAGGCATTTTTATTAGGCAATTTTTCCATTGGATTTTTTAAATTGCAATTTTAATGATATTTTCAACATTTAAAAAATGTTTTGCCAGAACTTTTCCAAATTTTTATTGGCGAAAATTCAATTGCTTTAATGGAAATCTTTAGCTGGAGATAGACTTACACTCAGATATAAATACTGCTCAAAAATGATATTTAAAAAGATGGTTTCCAAAGGATAAGTTAAGTCGTGTCGTGAAAACCCGGATGGATACTTTTAGTAATATCATGAATTTTCTATCAAATTGCTGTTATAAATTCTAAGACTATACTGGAAATGATTAAATTAATATTCCTGTCATTAGGAAGGAAATAATACAGATATATTGATCTAAAAGCTAAATTAAATCGCCAAATCTGATGTTTCATGTAAACGTTTATCATTTTTCAAGTGGAATATTCAATGAATTCAATCAAGGAAACATCAAAAGTAGTCCTTATTGAAAATTATATTTCTTATTTGAGAGTAATGATGTATTGTCATTTTCATTGTTGAAATGTTAATAAATTGTCTTCATTTTTTCAGGCTTGTTGAAACTTCTCCAAAAGGTGGAATAGATAGGTCATTTTCAGTTGCCGCTATTCCAATATTTCTTTTGTATAAGAGTAGCATGAGGCGTTCCTTACGGCTTCGTACAACGAGACATCTCTAAGGTGATTCTGTTTGTAAAAATCCCAAATTCATTTACGTTATTGTACATCAGGATAGTATCTATCCAAGGTGGTACAATTCAGACTTTCCTTTCAAGGTACAATAATGCTGCATGTTAAAATGTAAATATGCAGCGTTCGTAAGAAATAAGATGTATGATACAGCAACAATCGACATTTTAATTTATTAAGCATTTATAAAACTAAAACTGTTTTATATTATTACGCAAGTGGCTGAGTTACAAAGAGTAATTTTTAAGATCTCTTATGTAACATTTTATTACTCTGCTTCTTTGAATCTGACATTTCTCATTCCTTTGGTGGAATATCTGATCATCGATGGCCAGGTATTTGCCATTATGTGATGGATTTGTATGTAAATAATATCATAACACCGCATTAGTTTGTAGTTTTAAAAAAAGTTAACTATTAAGCAATAATAACGTTGCTTGGAGCTGCTGGAAGCTCATGTATGTGTACTTTGTAATACGCTACAATTAATAACGATTTTAACTGGTGATTGAGTACGGCCCAACACTGCATTTGTATACTTCGGCATAAGATTTTGTGATATATATTAAAGTTTTATACGAATTAAATATAACTTGTAACATTAAGAATGCGATTGTAACGGTATAAAAGTGTTATATGTATATTTGCATATATACATATATAATACCATTTTCAATTACGTTCATATATATGATCTATTGTAATATTTATGATCTATATATGACCGATTGGAATTCTGTTGGAAATTGAAAATTTTCACGTGGAATAATTTGGTTATCAGCGCATTATGCATTTTGAAAATAATTTCGAAGAATAAAAGAATTTCATTATTAAAAATTGATTTATTATAATGTATATTTTTCCTTCATGAATATGTAATGGTAGTGTTTCTCATTTTCACATTCACGCGTTAAATGCGTGGGCAGTTAATTTTTATGCAATTAATAGTTAATGCTGACGCAACGCATGGACGAGAGAGTATTGGCCCTCCAAGTATGAGAGAATTTTTGGTTTTTTTAGGAGTTTATAATCTCATTTACGGCCAACTCATCATCACGTTTTTCTGCCCCCGTCGGGACAGGTTTCCTCTCTTTGGTCCCTCCTCCACTCCGCTCTTCTCACTCGGCCAGCCTCTACCTTTCGCAGTTCCGCATGTGTACGTACTTTCCGCTTGCTTCCACGCTGTCCTGGAATTGCTTCTTTTTCCAGCTTTCCCCGCTTTCCTCCCACCACGCATTCCATCCCAGTCACCGACAAACAAAAATCTCCTCGGGCATTGTCCAATCCAGTTATTTATTCTTCTAATCTTTTAAACCAAATCCCTGCTGTCCTCCGTCTGCACTCCTCGGCACCACCTCGATCCTCGCTTTATGCCTCTGCAGCTCACTCCTTCCATCCAACATCTCCAGTTCTCTTTCATCGTCCTCCTTTCTTGAAATAACAAAAAAACACTTATGTTTTGTTCCACAAGATATAGCATACAGACCCACTGATTTCGACTCTTCTTCTTCTTCCTGGGTGTACCTCTCCTCGGACAGGTTTCAATTGCACTGCCCCCTCCGCGTTGTCCGGTCCTGTGCGTCCGGTTGTTCGTATGTTCTGCCCATCTTAGAATGTTTGTCACCAGATTGCCTCTCCTTCTTCCCCTACCTCTCTTTCCCTCAATCATTCCCTCCACCAATCTTTTCTTCAGGCAGTCATTTCTCAAAATATTCCCCATTCGGTTCCCTTTCCTCTTTCTGGCGTACAACCCTCATGATGCTTTATCGTTCATCTATTCTCTCTCCAACGCTTGTTCATTTTTCGCCTTTTCCGTCCACGGGGTCCTTTCCATTCCTCTCGATTTCGACTCTACCAGGTCGAAACGGCTCGGGATTCATGCATTCTCTAATTTTCCCAGCCTGCTTCAGGCGACCGTCATTGACCAGACGATGTTTGCCGCCGCTCAATCTGATTAAAACTTACATTCTGGGTTACTCTCACCTTTGCTCCTCACCATCGATCTTACCTGCCTGGGCGGCCCGTACCAGGAGTTTAAACTTTCGCGGGCATAAGTCTCAGGAACACCTTAGCCATTGAGTCTCCCACCACAACGATGAGGTAACCCGGCGTGGGCATTTATACGACTATGAACTTAAATACGTATCTTCGGATTTCGTTTCGTTGTCTGAGAAACTATGAACGGACATCCATTTCACTCTATTCACAGTGCCATTAGAATTATTGATATTGTTACTGAAAAATGTAAAGGTAACCTTGCGGTTGATATCAACCTGAATGGTGGTAATCATTTAAAAAATATATCATTCTGAGAAAAAGGAAAACGTACTCTGTATTTTTCCACTAAGATTTTTAATCTGGTACGACTAGTTTCAACGCTAAGGCTTCATCTTCAGGTAACGCTACGGTGCCATCTTAAACGCTACGGCGTCATATTCAACGCCGTAGCGTTGGAACTAGTCGTACTAGTTAAAAAATCTTAGTGGAAAAATACGGAGTACGTTTTCCTTTTTCTCAGAAATGGATTTCCACATAGTTATGCCTGAAAATATAGCAAATATCATTCTCCCACACTAGATGATTTTTTTTCTTTAGTCTGTTATTTTCGCCTGTCGGTTAACACATTACGAATACCAAGCCATATCAGGATACCCGTCGCTTTTTCGTGGACAAATTACGTGAAAGGATATCCCTAACATTCATCGTTACTTGGTTCCATTGACGCAATGGATAGCACGATCCGCGCGTGCCGAGTGTCGCCACTGATTTTACGAACACCTTTATCGTATCACCTAGCGTTTGGAGGACGGGACTTGAAGTCGAGAAGTCAATGCTTTTTTTTCGGACGATCGTAATTATTTTCTTCATGCTGTTAAAATGTTTTTTTTTACGAAATGAATGTATCTGTCACTGCTTTTTATTACTGTCTCTCGCGGAAACCTAGGGCTCCGTGGAACCCCGGTTAAAAAAATATTGTACCAAAGAGTAATTTTTGCAATTATTCGCACAAGCTTTAGTAACCTCTGCACTACCTTGATTCTGTACGTGTTCTTGCCCGATGTAGTTCTCCCTCCACCCCCTTCGCGAGAGCCGATTGGCTACTCTGTATGTCATTTCGCACCGCTTTAAGTCATAGAAAAAAACCCATTTGGACAAACACGACACCCATTCCCTGGGCGGAACTCGAACCCGCGACCTTTGGGTCAAGTGGCGAGCGCGCCACACCCACCAGGCTTGACCCGGTCGGCTATGGTGCCTGCACAACGGCGTGCACACCACTGCAGTGTTCACACATCCATTCATTTTGGCCTACTCCGGAAAACACCCGATTAGGCAAGTTTGCTCTGTCCCATTACACTTGAAGACAGATATGAAGTTGAACACAATGGGATCTAATAGTTTTGCATTTAAGTACGCGTTTGTGGGTAGCGTAGGAATGTCACTAACTCAGTAACATATGGAAATTTCCGGCCTCGGTGGCAGTGGGGTAACGTCCTCGTCTGCCAATCCGGGGGTCTCGGGTTCGGATCCCAGCTGGGTGGATTTTCGATTTAGGACATGGATGTTAGTGTTACAAAGAAATTGTTATAATGTCCGACGTAAATGGCCTTGTGCTGTGTGTGGGCAAATGGACAAATAAATAAATTTGAATGGCGGAAATGAACCTAACGTGCCTTTTTGTCATGATAGCGTTCACTAGATGATCTCAAGGTCAGGGTAACAACAGATCAGTCTAAAACACATAGTTTAATTGCATCCACATTTGAGGCAATGCGCTTGCTTTCCATCCTGAAGCATTCGACAACTTTCAATGTCAAGAAAGTGATGTACTTCCGATATTCGATCGCTTTGGTTATAAATGAAAAAATCGTACTTCGTTCAATTTCTGTCAACGCAGTATTATTCGCGTTCATTTATTAGTAGCGTAAATTTTTTGCAATCTGAGAATGAAAATTTTTCTGGTGCACAATCAGGTTGAAGGTTTCATAGAAAAATACTTATTAAATTTATTTCCAAGTCGGAAGAATAAGCAGCTAAACAACTTCAGCACGACGCATTGACGCGTCAGCACTCATGTGGAATAAAGTCGGCATATGACGAAATTAAAATTAGTTAATACTAATATCTCGAATCGGAGTTCAATCTGGTGATGAATAATTTATACTTTTACGATGGCAACCTACAGAATTAAAAGTTCATGGTGTTGTTTCAGTGAAATTTTAAAAATAATCTTGATACTTTAATCACAATATCACAATTTTCAGCCCATAGATATGTCAAGTCGGAAAAGGTTCTACTAAAATATCTAAATCAAGAAGAATATTTATTTATTTATACGACTTTTAAACGTTGAAAAATATTATATGACGAATCTCATTCTTAAATTTAGCGAAGACGTTAGTAGCTGATATCTAGAATTACAGAAAGACGGAAAACGTAAATCCCTTTTTGAAGACAAAACTTGAGAAAATATTATGATCCTATTAAAAATGGAAGTCGATGCCGACTGAAAGAAAAGTGGTGCATAAATATTTTATTTTGCGCGACATCGCATTAACTCCACAAATTCTCTCCACCATAATTATAAGCCCCTTATCTCTCTATCTTCATCACTTGATTTTCTTCCTCTGACACCTAGTCCTTGGCGTCAGTGCAGTTACAAATGTCTTCTTTCCATAATGCCTCCTTTTTGCGTTCTATACAGAAGTTCTTCACTTCATGACCTTTAAAGATTTCCTTTTGACTCTTCAAAATTTTCACTCCCCTCTTTATCTTTCCCTTCGTCTTTAAAATATTCTTTGACTCCTTATAATGTGTGCAAACCAGTTTCTGTGGCGTTTTGAATGATTTTCATAAGTATTCTATATTCCCTCACTCACTGTAAAGCCAAACGATCCTTTCCATGTTTCTTCACTTTCACATCTCTCATTGGTGACGATTTCAGTTTCAATGTGTGCCGTGCAGTGAGAGCTAGGGATCTATCGCATTCACCTTATGCCATTCTACTTCCTCTTACTCACGAGGAAGAAGAAGGAAAGAAGAAAAAGTTTGGATCCATTAGAGTCGACAGATTCAGGTCACTGAGGTATTATTTTTGGTACATGGCCTGATATCTTTCTTTGGTGGATCTATGTTATGTCAAGTTTTTTTCACGAAGGTTTGTCTTGATTTGCGGTGGGACAAACCTTTGCCCTCGATACCGAGTAATGTTTGGAAGGCAGGACTTCGACCACCGACCGTTACCTTCGGATTGTGCCAGTTGTGATTTTTTTTTCGTGGTTCCTATTCAGTATGCAAACGCCGTAAGTAAAATCATATCAATGCCCGTTTTGAAGGCTTAAAGAGGGAATGCTGAGATAATTATTGATTAGCAGTCTTCCTATAGTCGGTGTCTTTGACTCCTACTATGAGGATGGACGTAAAGGTCGAACGTGAACATTATCGGAACTGCAACTGATTAAATCGAGTTGGCAACTCATATGCCAATAGAATAGAGAGCAGTGCACCCGTTGCGTTTAGTTTGTGGAATGTGATTTGTTATTCATAGAGGCAACGGTTTGTGATTGGATGAAATTTTGTGAGAATATATTTATGCGGTAATCATTTAGAAATTAATGCTTAACTATTGAAGCGTAAATTACAATGAGATCGTTTTTAAACTTGTTGTTTCAACTATTATTTTTCGAAAATATGTATCATTCGTCTATTTATTTTTGATAATTCGCATAAATTAAAATTATTCTCAAAGATAAATCAGAGAAACGACAATAGTGTCAGAGTTGATCATGGGTGCAGTCGTCCGTATTCTTCGAAAGAGCCAAATTCCGCTCCCCTGATGTGAGAAATCTCTCGCGACACTGTCGCAATCCGGTATTGATTACGGCGGAGGAAATTAAATGATGAAAAGGGATACAAGACAACGTCAAAGGAAACAGGAAAAAGAATGACAAACCATTTTTCATTCATGAAACTTTTAAAACAACAATTAATGCATAATAATACATTTACCAATGCTTAATAATACTATAATAACAGTAAACACGCTGGATGAAACAGATACGTGATATAATTATACATTTTGGTGTAGCTATGGGGAACAAATGCATTATGCGAATAAAATCCCTTTGTAAATCCACATAAAAACATTCATTTGACCATCCCGGTTTTCGAATTACATAAATCATCAGCTGTTACAGAATGCAAGAGTACATAAGATGTGCTCTTGCGGTTGCAAGGGACACTGGGAAAAGAAAGAGGAGGGGAAGAGGAGAGCCAGAGATAGTGGTTCAGGTGGGGGGTTTAGAAATTGCTATGTAGTGGTAGTATTTGTGTTTATAGGGTGCTTAGAGGGCTATGGTCATTTCGCACCTCTTAAAATCATAGACAAAACCCTTTTCAACAAACACAACACCCATGCCTTGGGCGGGATTCGAACCCGCGTCCTTTTTGGGTTACCCAGCGAGCTAGCGAACGAGCGAGCTACTCCCAGGCTATCCCGGTCGGCCCAGGAATTGCTATAGAAGTTTACGTTGTTTACTGTAGTCATTTGGGAGGAGTCGATTACATCATGCCTGTTGTTCACACCGGGATGAAGTACATGCAGGTGATCAAAACGGATGTTACATGGTGATGTTGTACGGGCGATTGAATGGCACAAAAGAAAATATACCTGCTTTTACAATGATTTTGCGACCTCCTTTTTCAACAGTAAGAATTTTCATGCACTCCGTAACGACAAGTTTGCCCCCGAAAAGTCAATCCCGTTATGTTCTCAGTGAAAATACATTCGGTTTGAAATTGATTTTGTGACCGATGACCAGAGTGGTTTAAGGAGCACTTTGGTCATGTTGCAAGAGACCTAATTACTACATCTACGAAATACCGTGCAAGTCACCGCAAAGGCGAGTGAGTGGCAGGGGATGAGTCAACACCACAGGAATCCACTCCCTCTACACGAATTCAAAATTATTCACCACGCAAACAACTACTTTCATTCAGACACATTTAGTTACTTATAAATATTTTATTCGTGCGGGAACAGCGAATAAAATAATCAATCATAGGAAAATTTATGACGCGCGAAGTATAACAACAAAATACGCTAACTATCCTAATCAGAATGGAGATGAAAACACTTGGTTTTTCCGCATGAAAATATTTTATTACGACCTAGGTTTCGACTTGTTAAGTCATCTTCAGG
>WURS02000001.1:147473-161807 GCA_011762765.2 Rhinocypha anisoptera | reverse complement strand
GTGACGGTCTGGTGAGTGATTGTTGGTGTCATGTTGTGTTGTCTGTGGGTTGTGGCCATTTGTTTCTGTGGCAGGGCATTTCATTTGATTTCCTCCCTCCTCCCCCCCTGCCCTTCTCCCTAGGAAGTGTTGTGGAGGGTTGTAATTAACTCGAGTTCACCCCTCCCCCTCCTCACTTTGAGCCTAGGGTTACTTTGGTTGTCAGGGATGTTTGCAAACAAAATTCGATGAAGAACTCTTTATTCTGTTATTTATTTGGTTCAGAACTTCAATGTTTTCTTTTTCTTTGGTTAATATTGAAACTTATACTTTTTTTTTTGGGTTTAATATTTCGAGTCTTCACTTGAATTTCATTGTTTCACAAGGCCCTGATTTCTTTTTTTTTATTATTTCTACTTCTCCTGATCATCTCTCATACACATCTTTTCATTTTTGTTCACCACATAAATATGCAAACTCTCATTAAGAAGTGTGTGTGTTACTCTAGTTATATAGAGCACGAAGAAAGTCTTCTTTACTTCTGCATGGCGATTGTGTCCCCAAATAAAATCCACGAATGTCTCAGTTGGAATGTGGCATGACCGAAACGTAGATGTCGGTGAAAAATAATAGTGGGCCTCCCTCCTATGACACCTATGACCGTTGCTTTTCAAACGACACTACTATTCTCTCTCTGTACTCCACCTTATTTGACATTCTGTCGTGTTTTACTGCTTCATTGCTGCTGAGCTGCTCTATCATTATGTTGTTGGTACATATTTGAGTAGAATAGGATATATTTCCTTTCAAAGTACTTCATTTTTTCGTTGTGAGCATTCTTTGATGTTTTTGAGGGCAGCATTGCTTTCTCTTTCAAGCCAGATTTAGAAATGTCATCTTTTAGACACATTTCATTTCACTTTTAGTTGCGAAGCTTTTTTTTCCATTATGTGATCCAATTATGAATCTCTGTCATACATAATCATCATGGTGACAGTTTGTATATGTGCACAGGTTGCTGTTTCCTATCACTGAATTTAAAAAAATTCCTTTTCCTTCCTAGAATTTTGATGCATGCATTTTATATCGGCACCAGTATTTTCCTATAACATTCCTATTTCTCTATCACGCAAGTGTTGATGTGTTATTCCGTTGTCCTGTCACCGACTAGGATGCTGTAAATATTATCCTTTATTTGTTTGCATTTGGGTCATCTTGTCTAATTTGTATACCTTTCCATCCTCATAAGTATTATGATATATATATATATAAGATATTAAGTATATTTCTAGTTACTAGTGAATATTTTTTGCTGAAATAGCCTTTATAGGTCTTCATAGTAGTCTCATATGGTTTCTATGGAAGAAAATACCATAAAGTTATCCACACGTAATAATCAGTAAATATGAATTTTGAATTTGAGATAATAAACTTATTTGTCTTACTCCCACCCCCACCCCCCACCTTTAATTTTTTTCCAAGTTCTAAATTTTATTTACTGACAATGTCTAACTATAAGGTCTAAAAAAAAGCTCAGAAATCAATATAAAAAAGTAATGAGATGAAAGTTATTTTTTATAAAGAATGTGATAGTTTATAACAAACTATAAACCTAGAAATTGTTTCATGCATATCTGAACACCACTTGGATTTGATCTTCACCTAAATGTTTTCATAGTTAGTCTAAATCTTTTGGTTATTCGTATGATCTTAGTCATGAACATTTCTATATATATCATCAGTGTGCAGCATAATCTTTAGTTAAAAGAGGCAGAACACAAGGCATGAGAACATAAATAGAACAAAGTAAACAAGACAAACTTTACATGTAATTCTGTAACTGAATTGGCTGAGATAGGTGAAATAATGAAAATGTATTTAAATGAGCCGTAATCAGTTTTTAGAGAATTTTACGTACCATAATATGTTTAAACTTATTTATTAATGTTAACTGAGAGAAATTTTGACCATTAGTTCTTTAAAATTTATGTGTATTTTTAAAAATTGTCTCATTTTGGCATTATGACATTTTGGTAAGAATTAAAAAGACTTAGCATTCCAATAAATGATTTGTTCACTTGACTAGTTTCACCACAACTGTAGTAGTTACAAGTCCTACTTCAAGTTTCACTGGAAAATGCCACAGGTCTAGTAAAACTAGTCATGTGGATAAATCATTTCTTGGAAAGCAAAGTCTTTTAATTCCTTACTGACATTAAATACTGACACAAAGTAAATGCATCTTCAATTAACAACATCATGACATTCTTTTATGTAAGGGAAAACTTTTTAACTATAAATTTAGGTGGTTAGTTGAATATAATAACTTTAATGTTTTAGTTTCATTATGTGGACCAGGTTGAGTATGCTTTATTATTTCTGAAAATACACCATTATATTCAGAGTATAAATATTATATTCATATATATTCTGTAGCTATTTTTGTGTCTACCCTAGAGAAAGTGCCTACATAGTCTATGCAACCACTTGGCCCACTTGTGTAACCACTTCTTCTAAGGGTTGAACATTAATGTATCCTCTCAGTACATGCTCAATACACTCAATGTTAAGTAACCATCCCAATCTTAGGAGAATTATTTTCACTGCTGGAACGTAATGATTAGCTACGGACATCCCACCAACCCTCGTTACAGTTTTTTGAATTTCATTTTTAATCTCGCTCTCTGTTTTTGTTCTCTCATATTCCTCCCCAGGGAGCATGGATAAGACTTCAATGTTTAAAACACACAGACATTTGTACTCTTTTTTCTTTGAAGAGACAAAAATATTGAATTTGAAATTAGAAATATGATTGTGTATAGCACAATACTGAATCCACATGCTGAATACCTGCTTTTGAAGTAATTTTCTGCATTAAAAAAGTAAGATTTATTTAGGTTTGAAATGTAGAAGAACAAACATCTCATATTGCCTATATAAACAGTATGATGTTTTAATTTTGACTGATTGATTGATTATCTTCCACTGCAGTTCCTTTTGCTTGGACATGTAAAATATAGAAAATTTCTCATTTATAATGTGACTCCTGGAAAAGATGTTAAGGAATTTTATGTTTCACCCAATATTTATCTCTTTGGCTCCTGATATATTTCTGGCATTTATTGGTGGTCATCTTTAGTGAGGAATATTTTCTGCAAATTTATAGTAGCATTCATGGCAGCTTCATTGGATTGGTTCACCAGAAGTTGATGGCCTTGGTTGTTTCTGGGCTGTTTTAAGAAGATAGTGGCATTCATCATTCTGTTTTCCCATTCTTCATTCATTCTCATTGCTATTAGTTGCAATAAATTAAATAGTATTGTTAATTATGTACACAGTGCTTTAATAGCACATTTCTCTAAAATTTCTTCCAGTTAAAGATAATATATGATACATTTTGCCTTTGAAAATTTTATGGGGACATATTTTATGATGAACGAGAGGCATTATGATCAAGGCAAATTTTTCTTTCAGTAACCTTCTGTGTTTGTGAAACTATCATTCCTACACTGTAATCCCTTAGTCACTTTATGACAATGATGCTTAAGAAGTGACATTTTATTGAAGTTATAAAATTCCCTGATAATTCACAAAATGTTAATTCTGAAGTTGGAGATATTTCATCATAAGGATGCATGAATGTCTCAATAGTATACAAATAAAGTTAATTCAGCAGAAACTGATGAAAGGTTTGCCAAATTATTGAATGGCAATTGTAGATTATTACAAATTTTAAGTTTTCAGTAGAAACTCTAGCTTTAAGCATTAATGAATGATCATTTTTCTGATTAATGAAGTTAGTGGTTAAAAAATAAATATATTTTTTCAGTAATTTACGGTTATTTTAGATTTGTATATTTTTTCTTTGTACTGTTTCCATTTCCCTATGTATAAAGTAATTTGTATTTGTAAAAATATAGTAGAAGGAAAAATAGAAAGGAAGGCCGAAGGACAAATATATAGGGAAAATTATAAGAGGTATCCTAGCATCCTACCTAGGGGTGTGAGAGAGAGCTAGCACTGGATAGGAAAGGATGGAGGGGGCTACAGTTAACCAGTTTTCGGATTGAAGCACTGATGGTGATGAAAATAATTTGTATTATTTAGTGTTCTATTGGGATATTTTATTCTCATGACAGAGTTGGTAATATTGAATAGAACAAAATTTGGATTTCAAGTTGTAATTTCTCCTTCTAAGAAGCTATTTTTCTGAATTCATAGATTATTTTATAAAGGTTGCTAGAGAGCTATAAATGATTTAACTACAGGTCCTGCAATTGCTTATCAACAAATAATTAGGTTGTTTTTGTCACATTCTGGCATTTTTAAACATTGCTATTTCCTTGATGAAACATGCTATCTTTACAAGCTTTGCCCTCTGCAGATTTAGCTATAAAATCTATTTAAGGGTGTAGGTAAAGTTTTTGCTACTGACCCTATTTTGACAACATTGAGCATAATATGCATCTATGGTTGCTTAAACTCACTCAATTCTCATGTCTCCATGACAAGTGAATCTGTCTTCATTACATATCACCTAGTCCTTGACTTATAAAACACTCATCATAAGGAGACTACCAGCAAACCAAGTGGTAATTCACACAAAAATACAGAAAATTTTCAGAAACATGATTACCAATTCAGATACTGGTTTTCCTTCAGCTAACCCTAATTGGTTGGTGTTATGGAGTCCATGAATTTGTTTTCCCCTACAGTACAAACTACCTACCATTTTGGTCAACTCCCCCTCTCTGCTATAATTCTGACGTGACCTTTGTAATTTCAGCTGTTTGTTAGTCTTGCCATCTTAAAATCAAGGACTGCTGAATGAAATTACATATTTGTAGATTCTGAAGTCTTCTGTAATTGGAATATAAGTTTGCTATTCTGTTGTCAACTGGGTGTTTAATAGAGATTAATTTCTTTAAGCATTAATCCATAGTAGTTGCAGTGATGTTATTATTATTTGTTATTACTTTTGCCAGGTGAAATTTTTTGCTCTTGGCCTTGTTTGATGGACATTTGAATTGCATAGTTTGTTCTCTTCAGCACTTACTCAAATTGAGATTACTTGGATTTTTGTAAAGGGGCTCGACAGCTCGGGGTCTGCATATTGGCTTCGTGCTCTCTTTGCCTCTATTACTATGTTTGTCACCTACATATATAAGAGGCAATACATTGTACAGTCATGGAAGCATGTAATTTCTTGGCGCCTCATTAGATATTTGTCCATTTTGTCCGGTGTGTTTGACAAACAACACTTTACAAAACCAAATGAAACTTGCACACTTTCAATTGGTAATAAAAATGACCAATTAGGTAGCTAAAACGGTTGATCGTATATTATAATGGAAGCCTTGTAGGCATAACTCTTGCTCTAGAAGTGTATATAGTGGTCTCATTCTTTCTTTTTGTTTGAGATTAGTTTTTATTTCATTATTTTCAAATGATTATTCAGTTTTCCATATTCCCAAGCAAAACTATATTAAAATAATCAAGATAGTATGTTTTGCTTGCTTTATAGCTTTACGGATGCATCTTGGCCAATGAACTATATACTCTATATTCAGATGTAACTTAATGGTATGCATTCATAATTAGGGACAAGGAGTTGTGGAATGAATAAATATTTTGTCACTAACCAAGAGATATACTTATATTTCCAGACTTTCTTAAATCTTCACTCTTGTCATAGTAGCAGCTCAGTTTCTCATTGTAGAATTCAGCTCTTCTATATATCCCACTTTTTGTCTTTTCTAATGAACCAGTGAATTGTTCTTGGTCATTAATTTGTCTCTTACATAAATCATTGAGCAGTTGTTGAACTACACAACACATTCAATACAAGGTAGGATCTGCTTTGTTATTAACATTGAAAATTATGTATTATTTTTTATCATTTACACTCTTCTGCATTCAAGGCATTAGTGGTGTTGGCATATTTAAAATAGCTTTCCCTCCACCCAAAATACAGTTCTCTTATTTGCCCTGTTAAAACCAAAGAACAAACATTTAGTTGATTCCCATGCTCTCA
Organism: Rhinocypha anisoptera; assembly: GCA_011762765.2. Lineage (NCBI taxonomy): Eukaryota > Metazoa > Arthropoda > Insecta > Odonata > Chlorocyphidae > Rhinocypha > Rhinocypha anisoptera. Next base: position 155,794 of record WURS02000001.1, on the reverse strand, counting down.
TGGTTACTGTTTCATTATTTTACACTTGTTCTCTCATTTTTTCAATTTAGCAACCTTAGTGTGTCAAGATTCAAAATGCTGAAACATTTTCAGTGGAAATATTCCAATCAGTTGTAAAAAATTTTCATTAGCTATCAAAATAATTTAAAACTCTACATGGTTTGTTTGATAAAGAGCAAAAACAAATTCTTAGAACTTATAATCAGGTTTATATACACACTGTATAAAATCTATTTCATAGCGCAGAGTAGCATGTGATTTGAATATTTAATTTACAGTCACTATTATTTACATTAATATCAGTTTCTTCACTACTGTCATTAGGTGCCATATTACTGAGCCACATTGAAATTTTTGCTCTGCCGTTAATATTGTAACACCATAAAATGTCCACCCTTTCTTTAAGATATGATAAATAGTGTCTTTGGACTTGTTCCTTCATGGTTTTTTATGTTTATATTTTGGCTCTATGGGCTTGTTGCATTCGCATGTTGTGCCAGGTAGCAACTGTTGTTCAACTGTTATTCCTGAAAGTGCTCTTCTAATAAGCCAAACAAATTCATGCTCTTAAGCTGCTCTTATTATGTACTTGTCATATTTATTCTAATGCCTATTTACTATTTTCGTAGATGGTCATTATCTTGAATTCCTGACATTTGCAATGTACAGTAGAAGTCTGCTATAGCGAGTATGGCTTATAGCGAGTGTGTCGCTATAGCGAGTGATCGTTTTGCGTTGGTTGGTTCTCGTGTTAAAACATCGGGAGTTCCGCCGGTTATTATGAGAGGTCATATCGGCAGTATCGCTATAGCGAGTAGGTTTTGCCGTAGTTTCTGTTGGGGTTGCATACATCACAGGATTCAAACTCTCGTTACATTGTCATGCCATGCGAATCTACATTGTAAGGAAGGCTTTATGAGAGACTTTGTGGTGATTTTACGAGAGGTGACTTTGTGATTTTATGCCAGACTTTCCTGGGCAATGACTAAACAACTTATCTTGGAATCTGTGCTCCAGTCTGTTATTTCCTGGTGCTATTTCATCCTTATAGCCGAACGATCAGAATAAAAGAACATATGGAGCGGTGAGGGAGAGTCTGCCAAACAACAGGAGGTCCCTGTTTCATCGACAAGCAAGAGAAGGGATTAGTTGAAAGTCAGGGAGGTGGGGGGTGAAACAAACAAGGTGGAATCTACTTTTCACCAGCTCTAACACAGAGTGAAGAATGTCCATTGGGTGGTCCCATTTGTCTGTGTTGACCTTAGCAGGATGGCCAATCTATTGATCCTCCTCTTATTTATGGAATCATAATTTTTAACGGATCATACCTTATCTATGATTGCCAAAAATACTACCAATGCGTAACGCACATTAATTATGAGTGTGTGATTTTTGGTGACAATATTTAAAAAAATTTTTAATGGAATGATCTATTTTCAATGCATTTGCGGATGGATTGATGCAACTACTTCATGGCTCATTTTCGCCCACTTTTGGTGCCGCTTTAAATGTCGAAAAAGATGAATTTAAATGACTGTCGTCTATAACGAGCATGTCTTATAACGAGAGATTTTTCGTCATTTATCAGCTCTCCTTATAGTGGACTTCTATTGTATGTATGTGAAAATTCAAATTTTTTAAGTTAAATATTATGTACTATGATTTTTTTTTACCCATTAATGAACTGTGTGAGTGATTCTTCTGATAGACGTGAACAAAATATGAACATGTACATACATGAGAAAAAGGAATAACGTACTACGTATTATTCCACTAAGATTTTTAATCTGGTACGACTAGTTTCAACGCTACTGAGTCATCTTCAGGTACATGAAGCAGTACGACTAGTTTCAATGCCGTAGTGTTGAAACTAGTCGTACCAGATTAAAAATCTTAGTGGAAAAATACGTAGTACTTTATTCCTTTTTCTCAGAAATGGATTTCCGCATAGTTATGCCTGAAAATATAGAATATCTACGTACATATTCTGTTTATAGCTTGAATCATTTGCAAGGGCACACCAAATGCCCTTTCACAGCTTTTTCCTATAACTTCAAGCATTATGAGTACGAATGATACTTCAATTCAAGTGTTCACATAAGCTTTGTAGATGTGCCATGAGTTGGAACGGAATATGTGATGTTCTTTTTGAACAGGAACCCGCTGGCGCAGATGGAGGAAGAGAAGAGGGAGCATGAGGTCAAGATGAAGAAAATGGAGAGTGAAATGGAGCAAGTGTTTGAGATGAAGGTTCGCGAAAAGAAGCAGAAGCTACGTGACTCGGAAGCTGACGTGAGTACCTCCTCTGCCTCGTGAACTCGAGATAAGGAGATGCACGTATTGGTTCATAGGTTTCCATGGAATTGGTTCGATGATTGGGTTCCCTGGTCCAACTGCTAGCAGGAGAACTAGTGAAGCTGTTTCATTTCGATCAACAAACATATTGGATAAAGAACCCGATCGTGCAGATGTCATAATGAGAAGTTAAATGTGGAAGAATGGTTGCCAAGGGTTTACTCTGACACTTGTGTGTTTGATTTCGTAAAGAGGTTCACTCATCATAGTATATATTAAAAAAGGTATAATTATTTGTATTTTGGTATCTCTTCATTGTGCCCCACATTTAATTTAAGAATGTGAGGGTAAAAGGTAAACCACAAAGATAATACTATTGTTCCGTATAATGTTTTTAATAAGCAGAAGAAAAAGAAATCAGGTTTTCAAAATCTCTAGTTCTCTTGTATGAATTGTGTGAGATCCGACTGATTGAGAGATGGATTATTACTTCTAAAACATTAAGCTGAAAAATCTCCTCATATCCTCGAGTGGAAAATTTGAGGAATAAAAATTTTTTTTAATGCCACTGTTCATCTCAATTATAAATTTTCACATCATAACATTTCAAGACTTTTATTAGTCTCATTGACAAATATGGGAACTTACCTTTTACAAGACATTTCAGTGTCATGTAAATTAACACATGAATGGAAAAATCATTGATGTATTAGAAGTCATTGATGCATATCAGGTCTTTCTTGAGACTGTTCCCTTAGGATTATTTTTTACGTTAACCATTTTTAGTCCTGTTATTTGTAATATTTCACTGGCTTGAAAGCATTTGTTCAACAAAAATTTCCAATTCCAGATACATATTTAAGAATTACATAGATATATGAACTAATTGGTTCTTAGATAAGAGTATTTTTCATATGAACAAAATTTATTGTGATAAAGAATTATGTGGTCTTAAGAATAGAGAGGAAAAATAGTACGTAGGGGGGGTGGGTGGAAAGTGACTATTAGGAGTAAAGGGGGATGTTTGATGCGAGTACATACTTAGAAAAATGTCTTTGAGGCAGGTTGAACAAATCCCAGGTGGATGATCATGTGATGGCGAAGTTAACTTCCTAAGTTATCACAAGTTCTGTGCCCGAGAAATTAGCCATTAACCTAATGGCTTACAATTTTTTTAATTAAAAAATGACCATCCCAAATTAGTAGTCTTTTACAAATTTGAGTATTGCAACATAATCTGTGCATAATAGATTAAACCCAATTTTTAAATAAAAATGTGCTCAAATGTATATCGATGCATTGCAAATACCATATTTACCCGAATATAACATGACCCCCTTTTTCTGAGTCTAAATTAAAAAAAAAAGTTCTAGTTTTATTTTACGTTAAATATGGTTTTACAAAAATATATAATAAATGTTTAATTACCTTATAGACCCAATTACAGCAGAAACCTGAATTTACACAACAAATAGAAACCTGAAATGTCAGTTTTTTATAAAATCAAACTATGTAAAAATGAGATAATGGCTAATTTTGATAAATCTTTTAAGAAATTATGATGCATCATAAGAAAATACTGTACTCATGGTCATCATATCTATTGTCACTACAAAGTGATGCATAGATTTATGTATTTATATTTTATTTATGCATATATTCAGTAATTGCAAATAAAACTTTAAATTATCACAAATTCAGTCTGAATCTGTGAAGTATTATCCATACTTTGTAATTGACCTGGCAAAACTCTATGCCTAGGGTCACTTTCTGTCTTATCATGATGTTCCTCTCGCAGAAAATATTTTTTATGCCTGCTGAAAAACTCCTGCTCATCTTTATGAATAAACCAAGATGCTAATGACAACGTGTTTACTGATAAACTAAAATGCTTCATCTATCTTTTGCCCAAGTGTTTTTTATGAAGGCTCAGAGTTCAGCCAGAAAAATGAAATAAATCAAACAAAATTTGCCGTAATGTGTGAATTTTTTATTAGACTAGAATCTATTTTAGGAGAACTGATGATTTGATTATACAAAAAAAGAGCATTCTAGAATCTAACTCGGCCACCAATAGAAACTAAATCCGATAATTCAGAAAAATAAAACATGGTGAATGTGGTCGATTGAATTTAAAGTTAAAATAATGTTGCCTCTAGGCAATGTTCCCTGTACACTCGTTGTTTGATTAAACTAGTTGAGGTTTTTATTAAATGGTGAAATTGATTTTGTTTCTCCAGTTTCATTTACAGTGATACATGTAATACATTTTTAGTAATTTTCATTCTATTTTGCCTATTCTTGCAGCTACAAAGAAGGCATGAAGCAATGAAGAAGGCATTGGAAGCACAGCAGCAGGAGCTAGAAGAAAGGCGGAAGCAATTTGAGAAGGAGAAGTCATCATGGGAGGCAGCCAATGGAGTCACACTCGATGAATTGCGAAGGCGCTCTCTTGAAGCTAATTCTAAAGAGTGAGTTTTCCCAGCAGTGGTGTAAATCTATGTATTACATTTCAGCCCTCTCATATCAAGAAAAAAGATTTATGATTATTGGCTACTATGTGGGTAATAAAGTTTTGAGCATGACCATGGTACCTTATTTGGAATTTGTATTTTTGAGGCAATATTTTGATTTTGAGAAATAAATACTGTAATAACTACCTTATATTTGGAAGCTAATTGGAGATTATCTTTACTTTGTAACACATCTTCCTCTATTATATGCTTGATTCCAGTGGATAATTTTGTATTTTGCTGCTAAATATTCTCACCCAAAACCATTTCAGCTGCCAAAATGTAGTGAGTTCTTTTGTGAGTTTATGTATTTTATTGAGTGCAAGAGAGATGGTTTCAAGAGAAATCCTACTAAAAGATAATGCATGTAAAATGACTCAAGTTTATATTTATGCTTTTACTAATGTTCAGAATTTCCTATGCCGAAGGTAAAAGGATTACGTTTCTGCAGATCATAACCATGTTTGTATAAGTGATTGGGTGGTTAATAAAAAATCTAGGAATAATTTTAGGTTATAAGTGAAGTATAAATAATTTATTCTATTTGGGTATCCATTTAAACAAATTATGTACAATAATAAATTTTATAGTGTCTCCATCTACAGTGTGACACTCATCGACGGCCCTAGTTCCACCGGTTCTAGTTCCAGGTTGAAAACTTACAGGATGCACTTTCATTTCTGAGCATGATTTTTAACACACAACTAGACAGGAAATCTTAAATATTTTATTTTTCAATTTAGACATTTGGATTAACAAAGAGCACTCCTGTTGATTTTTAAATTTTTAGGGTAACATTAATTAGCAAGGCAAAAAAAGAAATTGTCAACAAAATCACAAGTGTGGGCATATAACTAGTGGTAATACCAAACAACAAAAGTCATACGAAATAAAAAACACAAGTAATCTAACCATTCACAAACCCTTTCTGATGGTGGGGTGATTGAATATGGAGGGAGACTACTTAGACATATAGGAAGGTGCTTCCTGATGAATTTCTGAGGCATGCTGAACCAAATCTGCTTCATTGAAGAAAGAGGCGAAAGCTGCCTCGCTGGAGAAATAAAATCCACTGCTGCTGGCTATTTCCGGGATGTAGAGGAGAAGAAACTTTACTCAATCTCGAGTAAATGACCTGAAGAAGGCATACCCAAACCGAGGCCCAATCTCCCCTCCACACTTGAAATCCTTCCCTCGTCATCATGTTGTTGTCCTGACACAAGGAGACAATTAGGTCAGACCCCAAAAAGAAAATAACCTGTAATTACACCACATTATCTCATAAAAATGGACTGAGGGACCAAAGGGAAGACCTCATGGTAGTATTTTTGTTTATAGGGTGCTTCGATGGCTATGGTCATTTCACAACTCTACAAATCATAGAAAAACCCCCTATTGGACAAACACAACACCCATGTCCTAGGCGGGGCTCAAACCAGCAACTTTTGGGTTAGCCTGCAAGCATGCTACCCACAGGCCGGCAGGAAGACCTCTTCCCTGAAGAAAACTATGTCTCCCTATACTATGTATAACAGTGATCACAAGTCCTCTTACCAGCAACTCTGGTCTTCTCATCCCTTGCTAGAGTGTCTTTCTCCTAGCAGGTCTCTGGCAGAAAAAATAACTATGTAATTACATAATCTTACTTCCCAAGAAAACTGCTAAGGAGGGTGGTAATAATAACGATATTGTCTTTTATTATGCTGAAATTAGGACCATTTGGTCCTATACTTACATTTAAGCATTTGGACATTTAAAATTTGAATTTTACTAGGTAAAGTATATATACCACAGATGGTAAGGCTAGGTACCGCTGTTCTCTGTGCAAAAAACTATAATGCATTTTGATATGAAGGTACCGTTAAATTTTTGGCAGATATTTCACATACAATGGTACAGACATGTTTTGCTGATTATGAACTGGATTGATGCTGAATCATCTCTACCAAATGCACACAGTGGTTTATCTTAAAACAATCTGGAGGTTTTTGGTAAACCATTCTTCTTCTTATCATCATTCAGTCTGCCTTCCAAGTTGCCTTGTGGATGCGAGGAGGCCCTCTATATTTTTTTCATCTTTCCTCGCATCTTGTTTTCTCCACATGACTCAGAGGCCAGGCAATGCATGTGAAAGTTACATGTTTAGTTTTTGTGATACAGCCCCTAGGGAAACTGGTTATCTTAGTGCTTTAAAGGAGGTTCTCGAAATTTGAGACAAGAAACATGTGCACTTAATGTTAGATGAAACATGGAATTTCAACAGGCATCAACCTTTAATTTATATAGAAAATATACCATATAAAAGAATAGAAATTATATAAGATGCAAGCAGCAATCTGTATTCTGACACAATGATATTTTTAAATTTATTCCCCTTGCCATTGCATTTTGGTTATAGAAGCAGTCAGTGAGTCGAGTTCAAAAAGTAAAATAAGACACATAGCTTAGGGATGGATATTATCAGAAAAGCAAGAACTGCTGTCATCAAAGTGTCACTTATTTTAAAATTAAATTAAAATTTATTCATTCCATAGTATAATTAATTAAGTATGGACATATGTACAGTCATAACTTTTACTTTCTCTGTGACTATTATGGCTGACCTAATGTACTGTTTCAAACAAGCCTATCCAATGTATAGTCACAGTAGTAACAAAATTACATTTAACCCTTAAAGTGCCAGCCCCTATCACCTGGCACATGTGAAAAATGCCAGGGCTTTTTTGTAGAATTTGTTGATTTACACATTTAAATATGCATGTATAATATATACATTAATAACAATTTATCATTGTCATTCTTTTTATATAAACTCCTAACATGGGGTTAGTAAAATATTTTATTTATATTTTTTATCTCCCGAACAATTAAAGAAAAATTAATTAGCAAAAAATCAGGCTGATAGATCGGCCTGCTGGCACTGGCATGAAGTTGTGTAAGAAGAAAGTAATTCATAAGTCATTATTAAGAAAGTACACTGGTATGAAAACAGAAATGAGATTGCAGATGAATAAAATACTATCATATGCAATACTAATGTTCTCCACATGTCGGGGACAATTTCACTTTATCTGTTTTTACTTGAATGGCTCTGCAACTTTTTCCCTCAGAATTCCATTTCCCGATTCCCATTTCCCAGAATATGTGCTCATGTGAAAGGGAAGGGATTTAACAAGAGGCTTTTTCTTTGTCTGCAGGGCTGTCGATGGGAAAGAGAAGAAGAACAAGAAGAAGGGGCTTTTCTAGTGGCTTCCAAGTGGAGTGTTCAGTGAATTGCTCTCTTCTACCATGCCAGAGAACAATCCAAGCTAGCCCTCCATGGATATGATGAACTTCTCATTCCCCCCCTCTGCTCTGGTTTGCGTGTCTCTCCTCTCCTCACCCACCAGAGGAGAGGGCACCCTCGTTGGTTGGATCTCTCGTCAGTACTCCAATGAGTGGTGGTGGTGGTGAGCGTGGGGGGGGGGGGGGGGGGTTTTTGGGGGGATTTGAGATGGGAGGGGGGTGGGGTGG
>WURS02000001.1:112532-128109 GCA_011762765.2 Rhinocypha anisoptera | reverse complement strand
CCACCCACCTCCCTCCCTCCATCCCCCCCCTGCCCCACACAGCCTGGCAGTCTGCTCTTTCCCATTGTTCTATATCAGCCGATTTTTGTCTTTCTTTGAAACAACAATGCACTCCACTTCCCTGCATGTGCTTTCAACAAATGAATGTGCTCTAACTTAAAGTTCAGATTACATGCTTGAAGAAACCGGAGCTATAATGTAGTGACTGCTAGAATAATTGATTTGGATTTTGGAACATGAAAATTTGGACTTTATGCAAATGCTCAGCACATTGTTTTACGTTAGAAAGTAACGGAGAGGTCTTGGAAACTCGGAAATTGTTAATGGGAGGAATCTCTATTTGTATCTCTACATGATATGAGATAAATGTTTGAATACAAAAATGGAAATTGCTAGAGGAAATTGAGGTTCATTTAAAAAATAAAGAAGAAATAGGTGATGCTTGGGTGCTTAAGAAATGGTTGCCGCCATTTTTGATAACTATAGGTGGGGTTTTCCTAAGTGTAATATAGATTTTGATGAATTAGATAGCATAGATTATAATTCATGTCTTATACCTCTAATACATATCTAATTTTAAAAAATCCAATCCATGGAAAGAAAATAATGCTCAATTATCCATTTTTTCATGTTCATGAATATGTATTGAATGCAATAATAATTTTTATATATTACCTATGTTTTGAAATCAGTAATGGGAAAAAAATAGACTTGGGTAATCAAAATTTATTCAACTATAAAAATGCTACTTCTCAAGTTAATGATTATGACATTGGATTCAACTGATGTGAGAAAATTTACACTTAACTGGTGCCTAAATATCGGTCAGACAAGCATGTATTCTTCTACTTTTAATGACCATGGTTAGTGTTGAATTTTGGGAGTCACTTTTATGACATTAAATTCACTTAAATGATTGGAAATAAGGTAAACTTTTTGGATATTACATGTAAATCTCCTATTGTTAATTACATTATTAATATCAGAAACCTTTTTTATATCTTATTGCTCTATTTAATATGAAAAATATCAACATAACATTGTACTTATATTTTTCTAGCCACCTAATAATGAAAAAAACTAATTTTTTCACAATTCAAATTTCATATCACCAAAACTTATTTGATTCTTCCAGGACACAAGGATGGAAAAGGTTGGAGAATGAATGCCACCGTGCTTACCGTGCCTCTAAATTATTCAACAATATTTATCTTACCCATAGATGTTGTATATTTTGGTCATTGCCTTAGGTCAATTTATTCCACAACCGTGCTACCAAAGCTGCAAAGGACAGCATACATTTTGTCATTAGGATATATTTTTACTTAAGAGTTGATGTCCAAATTTCAGGATTTCACCTTGAATTGTCATCAACTTGTATTCTAATATTTATGCAGTTGTTTGTGGTTCCTAAGTATGGAGAAAATATGTGCAATTATGACATACATCATTAATTAAAAATTGTTGTAACCCCCTTGGGGAGCTAAAAATTATCATTCATCTGTAGACATTAATTGCTATACCCTAATGCTTAGCTCTGGATTATTGCTTGCTACATTGCTAAGTGCATATGCATTTCAATAGTTAACATATTTTCTCATGCCACTTATATCATGTAAACAATTTCCTATCTTGTTTTAACACAAATATGTCAGTTTTAGTTGTTAATTGGAACAAATGTGGAGGACATGATTTTTGATCTTAAAGAAACTTTATTTTGCTGAATAAGGAAGCAATAGATTATCAGATCCTACTTTAAATGCATGAGATGCAGATGGTTACAAAAATTCAGTTTATGTAAAAGCTTAATTCTGCCTTTTATCATTACATAATATTAACATTTGAAAAACATAACATTTACCACACTCCTCCTCATTTAAAACCTGCTTATTATGTATTTTTTCCAGAATACTGTGATTATTTATTGAATATTTAGGAATCAATTAGCATGTTTTATTTCACAGATACCATTTACCAAAGCAATCATGCAGTGCAATCAAACAGATTTTACCTTCAACACATGCATTTGCTACTTTGATTGCCAGGCTGTAACCATTAAATATTTTTGAGTATCAATTTTCAGTTTTAGCCACCAGATGCTGTTGAAATTCAAATGCAGGAAATCAAATTTTATGGTCTAAAACAAATTGAGAATTGCTACGGTCTCAAGAAGTACTTTGATCACTTGAACAATTTGCTTAACCTCTAAGGAGAATATAAAAATATCAAAAAGGAAAGTTCCTAAGAGTCATTTAAATATTTAATGCATCCTTAAGTGACCTTCATTAAAGAGGCATTTTTGCCAGTGGTATCCCATAAAAGTCCAAATGAATCCAGAAAAAAAGTCTATCTGGTGGCAAAACTTAATATCCCCTACCAAAATTCTTCACCCAAAATGTCCCCCCTCATGCCAAAAGTACTGATCTCATCAATTTTCTAGATCATGGACTTCATTTGTGTCCTTGGAGCAATAAGGAGATGCAACCTCTCAAACGGAAGGGCAACTAGTACAAAATGGAGGAAGCAGTTTTACAAGGAGGATTTGAAACACTTATTGAATGAATTCAATAACCATTTCAGCATGTTAATTGTTCAACCCTATTTGAATTCATGATTCCATGAACAATCCAAGGAAACTCTTGAAATGACTGAACAATTATTTTAAAATGCTGTTACATATGAAAGATCTAAAAGAATGTAATGAATCTCACCAATGCATCTGTTTCTATCAGTTAGCTGCCTGAACAAATTTGCAATTATCAAATAATGTGTGTCACATTATCCTGTGATTGACTCAAGGGATAGTTTTAACAAATAATGATATTTCAATATATTAAGTATGGAAATGCAAATTTAATTCCTTTCATATGTATATGTATGTGTGTATGAATATATATATATTGGTTGGAACACTAGTGGAACGTACAGAGACACAAGACACAAAAAGAAACAAAACTCACAGTGGTGAAGAATTTTCGATGGCACCACCACCTTCATCCATTCAGGAGAGAATCTCTCTGAGAATTCTCTCCTGAACGGACGAAGGTGGTGGTGCCACCGAAAATTCTTCACCACTGTGAGTTTTGTTTCTTTTTGTGTCATGTGTCTCTGTACGTTCTACTAGTGTTCGAACCAATATTATTTACATTGTGAACCTTTTTGAAGTGATTATATATACACATATATATACACACACACACATATAATATAAAAAGGTGGTCAGAATCCTTTACACCAAGGTCTGATTTGCATATTGGAATATTAACCACTTAAACTCAGCATGGATTCAATAAGTATTTTTGCTTTACGAGTGGAGTGATTGATCCCGCTTCATTGTGCATGAACAGATTTTGTGAAGCAAAGACACTATATGTTTCAAACATGAATAGTGCAACAGAAAGATGAGAACTTTTTTTGGAACTCATGTTGTGTAAGAAAGTCTCACAAAGATCAAGAGGTCATGAAGAAATCAGTCTTCCAGAATATGCATTATAATCTGGCTAAGCAAATATTTTTGGTGGAAAAGAGTATGTTAGAATAGCAATAGAATAGATTAACTTTGACAATGATTCATTTTACACATTAAAAGAGGGAACAGGGTACATATTGTAGATTTTAATCACATCTGGTGCATATGTATGTAAGTATATATAATACCCTGAGTGTGCTATGTGTGTGGCAGCCTATGTGGAAGCTGCGCTGACACTATCCCGCTCTTTGAAGTCAAGGACAGAAGTGATTTTTTTAGATTCATTGACACCAACAGTGCTCATATTTCCATTGACATATCTCTCAACATCCTTATCAATATGTGCTTCCATACCCATGCATGCACACATGCTGGCTTGCCAAGAAAAATACACATTCTGCGTGAGACTGAGAGGGACATCCCCGGAAGGATTTTATTTCCCCCTAATTAATTATTAATGTTCTCTTGATTTGGACTCGTTCTCAAGATGTTGATAATTGCATTCATTACCCTCAAGTCACTCTAGGATTCAACTGCAAGTAGGATTTTTATTTTTGATTGAGACATTGGCGATGGTTTAATTAAACCTTTTGGGGGAATCGCCCAGTCTGACAGCAGTGTTGAATGAATAATAATTTTTTTTGAATGGGTAAAACTCATAACTCAGGTACCGGTGAGGAAGAGGAAGTGCACCATGCCTTTACCAAATGCTGTTGTTTAACTCGAAGTATTGTTACTGTTTTACTAAGCAAAGCTCATGTGAAATTATAATTTCTTGTACAATTTTAGTTGTTAATATTGAAGCTGGAAGTGTCAATTTCTGATGTTGTAAAAAAGAGATGTGGGGCCATTCTGAGGAAGAAATCTTCCTCTATTTTTTGGTTTATTCATGGTCGCCTTGTGACCATATTTTTGTGGTGGACCTCCACTCATTGTTTTCTAGTCAATATTCAACCAGGATTAATTTGGGATTAACTGACCATGTAAAAGCAGCTAGAAGACCTGAAATATTGTGTTCATTACTTTCCAAGATTATTGTGTATGTTTGACCTTAAGCATCTAGAAATTATAATTTAAAGGCAAACTCAAATGTTTGCTTAAACGTTCCATTTCCAAATATAACTGTCTTCATTCCACAAATTAGGTATGTTTATTGTGAACATCACCTATTTTCAATATAAATATTCTGCATTATTGCTACCGTCATCAATATTTACATTAATGGAAATAAACTTTCTGTGTGCACAAAATTCTAGTTTTCACTTAAATATTGTACCAGAGATTTCAAAGGGCAGATGTCAATCTCAGAGTAGAAATAACAGAGTTGGTAACTTTATACTCTTTTAATTTAACATAGTAGCAACAGACTATTGGTTTTATGAGACTATTATAATAAGATCTCTGAGGAGTTAATGTTTTATTTTAAATATAAAACTTGTAAAACTGATAAAGTGTTGTAAGTGTAGGGAATGAATCATTATTTTGTAATTGCTAATTGATAGATGATAAATGAAGTTTAGTGGAAGTAATTTGCCATGTTTGTGGCCAAAAGTTTCACAATTCTAAATAATCATCATCTCTAAATGGGATATTAGATGCAGCACTCTTTGCATATGGCTCTGAGGCATTGACACCTAATCGATGAAGCTGTCAATAGTGTTTAACTGTAATGAAAAAATTTATCATCAAACAGTAGATTAATGGGATAGATTCAACTGAGACTGGCTACGTTTATAGCTGGCAAACATTTATTCTCTTATATAAGTTCCTAGGACCAAATATGGTCAACAGTAATTTTCACTGGTTCTTCTCGGGAGTCAGTTGCACTAATTCTGAGGTTCTATTGAACATGGCCTAAGTCAATAACTATGGTACAACTCTGGAACATCAATACTACCCTAAACAAATGAATCATGTAATTTAAATGAATAATGAAAATAATCATGGGGAGTGTGCATTCAATTGCAATCAATAGTCAACATTGAAAAATAATAAAGTGTCTTTGAATTTTTGATCAGGTGCTATTTTTGTGCCTTTGATAGGCAATGGAAGATGGAGTATTATCATTGTTGTCATAAAATTGCTGTAACTTTTGGATGTTTTATGATACATTGTAAACTCATACCATTGTGGAACGTGTGGGGTTGCATCACAGAGCCATCATTTCAACAAAAGTGTGTCCTATGATGTATTGTGTATATTTATAATTTAGAAAATTGCCTATCATCTTGCTAAGAAGCTTTATAAAAACTCTTATAATTGGTAATTTAAATATTTAGTGATATATCAGCATTCAACATAATGCCATCGGGATAAATTGAATGAAACAGTTGAATTTCTGGAATTTCATGGTGAAGCATCTGATACTTGCCTGGTTTTGAAATGCAGAGAAAAACATTCCTAGTGTTAATGTACCCTCCCATTCATCAGACAAAACAAATCAGATCGAATTCACCATCATTTCATACTTGAATCCATATTACATATATATATATGTATGTATATATATATATGTATAGATAATGACATTTGCTCTTTTAGCACTCAGGTACAAGTGTCCATAAGTTTTTAGATGTTTTTTTAATTAAACTACATTCTACAATGCTAATTAAATAAAAAGCATTAGACCAGCCTCTTTGCATAGATGCTCTGGTGTGTTTTGCTGAATTTCTCAGCAATTTTTTTCATATATCTTTTCATTGAAGGATTAATACAAAATGTGGAATTTTCTAACACATTTTATGAAATATTAATTTTTATTGCCTGTAAATCCCAAATTGCTGCAAACTGGTTGTTTCTCAATTGGTTGTCTTGCTTTGATGAAGCATTGATGAAAAATGTACATTATATCAAATTACATTGCCACTGCACTAATGTAAAGATATAATTGGTTAATATTATATTGATACCCTTATTAGGGTAATAATAAATGTTTCATTTTGTATGAGTTGACGAGTTACTTGGTTTTACTACACTGCATTCCTAACTCCGGCCTAAAATAATTAGGATACACAAATGATGCAAATTCCCCTACTAATTTCAGATTAATATTTTTCATTAATAAAATATGTTAATATCATTTCCAAACATAATCCTTTATACTAGTAAATGAATCATTTATTAAGTAGTCCTTGCTGCCTATGTGACAACTCCTGAAGTTCTGTTGGTCATATATGGCCAATATATCTATATTTAGCGTTAGTTAGATCCCAGAATCCATATTATATGTAATATGGGTTTGGGGATCTAACTAAGGAACCCAGATGTGATTCCTTTCCCATTTACTTCCCTCAAATATAGGATTAATAATGCCTTTTTTCATTTAAAAAACCCTATGGCATATCAAGAAATTGCAAAGAAAACATGTTGTACATAAAAATATTCTGCATAATGAATGACAGTGGGAATAAGTTATGATGTAGTGATGCAAATCTAACCTGAGGCTCATGAAAAAACTACATTAACCGGTAGATTATACCCTTCAATCAAATGAAAGTGAAGAACTTTAAAAACTATAACTTATGAGTGCCACTGATTTTTTTAAGGAAACTAATTTTGTATTTTAATAGTAAATGGTGAAAACACTTGTATACTCATATTTATAATTGTATCGTCTTCCCAAGAGGATAATAAAAGGTAGGACCATAAATTGGATAAAGCTATAAAAAAATAAAAATAACATTTTTAAAGGTCATTATATTTATTCAAATCTCTTAAGAATATTTTCCTTATACTAAATATATCAACTTATAAACACAACTTATTATGAGAAAAGGAATAACGTACTCCGTATTTTTCCACTTGATTTTTAATCTGGTACAACTAGTTTCAATGCTACTGCGTCATCATCAGGTACCTGATGATGACGCCGTAGAGTTGAAACTAGTACCAGATTAAAAATCAAGTGGAAAAATACGGAGTACGTTATTCCTTTTCTCAGAAATGGATTTCCACATAGTTAATCCTGATAATATAGAATAGAACTTATTATGATTTTTACAGTGTTTTCACTTGTGGCTGATATGAATCTGAACAAAATTCTGTTCAATAATACTTTGTTAAAAATAGCTTATTTTTCTGTTACAAAATATGGGCAGACCTCTCTATCATAACCACCATTTACCAGGTTATAAACTAATATTATATCTTAATTGTCCTTCCTTTCAGTCTGTTGACATTGTTTTCCTGTGGTAGTTTCATAAGAACCACGATTCTCTTTCACCGACACAATTTTAATTCCTGAATAAAAAACTTAGTATTATAATTTTTATAGTATGCAATGTCTTTTACTTTTTTAATGAATGCCCCATATATTTTTAATATGGTGATAATGTGTGTAATGTCTACTCAAATTTACTCCAAAAAAGTTTGTATTTAATATAATTCAATGATATATATTCAATAATATAATTCAAATGATAGAAATTTGGAAATTATAAAACAAATGCAATGATAGGAACACATAAAAAGACAAACACACAATTTGGTTGAACATATATAATGGAAAACTGACAAATTCATATGAGAAAAAGTTTTTTCCTCAGCCAGGACTCGGAGAGAGGATCTCATCAATATCACGTTGAGATGTGCTTTAGCCCACTACACCACCGAGGACTCTTCTCATTAAACATGAATTAGTCTGTGGGAATCAGCTTACTTGCCCTGAGGCATTCGTTGCTGAGATTCATACAGCTTTCGAAGAAAGGACAAACACAAGGGAAGATAGTAACAGGGAAGGAATAATATGAACACAAGGGCAATAGAAGAACACAAGGGAAAGGAATAATATGAACAGACATATGAATTTGAAAGAGGTAGTGCGTTTACAGACATTCATAGCCGAAGTAGGAAATTTAACCCTTTGGGCCACATACTAACTTATACAGAAATAACCACCAGTCCGGCTGAGGATAAAACTTTTTCTCATATGAATTTGATGATTTTCCATCATATATTTTCAACTGCATTTTGTGTTCGTCCTTATATGTGTTCCTAACCAGTTCCTAATTTCCATCATTTGAATGATGTATTTTCACCATTTGGGGGTTATTTCTGTAAGAATGTATGCATATATATATATATTAGTATACATATATTTATATTCGACCTGACATTGTATTATTACAAGAATGCGGGGACATCCAGTTACTAGAAGCTACACCACCCCCTGGATTCAGGACTTTTTCGTGTCCGCCTGAAAACTCATGAGGTAGTGGATGTGTAATTCTCATAAACAAAATAATACATAGATCCATACACTCACAACCTGAACATACCATCCGGCTTAGTGGACACATACACTCGTGAGTGATACACAGCCTCTCTCACAAAATACTAATAGAGAATGTTTATTTACCACATGACGACAGAACTGCCTTCCAATGATAAACAGACCTAGAAAAACACATCACACAATCTCCTTCCAATTTTGTGATTTGCGGTGGAGATTGTAACGTAACCCTAGAGCCAAGTGACAGAAGAGGATAAAAAAGAAAAACGCTCAAGAATTGCAGCCACTACGAGCCAGATGTTCCATAATTGTAACTAACAGATGCCTAGCTAGAATCAGGAGACAACAGACCTGCGTACACGTTTATTGGCCTTGGTCCCAACTACGATCAGTCACACCTAGATCAGATATATATTCCACAACAAGAGAGGCACAGGTGGAGATATATCCCTCCTTTTCTGATCACCATGCAATGATTTTAACAACTCAAATACAACCCCCGACCACCAGTGTGGAGACTTCCGTTGCGTTTGTTAGGTCAAAAACATTTCAACGAAGCTATTATAGCGATCGTCAGTTTTTATACGGAGAAAATACAAAAGAAGAAAATAAATGGAGTATTTGGGAAGGACTGAGGTCGTGGTAGTCCAGTTGGTAGAGTGCTTGGCTACTGACCGGGGGACCCAGGTTCGAGACTGGGTGACGACCCTCCGGACACTTCCAGCTAAAACCCAAGCCGAGTGATTTTTGGGTACCACATCTTCGTGAGAAACCATAGGCAGCACAGGAAAATGAACTGGCCCCTCTACCCTGATGTGTGAATTTCCACATGCCGTGGGCTTAGTACTAGGTGAACTCTACCGTCACTTAACATACCAACCTTCGGGTTGATCACTATGGTGGTTGGGAACGACTAAAGGCGGAAATTAAAGTCACCTGCTGCCGTTTTATACGAGAGACAAGAAACCTAGAAGAAAAAACTACACAGATTAGTTGCAGCGGTCGTCGACGCAGGTACTAAAGGATTCTGCACCCGGGATGATGCTTTAACTTTCAACTACCATGCTCAAAAAGTTACATGCAGCGTACGACCATTTCGCACACACCAGAACCACCCAATTGAAATATCTTCAGGCTCAAGTGTGGATCAAACCCAGGATACGAGTCTCTCATAGCAGCTCACCATCGACCTACAAGATCTCCCCTCTAACAGCCATACGGCATGAGAACCGTACAATCAACAACCCAGAAGAGGTCTCCCGAATGGTCCACCAACATTGGACGCAATTTTTCACCAAGCCTGACCCAAGCTAGAACTTTCCATCTCAGAAGAAGAACTGACTGCAGCAGTCCACGCCTTGAAGAAAGGAAGATCTCCGGGGGTGGACGGCATCCCAGTTGAGTTTTACAGTTATTATTGGAAATATTTAAAATGACTGTTCAAAATAATAGCAAAGGAAGCCATGCAGACAGGAATATCCCCACTAATTTTAAGCTAGGCCTAATAGTACTCATACTGAAGAAAGGTGTAACTGGCGACCAATTATATTAATGAATGCTAATTATAAAATTTTCAGCAGGATATTAACGTCCAGAATGGCCAACATCTTCCCCACCTCGATTAACATCGACCAAACATACTGCATACCAGGATGGTCACTGTTTTGAAACACACATCTCACCAGAGACGTCCTTCAGTACATGCATATAACAAGAACGCCATTTGGGATTCTAAATTTAGATATGCAAAATGCATTTGACAATGTCAACCATGATTTTATCCATACCGTACTTACAAGGCAAGGCTTCGGACCCAGATTCATCAGAATCCTGATTGGACTCATCACCCGAGGTGCAACATCAATCGACTAGAGGATCAACTAACTCCTGCATTTTGTGTGTCACGAGGGTTAAGATCCTCTCTCTGGCTCCTTCACCCTCGTCCTAGAGCCGTTGTTGACAGAATTTCGATCACACTTTTCACCCTACACCCTGACACTCCCTGGTGCTGACCAACCCCTAGTAGTATCTGCTTACACCGATGACATCACAATATACGTTACAAAGGACCCCAGATTTGATGAAATCAAATGATTTTTGACGAATATGCCAAAACCGCCTGAGAAAAACTAAATCTACCTAAATCAAAAGGCGTCTTCCTTGGAGAATGGGAGAACAGGAAAGATTCTCCCCTCGGAACCCAATGGACACCCAATTGGAACTCTCTTGGAGTGAGCCTATCACCAGAGGGGAAAGTTCCCAAAGAGTTTTGAACAAAACTACTAGGAAGCTTAACGCAAACCCTAAACAGATGGGAGAAAACTAGACACGTAACCTTTTTACATAGAAGAACCAGACTAGTAAACATACTAATTGGCTCTAGGCTCAAACACGCCCTTACATTCGGTCAGCCACCCCCATCTTTTTCTGCCAACCTAATCAAAGCAATACTTAAATACATATGGGGCAAGGTGCATGCACTTCACCCCAATTACGTCTTCGGCCTGCGAGAGTCGGGCAGACTGGGGGTAACACATCCCGTAGTCCGCTCTACAAGCCTAAGATTAATACACACACATAGGCTCCTCACACAATAAAGTGAAAAAGACCCATCCCTGGCTTTAGCCACCTAGCTCCTCTCCCACACCATTCGTCTACCCCCCAGAAATTTCATCTCCCGCCTCCTACTACAGAACTGCCCCACAATAAGAGAAGCAAAAGAATCATCGTTCTACGCATCCGTAATAAATGGTTGGTATACTGTAAACCCATATCCCCGGACCCCCCAACCCAATAGCCAATCACTACTAACCATCCCACTCATACCTTTCATTTTGTTTCCGATACGTCCTGGAGCAGATCTCACTTCGCTAACTAAACACAACATACACTAATACAGTGACATTTACGAAGAAACAGGCTCCATCCATGATTTCTCCCAAATCCTCATTAACGTCCCATCAGCGCCACACCGCAGGAAATACACAACCGCATGGAATGCGGTCGTCTCCGCAGTACGAGGGGTCCGATTACAGGCAGCACTATCTCCAAGAGCCATTAATATCCAATTTAACCACCCTATTGGTCCCAAAAGGGGAACTAGAAACCCCATCTTCCTAAGCAGCCGATCGGAGTTGCGATGAGCACTACTACCACGACTCCTAGGCTCACCCCAACTGCTGGGCTGGTCCTCGCTCCAATAAAGGATTCTCGCCCACCCTGGAGGGTCTCACAGCCCCTTGGTGGGAGCGGAATTCGCCTGGCTGCTATGGCATGGCAGGACCCTCGCCCTGTATCGAATGTTCTGGAGGAGCACACTAGAGTCACCGAACTGCCGATGGTGCGGGGTGAAGGCAGACGAGATCCACATCCTGACGGCATGCGAGACAACAAAACCTTAACAAAGATTAAAAATAACAGAGGAACTACAACACTCCCCTGAGGAACTCCTGACGTCACCAAAGCCTCTTCCGAAAAGTCTTCTCCCATTTTAACTCTTTGCTTTCTACCCTTTAGAAAGTCATTTATCCAATAAACTAATCTATTGTCAATTCCCATATATATACAATACACAGAAAACGAAACAAGAACAGAAAAAAAAGATTACTGAAAAAAAAGATTAAGAAAAAAATATTAAAAGAAAAGATCTACTGTGGATATTTCGATGATATATATATATATATATATATGTTCATGAGAAACTCATTCGAACACAATATATAACAGCCACAGGGGTGGCGACGAAAAACGTCAAGATGGGCTGACCCATCGAAATTATTACTTAGTTACTCGTGAGTGTTATTTATTTTTGTTTTCTATGTTTTTCGTCGCCACCCCTGTAGCTGTGTTATATATATATTGTATGTATATACAATATATATATACATATATTGTATATACATACAATTGTGTATATATTTTATACACAATTGAAGGAAAGCTCAATGGAGCAATGTATACGGCTTTCGACGGCAATAGCACATGAAAAACACAGAAACAGAAAACAAACACAATAATATTCAAACCTAAGTTTGATTAGCGAAGATAGAGCCCACTTCATAATAAAACTACTTCTACATTTGCTCTTCGCATAAATGAGCGAACCGTAATGAAAATTAGATCAGAATTATAAAATTCATAAAAAAATATCAGTAATTGATTAAATCAAATTACACGATGCCAGGATAAAATCGTTGATTGCACAGCCTGAAAAGGATAAAACTACAGTACTCAACATAATATGGTCGGTTTATTGAGGGAGGGATATAGAATTCTCCTCGTACGCGGCCCAACGGACCGTGTGAAAATTCACGCATTTGGGAAATAAGGGGGCAAAGGTTCCTTTATCCCACCAATTTTTGACACACAGATAATCACTCTCAGCTTGGAATTAGCTGTAAGTTTAAAGGGGGCTCGAGAGCTTCCCTCCTGGACAACACATCGGGTAAAGTTAATCAGACAAAAATGACCAAGGGACACTCACATCTCATCATGATCTTGTAACTTATTAGAAATCAAATCATATTTGTCTTTTTTTCCATGACGTCAGGGGTTTGCACCTACCATCTAAATCTTCTCCTCTCCAATCTCTCTCTTAAGGGGGAGATGCTCCTCTTCCCTTCATCACCATAGTTTTCCTTGCTAATTGTATCGCTTATACTCTCGTTGGGTAGATGAAGGGACAATCTATCCGTAATTTCGCCACAGTGGAGTTATATTATTTTTATTTCTTCTAATATTAATCTTACGTCATCACATCCTATATGCTTCCTCTTTGATACGGCCATGACCAAATGTCACAATTCTCTCTTTATTCCGCTTCTCTTTCTTTTCTTAAAACTTGTTGCTTAGACTAAATAGGCAAAGGCAGAAGCAGAAAGATGTTAAATTTTTACAATATTCTAATTTTATTTGGGCCAGGTGTACTATCTATTTAACTGGCCTTCTATATATCATTTAGGAGTAGGTCTAACGCCTAAAATCCTCAGATATGGTCCCTTAACTTTATGTACTCGCACCTTGGTTATTGATTAATTTTAAGTATTACAACTGAAGTTTTTAGTATTGTATAGGAACAAATGTTATTAATGAAACAGTATTACCGTCTCTGATGATAACCAAATGTGATCAACGACAAAGGGCAAGTATACCGAATCAATATATTGCAATTAGTGTCTTTTAGTTCGTGATGAACTTCTGTGGGAGTGGGATCGCGGTTTCCAGAAATGCCTTTCAGCAGAGACGAGGCAAAGGTAACCATTGTAACATTATTATATCCTTAAAATCATCAGCTTCGCCTATATCCGTTAATTAGACTTTCAAGTAGAAAATGTCAATCGCTCTTTAATTTGATAGCGGAGAACTGTAATATTTGAGGAGGATGGCGAAGGAGTTTAATATTCGAAGAGGATTTTGACCACACTGCAATAACGGTGGAATGAAGAAAAAGATACGATACACAGGAAAAATGTGTCGGGGGAATCAAAGTGAAGCGAGGAAATAGTACCATGATTTGCTTTGCGGGCGACGTAACAGTTAAAGAATGTAAACGTGTAAAACCACGTATAACATTGACATCGATGGTACGAGTACTGAAAAAGTTCATACAACCTGATGATAAGTAGGAACAATGCTTGAAAACGTAGTACTCGGAAGAGAGAAGCTGACTGCAGATGTCATGCTACAAGGGGAGGATTTAGACCTAACGGAATCCTGCAGTCCCATCGAAAGCAGCTATTACAATGGGTGACGGTGTTAAGCGAAATGTAGTGGAAGACAAGCATGTTTAATACACAAAGATGTAGTACTGTTCCACAAATTGAAATTTTATGTAGAGTGTACCTGATGATGGCCTAACTGCCGAAACGCGTTGTAATAAAATTTCAATTTGTGGAACAGTACTACATCTTTGTGTATTAAACACACAAATAATGATAAGAGGTTTTCTCTATGTCAATTCCAATGTAGTGGTTACACCAATTATTTTACGTGATCATAAACGGTCATTCGAAAAGCATCAAACCATAAATTCTTTATCGCAAGCGTGATTTTGCGGAATCTGTACTGATATTTGAGGGATGACCAAGTGTATTCTCATGTTATAATTTCAGTTATCATTTCATAAGAACTATTCGTATCTTTGTTTTAATAGAAGTTTATATTGATCTGCATTCATTAATATTTATTCCTATATCATATTCAGTCCGACATTGTGCAGAAGAATACGAAAACTATGGATGAATTATATATATTTCCGCTGCTACAAATAAAAATATATAGAGGTTCCGACTCACGTCGTACTTAAAAGTATTACACTATATCTATAGGAAATATTCGTGGGATTCTTCTTTAATTTTCAGCCGAAGTACTACTCGTAATTACTCGTTTTGGATGAAAAACCTTGAATCTTATCCACATTTACATCTACATAATACCCTGCAAGCCTCCACAAGGGCGTGTGGCAGGGGGTGAGCCACCACCAATAAACCTTATAAACATCTTCCAATTTATTCGAATACAAATTTAGCCACCTGGTGGTAGCTGGTGACTCAAAATGTATTGAATTTTATTGCGGAGCCGTGGGTGAACGTGAAGGAATGAGATTTGCCAGCAAAGGAGAGAGAAGTCACGGAGAATAATGTTTGAAATCTGAAAGTCATGGAACAATTGGTTTGTAGCCTTCATACCTCTGGACCATATGGAAAATCGTAACTTTGTGTCAGACTGGTGAGGAAAGTGAGTTTCTCTCAATTCCACGTTCCATTCCATTCTTCGATTTCATTAGAACTCTCGAGATCCCCATCGGGTGGACTAAATGAACACCCCCCCCCCTCCTGTCCCTCCCTCTCCGCTTTGTGCCCCGCAACAATAACCCCTCC
>WURS02000001.1:73465-106871 GCA_011762765.2 Rhinocypha anisoptera | reverse complement strand
ACCTACCAAACCGACCCCAGGGTTGAAGATTGAAGTGATATACTAGATCGTCTATAAAATGGATATAAATTTTCATGTATTTATTCATGGAAAGTTAATGTAGAGAAATTGTACCTCGAGGGTAAAAAAGCTCCGGTCTATTGAGCGGGGTTTTGTCGATTTTGACTAGAAGTGAACCGAGATGATAAACGATTTTCGGTTTCTGTTACTCGCCATGAGGGGAAAGACCTAAGATAACATGTTAACATAGCGTGCCCATGAAGATTTCGATGCTAACTAAGTGCACCACGACTTTAGAGATGAGAACTTAGAATGTGTGCAATATTAATGGCCCAATTGACGATCGAAAAATATGTTGTGCCCCTTTTAAATTAAAAAACTTAAATGTTGTCTTATGATTGTTTGATTTCTAAAAGTGGTTCGTAGTAGAAATTTTTTCATCTAGGGCGGCATTGCTAGTCACCCTACATTTTACCCCTAAATCAACTTCTATTTTGAAAATGTCTGTTTTCTGAACCGTATACTGGCGGTAATAATATAATTCTCAGCCAGAAGGTACCTGGTTACGTCTAATCCTATTTTGACTGCTTCCCTCTCTCCATTCCGTTACCTGTTTCCATTGCGACGCCCTCTTCGCCCTCTAATCTTCAACACCATGTTGCCTTCGTCTCTATATCTCTCTCCCAACCACTTACTCCCCTTTGTCCTCCTCCGTCCGGTTCTCGCATATATGTGTTCCGCTGAATTTTCTTGTGTTTTCACGTCCCCCCCCCCCCTCCCCCAACCGAAGTGGAAGAAACAATGAGACCGTCTTCAGTCAACGGTATTCAAGATATCACGTTTCCTTTTAATCTTTTCGCTCATATCTCAATTTATCAGCTCATCCAGGCTCTCCTGTGGTGGGCTGCAGAAAGCCCATTACTTCTATTTTGGACGGTTTTCATTGTCTCCTGTCTTAAAATCCTATGTGTCAACCTTATGCAATACATTATATTTGGTTTTGTCGGGTGACGGATACATCCTCTCTATTTTAGTCACTGCCGTATTTCCGTTTCAAGCAGCAGAACACAATGCTCTTATCTAGGTCTTGTCCCTTTACTTTTTCTTTTTTTTACCTCGCATTCATTAATTCAAGGTTCTCACTCGAAAGCCTCGAATATGATCAATTAAGTATTTCATTAACAGAATAAGTATACATGGGAAAAAACGATATGGACGATTGCTTCCAGTGGCGTCGTCACAGGTTAGAAAGGGTAGCGCTTAAACCTTTTCTAAACTCTGACGAAGGTGGTAGCGCCACCGAAAATTTAACAGCAATTTTGTTATTTTTTTGTCTCTCTGTGTACTCATACTTTTAATTAAGCAACTATATATATCTTTTGTGTTAATGTACATATATGTTATATAAATTCCAGTATATACATATATATATTCGCACACACGAGTACAAGTACTCACTTATACACACACACATAAAAAGAAACACTTAAAAGACTCTCATTGGGAAGCAATATTTCGGGACTTTCTTGCCCCTTCGTCTGTCTGCCTTTTTCGTAATGATATAGAAAGAAGAATATATATATTATATATTTACCTATATTTATTTATTTATATGCATAGATATAATTTAAGGAGAAGGTGTTTTTGAAATTGGGAGGCCTGTAGGCACTCGACGGAAAGTGGGCGGTGGTTGGTGGGAGTCCTAATGCCTAATGGATTTATCGATTATCGCTTTTATGAGTGTGTGCGGTTTCTTTCGCCAACGCCAATTGGGAAAACCCGATCTTCGCAGGCCAAACCGACGGAGAGAGATCGCGGCTTCCTGGCTTTCACTCCTTACTCTACCACGTGCGTCAAACGCACGATTTTGAGAAAACCACGAAATTAGTGCCGCGAACAAAGGGGGCCTGAAGAAGTCAGCTTCTGTTTCTGTCCACGCAAGTAGTAGTCTTGTAGAAAACAAGTAACACTCGATGTGCGTTACATAATAACACTGCTGTGTATTAAATGTTTATCATCTCGAAGACTCTATCAGGTATTTCCCCAGGCAATTTTCTGATAACCACGCCTCGCTTCTCCAAATCAAGATCAATGTGTAATACGTTGAATCATCGAATCGGCGGCGAATTTACGGATGATGAAACCTATGTCTATGCGTTTTGGGACGGATTGAATCAACACGTTGTCCTTTACCCTATGGTTACTTTATAAAACCTTCCTCGAGTCGTCTATCGTCCAAAACTATGCAAAAGAACTGCATCCTTCCACTATTCGATTGGAATCGTTGAGATTGATTCCAATCGCTCGGACTCACCACGATTGAGATATTCCACAATGGGATTGCAATCTTCTCGATTGGAAAGGATATTTCTTCAACTACATCAAAAAAAAAATGATGTGGCGCCACAGGATGGGAGAATGATAGAATGTGATAATCCATGCCCGCAAAGGAATCATGAAACCTGATTGGCACCGGCACCCAATCGTAAGCTGTCACTCGCAAGGAGATATAAAGTTTCCCATTCTTTGGGAACAGCCTCATTCCTTTCCTTTTCACCGATCCCACTATGAGATTATTTGGACAGATTGATATCGTATTTTGTGATAAGGCATTTATTTACACTGTGGGTTCCTTTCCCCGATTTGAAATATTGGACAAAACATTTAGAACCATGCGAGGAAGACTACATTGCTGACATGATTTTATTCTTTAAAAAAACTTTTACAAAACTCAACACGGTAAAATTTGGTTTCAGCGTCTAAATAAATCGTCATCATAACGTGCTGAGAACTGTCTCCCCATTCCTTATATATACAGCATGGTGAAGGAATGTTTTAAATATGTGGGGAGTAAGGTTGAAGGGACGAGTCTAGTTTTGAATATGGTGCAAAACACAAGGGGAGGGAGGAGGATAACTGAAGAATTTTCACTTTTCCTCACCAAAGTTACAATTTTTGGAGACTGGACGATGCCGCTGTTCGGTGATGATCCCAGGGAAGATCCTGTGACGAGAGAGACAGTCCTCCTGTCTCGTGGAAAGGTGGAGATGATGGAGGGCTCCGAAAATGGAGAGCTCTCCAGGAATCACGTAGCAGTTTGGGAGAAAAACCAAAATTTTTGGGCTAAGTACTACAAGTTAATGGAAAACCGGGGATCACAGGCACTTATAATCATTTATAATTCACAAAAAAAATATAACCAGTAAGTCCTAGGTCTTCTGGGGAGGCAGGAAACCACTTCCGGTTGAACCACGTGTCGACCAGGTGGCGACCACGTGTTTTACAAAATTTTTTTTTTTCTTGCCCCGATTTGCCTCAAATTCGCACAGTGGGGAATTGTTCACAACACGGTATTACACTTAAAATTTCTTACCGTAGCAGTTTGGGAAAAAAACCACTTTGGCGCCAAATTGTCTGGGTTGCCCCCGGCTGCAGGTAGCGGCTCGAAACTCGGTTGGAGGAGGTGCAATGGCACTATGGGTACACTGTAAAATTACTGTATTGCTGCGCTAAACCAGTTCTGAGCAATTGCAATTTGCAAAATTCTTGATTTGCCGCAGAAATTTTTGCCGACAAATCCAAGAGAAGTGCACCGGGAATCGCCGGGAAAAAGCACGGTCACTACACTGCGGGAACTCCGACGCTAACGTCCGCTCTCCTCGGATGTCACGTAAATAACCCCGTAAATAAAATCTGTGGAAAATTACATTAGGTATTCCCTGAACGATATGAGTAAGAGGAATATTTGGAATGCATGCAATTATTCTATCTATACCTTCTGCCTGTTATGGATACTTTCCCTAAGTCAATTTCCTTTTCCTCAAAAATTCTTCCCCTGACAATGATTCTCTTCTCTGAGTGCCTAATAAAGAAAATGTATTAACAATTTACATCTTAAGTCCATATTATGTCCAATTTCTCTCATTGCGCTCGAAAAATAAATGAAACGATCTACCCGCTCTAATTGATGCCTTCAAATTTAGAATAAAAAAGAAAAAAATATTGGTATTTTTCATAAGAGATTTGGCAGCAGAGAAAAAATGGTGTAATATGTGATAATTTTCCAGAAATCTCGGATTTTCAATAAAACATTTAGTCATGATTCAACTAAAAATAATTCTTACCGGTAGAGTGACAAATATTAAGGATGTCCTGGATAGTTTTTATTCTCGCCTCATAAAATAATTCGTTAAAATGTTTTGCAGAAGTAATAAACTCTTCATTGGAGAATAAGTTGGACCTGTTTATACTCCATGGGTAACAGTCAAGAACTTACACGGCCTACTGACGCGAAAATTTTCACGCGTGCGCTGGAAAAGCAGGGTCACCTTCAGCAATAAGTATTTGAACAACGCGAAATCAGTTTTGGCTGGAAAAAATAGTCGGATACTTTGTAAAAGTACCTAATGTAAGAATTGAACACCAATACATCCAAAGTGCGATGCTCACGTATGTAATATTTTACGTTATAAAACATACTCTTAGGAGAATGACCAAGTGATGCTTATTCGAACGGCATCCATGATCATTACGACACAGATGCGGAGATGATTTAACAACAAATGTTCAATCAACATTGTACTACGAATTTTACACTTTTGAAAAACCTCACGCCATCTCCCATCCAGATATCTAAGCTTAAAGGTTTCTCTTTGACCCCTTCCCTCCAGTTTACTCCGTCTCTCTTCCATCAACCATTCTCTATGGAGCCAATTTAAAGTCCAATCCTTTCTCTCTTGATAACAAAACGAGAGGGGCGGCGCGGACGCGTGTTGTGCTCTGAATTTCTCGTTGATATGGACACACTGGATCGTGGTGTTATGCGAAGGGAAGCCTTACCTCGCTCCCCTCCCCTTCCTCCCTCTCCTCCTCAAAGCATCCAATCATAGACCTCGCGCCTTCCATCACTTGTATGTGGCTGACAAGAGGCTGCGGTCGGTGCAGGCGACGTGTCGCGCATCCCTTCAAAGAGAACAAGGACCACGGATAAGTCCACTCTTCCAACGGACGAAAGACGAGGTGAGAACTAGCTTGTTTCAGTCTAAGCGCTCGCCATCTCGCATTGCACTCATGTGAAGAATCGCTAAGACCGGGAACATGATTGTGCTGGAAAAAGATCGAATATTATTGTGTTAAATATGTATACTTTCGGCTCTTTTTCACAGTCGCTAAACTTAGGTTGCATAGGGATTTAATTTTAAAGGCCCAGATCGTAATTTTTTTTGTCTGTAGGAAGTTGTGAATCATTTTTGACTTTCCATAAAATAGGGTTCGGATGTGTGTGAAAGTGTGACTGTTAGAAATTAATCTGGATTTCAAATATTTTCCCAAGATTCGCTTGAAAAAATTTTTTTATAATAGAAAGTGCATTTGTACGATATTCGATTCGTCCAATTGCAGCTAAGTATTCTAATGAGGTCATATATTGTAGCATCTTGACATTTTCATCACTGGAATGAATTTTAAGTAAAATGACCCGCGCCGGTCTTTATGCAAATTTCGTTGTGTTTGGCTTGAACCTTTAGCCATTCCATGCCATTGAATCTCCTATTATTCTGTAGCATTAGAGGGATTTATTTGACATCTTTAACGATATTCCTTAATACAGAACTAATAATTTATTAAAATTGCAGATTTTTTTTCGTGATAACAGGAGAGAAATAACTTACTACCCTTAAGGGAACTAATTTACATCTCGCTTTGATTTGCACGGTCATGATTGTAAACAAAGGTCACGACCTAGTGCTAGTCTCCACTCGTGACCAATATTACATAATGTGGTGAATAGTTCACACTTCGTTAAATTCATTTCCTCTGTGACCATTTATTTAGACTATTTTCCTGAAATCATCTTGCCACTAACATGCCGCAAAAGGAGCTAACTGCTAATCGCGCGAGCGATTTGAGGGGTGAGAATATGAGGGGAGAGTCCGCACACATGCACGCGCACACCTCGTGTTGTTCGTGTGCCCGTGGCAGTGTTTATCTTCCCGCACTAACGACGATAATGCCTTCGAGTGAGATTTGAGACCCCGCGGATCCTCGGAAGTACTCCATCGGTGGCCAAGTGACTCTTTCTTCGACGTCCTTGCTCACGTGATGAAATAAATCGGAACCCGATAGGAGAATAAGTATTCGGCAAATTTTTTATCGCAAGGGAGACTGACTTGATTTTATTTTCTATTGGTGACTGACTACGTGACGAGAATGTTAGGCGAAAAATAGGTAGACATTTCCTCTCGCTAATTCATGACCATAACAGAGGAAGCACGTACTTGCAAATGATTCACCAGGTTAATCATGCCTTCTTCAGAGTTACTATCGCGAATCTCCAAAAAACATTCTTCACTTTATTTATGAGCAGTTTCTTTTGTCGATCATGTTTTATGGAAATGACGGGCGGTTATGTTTTGCTCCGCAAAGAACAAGGCGCGCCCTCGAGCAATCCACGGTCACATTTGAGATGCGTCTATAGCAAGCTGTAATGAAGTCACCCTGAATGGCAGATATGAAGTTAGGTTTTAAGATATGGTGCTAGCAAAAGACTAAAATATTGCCATTTGTGGTCTTTGTGACCCTTGACCCATCGAACATTTTGGAAGCAATAGCAGCCAAACGGCTGCGGGCCCTCTACCTATGTAATCTGGTAATGTCAATATTGTTCCATCCGTGCCCCGTTCATATTCTGTTTACCGGAACTTCTCCGACCGCTTGTTTTTCAAGCAATCCTTACTCTTCTAGCGGCTTCTTCTGAAGATCACTTGGTATTTCTTTAACACCATTTTCTAAGTCATAGAAATTTTTAAAGAGTGGAGTTGCCTTTTATCTGCAAGATATGTTCAACACACATTTCAAACCATCGGCAATGGGTGCCAAATACTCGATGCTTGTTTCAATTTGGTTTAATCAGTAACCCTAAAAGAACCTGCACTCAACTTTTTTGTTGGAATATTTTCCCACCACCAACTTCATTGATCTACGAAATACCCTGCGAATCTCCGCGAGGGCGCGTGGCAGGGGGTGAGTCAACACGAAGCACGTATTCCCAGATGAACGAATACACATATACTTACCCAATAATAAACTATTTGCGTATAAAAACCATCAGTAAATGGACAATGAGGTCGTGGTAGCCCAGCAGGTAGAGTGCTTAGCTACTGACCGTGGGACCCGGGTTCGAGACCCGGTGACGACTCCGCACACCTCCAGCTATACCCAAGCTGAGTCATTTTTCGGGTACCACATCTTCGTGGGAAACCAGTGGTGGTACAGGAAAAGTAACTGGCCCCTCTACCCTGATGTGTGAATTTCCACACGCCGTGGGCGTAGTACTAGATGAGTTCTACTCTCACTTAACATACCAACCTTCGGGTTGAATAGTGTTTTTTTAAGAGGAACATTATTCAAGAAATGCAGGAACAATGCTATAAACATGGATATGCTTGGGTGGTAACGCCGCCGAAAATTCACCAATTGTGTATGCTGTTTTATTTTGTTCTTATTTTGGAAAGTTTTGGAATGCGTCTTGCACCCGTCGTCAAGTGCCTATCTATATATCCTTTAAAATTAAGAATAAAATATGAAATTTATCTGAAGAAATAATTTTGAGAAAAGTTTTTACCTCTCATTCTGAAACTACATAAATCGTAATACATGTTGGAAATCGGAACAGCATATCTGTTGGTGACAGTGGTGGTTAACCGAGCGAACGATTCCGTGTCTCGTATAAGACGATTCAATTATTAGTGCAACTAACGCATAAAAATTAAAATAATATGCTTAACAGATTCAGCGGTAAATGCCATGCACAACTCACTATCTATAATCTATTTTCAAACAGTTAACAACACCAGGGGAGGTGCATCCTCCATGACGTTATGCTAAAATTGAAAGCGGCTTGAAACCCCTGTCCAAGCAAGTTTAGCTGAACTCTGTAACCAAGGCAGTGCAGGTGATGGTGCCATAAACCGCTGACGTTTGTAGAACTGCGGTCTCCTCTGCCCTGCCTGTGGAGGCTCAAGTTTCCTTTACCCGGAAGGAGAGAAGAGATAAGACGTGGGGGTCCGCTCGGAGTCAACGCCAAAAAGTTTTTTTTAAGGAGGTTTTTTTAATTAGTAGGTAATTTTTTAGTTTAGTTTATAAATAGTGGATGGATGTCTTGATTTGTGCCATATTTTTCTCAATCACTTTTGTTTCAAAGTTCATGAGATCTATGTTAGAGGTACCAGGTCGAAAGTCTAGTTGTTCTTCAACCTCCATTTCGTTATATTTATTTCGTAACCTTTTATACAATGCTAGTGGAACATGTTGAAAAGGCTAAATACGGTAAATTAAGTCGTTTTTATATTATATATTGATTGTCTGAATAAATTAAGTTAGCTTGATTTAAAAAATATTATGACTAATGAGAGATGTTTTATTTATATGATTAGGTAATTGACAACTAATGTAAAATTAATAATTTTTATTCTGGATTTAGTGAGCATTTAATTTAACAACTCTTTAAACGTGACATTTCTTTTCGTTGTACTTGGATGTTTTAACAACCTACCCTGGGTAATGGTATCATTTACTTACAGTTTTAAATAATTATTATTTCGAGTTCTTGAAACACCCACATATTATAATTATAATCTCATATGTTAAATGTAAAACTACATGAATAAATGAGACTTATCAATAATTAATATATAATCCAAATATTATTAGAAACTGACTCCTTTTCAAAGTAAAAGATGGTTGGGTTTCACTTGGAGTAACCTACAAAATTACATAAGACCCTCGATCCTCCTTGCTACTTTGTGTTAAAATTTCCTTGCCCAAATACTTTTCTTTCATCACCTGTATAATTAATCATGTTTTAAGAGTAATTTTCTTCGACTTATGTTTGTTATAAACATAACTTTTGCGATAATTTTAAAAATTGATTTGTGTGGCAACATTCATAATGGTGTCTTATTTAAAATTGCTCTTGTGGAATTTGTACTTACATTTTCATCATCAGTGTCAATGATGTCTTAACTTTTGTATTCATTCCTCTCTGTGAGTAACACAGAAAAGTTATATTTCAATGTTTTCATAAACTAATGGCGTTATATGACAAAAAACCTGTTTAGCATACAATTAGAGTAATACATGTTTAAAATACTAATTCATATTAATACTTTTATTGAAATTAGGACGGAAGAAATGGCAGAAAATGGAAGTTTCCTGCGACCTACCTCAGCCCCAAAGCGTGTTTGGCTCAGATACAAATCCTTTCGGGTTGAGGATATACCAGACGACAAAAAGGAAGCAGCAGTAAAACACTTTATGGAAAATTTCTTTCAAGATGAACCACTCTCCAGTGTATTACGAAAATCAATCCCCTACTCTGATAAAGATATAAAACAATTTATAAACAATACCTTAAATGAAAATATGTCACTTTATGCACTTGATGAAGACAACAATGATGAAATAGTAAGTTTTATGAAAATTACTATTTTATAAACATTTACACCTGGTGAAAGTAATGAATGTGATGAGTTACTCACATATTCATTATGGATGACACCGATTTGCATAATCCTTTGCCTATCAGGGAGTGGTATAATGTTGATTGGCCTTTAATCAAAGAAAAAGCTGCCACTCCAAAGGAAAGTTTAAAAAATTTTACTGGAGCCTAACGTTAAGATTCTAATACTGCATTGAACCCTCATGCAATAAGTATTTAGATTCGGAACAGTGGAACTATGCTATCTGATTAAGGACCGAAAAATTTAACTTTAAAATTACTACCTTATTAAAATATGTCCTTATTTTGCTAAGTTAAGATCTGTTTTTATCTCAAGAATGTGATCAACTAAATAATCACAACAACTTGCATTCACAAACTGTAAGGTGTGATGACCAAATTACAGTCGAAGTCTGCTATAGCGAGTATGGCTTATAACAAGAGTATCACTATAGTGAGTGATCGTTTTGCTTTGGTTGGTCCACGTGTTAAAACATAGGGAGTTCCGCCTGTTATTAAGAGTGTTCATATCTGCACTATCGCTATAGCGAGTAGATTTTGCTGCAGTTGGTGGTCGGGTTGCATAAATCGCAGGATTAAAAACACTCATTACATTGTCATGCCTCGTGAACCTACATTGTAAGGAAGGCTTTATTAGAGACTTTGTGATGATTTCACGAGAGAAGACTTTGTGGTTGAATGCCACAGATTTTCCTGGGGAATGACCAAACAACTTATCTTGGAATCTATGCCCCAGTCTGGCATTTCATGGTGCTATTTTTACTATAATCAATCATATCTTCATTACCCCCTTGGAGAGAACTGGGCTATGCAGTCAATAGGTGTTGCCCCAGGTCTGCCACCTAATAAACCATTGTTAGAAAAATAAGGGAAGAGTGCCATGGCTACTTTTCTCCCACACAAAGTCATTACAAAGAAATGAGGCTCCCATCACTGAGGGGTTAATACAGCCCCAGACCCCTCCAATATTGTCATGGAGTTAATATCCCTTATTTAGGTGTGCTAAGTTTAAATAAAGAATACCATACTTTTCCACAGGGTTTAAATCTGAATCCAAAGGATTCCAAATCCTATGGAAAAGTATGATATTCACTATTTTTAATTATAGATATTTATAACTTCCACAAAGTGAAGCCTGAGCTCATACGCTTTATAAAACTTTTCATGGTTTTACGGTTAGTACATATGTATTAGGGCAATTTATAGAGAAGGAGAGTCACGATAGGGTAGTCATAGTATTGACCAGGAACTTAGAAAGATGAAAAGTGAAGTGAGATTGGGTGAGTGATAGAATTATGTTGGTAGAAGAAACAGCAAACCATACAAATTTATTATCTGTAACATGAGACAATCTGAAATCACATGTAGTAAATTTCAATTTAGAAATTATCTGTAAATTATGGAATAAAAGGGAAAACAAATAATTTATGGGGATCAATCCATGTTCTTGAAAGGAATATAAAAGAAGTATGAAGTAAAAAGTAGTATGAGAGCACTAAGAGAGCTATATACAGAACATAATCTGGATCTAACAATGTACTTTGTAGATTTCAAGAAACCATTTGAGAGGCAGAAAAAAATGGAAGTATTTACTGAGCA
This sequence comes from Rhinocypha anisoptera, assembly GCA_011762765.2. Classification (NCBI taxonomy): domain Eukaryota; kingdom Metazoa; phylum Arthropoda; class Insecta; order Odonata; family Chlorocyphidae; genus Rhinocypha; species Rhinocypha anisoptera. The sequence goes on along the minus strand of WURS02000001.1, from coordinate 95,755 downwards.
TAAGAGTGAACTAAAAGACTTGATTTCTTATCTATTATCGGTATACTACTCATGCTATGAAAGTAAGGATGGACAGCAAGTAACCTGTATGGGTAATTTTATGCAGAGGAATTAGAGAGGGTTTTGGATTTACTCTTGTGCTATTTAAACACCTTTTCAGAGGGGTTATGGTAATAGATTCATGAAAATTTCTGGTATCAGGAAATAAAGTGGGCGTAGAACTTACTCAATGGTTTAGAATTGCAGGCAGCCAGGGACTAACCAAGTCAGTCATCAAAGACAAAAACTTTTTTAATTACATTACAGGATCAATGTGAGAGTTTGAGATGAAAATAGATTACAAATGCATGGATTAGTATAAAGTAATTTCACCTAGAATTCATGGCAGCCCATGGTTGAACTCAATAAGTCAACAGAAATTCACAGGATACTAATCATATATTTTCAACACCCAAACAGGCTGGAGTGACTATTGTACGTGTGTTGTCTAGAGCAGCACCCCACAAATATGAACAGGCTGACTCATCTCTAACATCAATGAAGAGATTGTTGACATTCCTCAAGCACTGCTATGAAGGGGTGGACAAATTCACCTACCAGTCTGGTTCAACAAAGGTCATAGTGGATCACATTTTGGAACCCATGGGACTATCTGTGGCAAGGCAATATAGAGGGAAGGGAATAGGCCAAGCCCTTATTCAAGCACGGCACAAGATGGCTGCTGAATTTGGAATTGGAGGCACAATGGGCATCTACACAAGTATCTTCTCTCAGGCAATTATTCTTCGGCAAGGCATGGAAACAATCAAGGATGTCCCATATGAAGACTATCTAGAGAATGGTGTGGCCACATTTTCAATACTAAACCCACCTCACCCTTCAACTAAATTAATTGGTGGCCTTCTGCCTAAAGCATCATCTTAGTTGACTGGCAACACAGAATACCCATTTAAGACCATCAGATCCACCTATATTCTGTGCATTCAGTAATATACATTTCTAATTTTTCCACACCACTTCGTAGTGGTCTCAATGGAATTGCAGGTCTCCTTACCACCATGTGATTGGTAACTATTACTACTGCAAAACAATTTTAACAGTAAATTTACAAACTAAGATATATTATTTGATTGGGTAAGATTCATGAGTAAACAGGTCCAATTTTTGTTTGTCCCAATAACAGTAAAGAAAGACTGACAGCTGAACACAAAGGATTACTTTACATATGAGGGAAGCCACACAATTTTTTAAATTTAACATTAAGTAGAAAAATGTAAAAATATTCCAGGTGAAATTAGATCAGCTATGGCATGGAAAAATTAAAATCTCTTTTTCCAAAGAGGCTAACTTCTTCTTATTGTAATATTTAAGTTGAACTAATTGATCAGCCTTTTGTAATTTTTAATATAAGTAATACAAGAAATTTACCAAGTCATGTAAGGGATAACACTTCCAAATGAAATGGAATTATGTAGTAACACTTAGAGGAAATAACTTGGCATTTTCAATATTGCATATGTAAAAAATGAGTGTATTTAATAATTAAACTTTCACATTACTTACTAATTTTAATTTTAGTATGGAAACATCTGTTCAACTAAATGTGGGTATTATCAAATGATTTTACGTTATTTGGTACTAACAAAAGGAAGTGAATATGAATAAATATGAAATCATATTACACCTACTCACAAATCTGGTCAAGTCAGATATAGGTAGTTCATATGAGATCAATGATTCCATCATAATTGACTAAACTTTACAATATTCATAAAGAATTAAATATGACAGCACCTTTATTTAAAAATAAAATTTTGCATATCAACATGGTTTTGTAGGGGTACTTACCAATATAGATACTTTAATAGTGAAGCTACCTGTGGTGGCACATCTTTTTAAGTTCATAGGTGTTTGTATTACTATAGCATTACAGATGGTATTCTTTTTAATAGTTTGCTCCTTAGTGCTTTTTGAATTAGGAGTGATTATTGTTATTTCTTAAAATAAACAAATGCAAAGAGGTCATGGCTTAGCTATTGAATAGTTTATTGTGGTTCAATACCTAGTGATGCCTCTGGATACCTCCAGTGAAAATCAAGCTGAGTGATTTACTGGTATCAGATCTTCCTGTGAAACCACAGGTGGCATAGGGAAAGGAACTGGCCCCTCTACCATGAAGTATGAATTAACACAATATTGGGCCTAGTACTAGGTGAGCTCCACCCTCACATTAAAACTGATCTTAGGGTTGAAGATTATGATTTGGTGGTTTTAAAAATGTGAGCATTATGCAGATTAATTTTTTTGTAAAATAATTTTTGATACCAATTGAAATTAATTTAGTTCATAAAAACTTATGGAAACCCTATTTTATTTTCAATGTTAAAAAAAACATACTGGTGAGTTTCACTAACATATGACCATACCAACTTTGAAATTGATTGATGAGAAGAGATAGGTAATAGATAAATACAATCAGAAAGAATTCATCAAGTGGACAATAAGATGTTGAATGAATAGAGGAAATAAAACTTTGTCCGTTTCACAGGAGAAATTTTTAATATATCACGACAGATCTCGTCAAATTGTTTACATCATCAGGTATACAGAGAGATTTCAATTCAGAACAGTCAGGAGAGGGTTCTGGTTGGTTTTAGGGCAGAAAGAAGCCATGGGAGAAGTATCGAATATACGAGGGAGGAGGGAAGGTGGGAGTCAATCAGTGGGGAGGTAGGTAGTAAGCTTGGTGGGGGCAGGGAAAGGAAGGGTTGATGCAGCAAATTTTGGGCCAGAAAGGGGGAATGCAGTTGAGGAAGACAATTTTATCAATTATCAATTTTATCAACAATTATGCGAGTTCAGTGGCATCCAGTAATGGGGAATATTATAAAATGTAATTTTTATTTACAAGGCCTTTGTAATGGTTTCTCCTTAATTCAAACTGTTCCCAATGCCCAATTTTATTCATTTTAGTTCTTGGTGGAGAATCTCTGGGATGAAGTTACTGATGTGATCCTCCTCCATCAGTCCCACTTTTGAATGCATCTTTGGGAAGAGGTTCATACCAGTAACTTCATCCCAGGGACTAAAAGGAATGAAATTGGACATTGGGAAGTTTGAAATTAGGAAAAACCATTACAAAGACCTGGTAAATGAAAACTACATGGTATAAAATTTCTCATCATTGGATGCCACCTAACCTGCATAATTGATAAAATTTTTCTCCTCAAATTGCCTTCCCACTCTCCCCACCTAAAACTCACTGCAATGACCCTTTCTTCCCCTGCCCCCCCCCCCTCACTTATTGACTACCACCTTCCCCCCCTCCCTCGTATATTCACCACTTCTCCCATGCCTTCTTTCTCTCTCCTAAAACCAACCAGAACCCCCTCCTGACTGTTGCTTATATAATCAAGAGTGGGAGTGGAAATCACCCCGGCCCACCCTGCAAAAGCCCTTGGGGTTTCTACATAATCCCGGCCACAAAGAAGTGTGGCCTGGGAACAAGTGACCACCTTGGGGTAATGGAGGTGATGAACCCTCGTAGTAGTGGGTGTGCTAGAGCCCTCCATGGCAATGACTGTTTCATGTGCCTGATGGCGACAACGGTACTGGATTGACAGAAAAAGAAAGTGGGGTGTAAGGACTGCCTCACCCCCTCCTACAGAAATCAGGGCTTACTCAGCCAATCCCGGCCACAAAGAACTGTGGTCGGGGTAACGGGCAGTACCTTGGAGAAACGGTGGTGATGATTGAGGGGTGGTAGTGGGTGTGCGAAAGCAACCCACAGCGGCAACTTTTCTAACACTGTAGAAGTAGTTCAACTAACATAGAGTACCAGGGGCGATGGGAGCCCTCCAAGCTTGTTTGGACCAGTTGGATTGAGGTCGGCCTTGTGGTGGCTGTGGTCACTGGCTAGATTGTGGGTACCCTTTAGGGGCCTTGTGCCCCTCTCACTATTGGGAGAAACAGGGTTCCTGGTGGGGTACCTCCCTTTAATCTGGACAAGAGGGAACCCGTAATGGCAGTGCATAAGGGGGTGTACCACTTTTTGCCTATAATCAAAATCTCTTTATTAATATATGTATACCAAGAGATTTGAATGGTTCCAACCATATGGCACCTGATGATGTCAAATATTTGATGAAACTGGGCATGATATAAAAAAATTTCACAAAATTTCTCCCGTAATTCATGATGTTGAATGACCAGTGGATCAAAATATATGAAACACCTAAGACTATAGAAAGTTTAAAAGAATGTGTAGGATGCATTTTCCATGAAGAATTAAAAATGAAAATTTTTCTCCTCACAGGAAATCAAGAATACATTAGCAGGAACATTTCTATACAGAGCTTATAGTTTTATTAAACAAGAATAAAAATGTGTAAGTGGATCAATTTATGGATGAAGCTTGGATTCACCATTATATACTAAAAAATCCAGCCAATAGACTAAAATTGAAAATAATAATAATGTTTCTATTGTACCAAAGAAGGCTGCGATAATTACATCAGCCAGAAAGGTCATCAGAGTTTGGAATAAATGGCAAATAGTTGGGTAGGTTTTATAAGTACATACAAAGAACATGTACTGTGGTAAAATAAGTAATTAGGGCATAAATAGATCAGAGGATATAGACAGAGATCATAGAACATGAAATAATCACTTTTGATTACATATAAATACATGATTCATATATGTATAATGGTCCCATATTAGAAAAAAATAACTCATATGGATATGGAAACAGGCATACTAGTTAAATTATTGTAGGTATTAAGCTAGTTTGTCTAATTAATGACAGTGCTCTGGATAGTTTGTTCTGAACTAAAAAAATATGGCAGTCACCTAAGATTTTTATTAAGACACAAGGGTCATTTACCATCACATTTTAACATTTGTGATGGCAAAACCTATCATCAATACTGAAAACTGTAATAATAATAATATAATATTTATTTTATTTCTTGGCAAACAACATTAGCATAGCTATATCAAAACATATAAAAAAGACACTAATTACAGACAATGGATTACATTACATATTTAACTCACGTGAGTCTTCCAAAAAATCACTGACACCATAATAACATTTATTTAAAAGATTTTTTACCTTTATTTTTTATTTTGTAGATGAGCTTTTTTAAGGTGTTGGTTTAAAGTCTGGATTAGCTATTTATAGACTTTTCGGTCCAGGAGGAAAGGTATACAAGGATGGGAATGGAAGGGTAGGAGGAAGTTTAGGCTCATAAGATCATCTAAATATATGTTTTAACTAGTGAAACTACATCATTCTGCAGGTGAGCTGATACTTTAATATCACTGGGAATTTGTTTAATACAGCATGCTACCACTGCAGTGGCAGTGGTAGGGACTGCTTAGACAAAGGAGCTTGTGGGTATTCTCTATTCTTGGCGATTAATTAAGTATTCTTGTTCAATAAAAATTGGGTAGCTTCGAATGAGACTTCAAATTGGCCTCTGGCAATTTGAAAGTATACTTCAGCTTCTGCACCAGCAACGCATTTAGGTACAAAGGTGATGTCGTCTGTGTAGAGAATAACAATTTGTCACAAAAGGCATGTATCATTATAAGGAACATTAATCGGCCATAGATGAAGTCGTGTGGGACATAATTAATTAAAGATAAAAAAAGTATACGAATTTATAAATACATGGGTAGAAGTGAATAGTATAGCAATAATTGAAAGTGTTTTCAACTGAGGGTCAAAGTTTTGCGCTACACCAGACTTGAAATAACACAATAATCAGACTTAATTACCAAGTAGACAATAACTCCAATGGCCTGCAAGATGTAAGTTGATCCAAAAGGAAGGAAGAAACGAATGAAACTCAACTACTGATATCATCTTCATGCAGCTATTTATCACCATGCAAAAAACAATTATTCTGGATTTCATAAATTCAAAGGGACGTATCTGTCGTGACATTTTCAAGAGTTATTATTATCAATTTTTATTAAATATTTTCTTTGCCGGTTTTTATGTTACCGCTGTGGGGGGCGTTTGGTGCTTGTTTTTGGAACTAGTCGGACTTAATCGACATAACAGTAGATATTTTTCTATATAGATTATACTGACATTTTATTTTCTATTTCTATGTGCTTAATATTACTAAAAACTACCTATGTCAACTAATAAATATGTTATTTAGTCTCAAATGGTTTTTCATTCCCTTGTGGTTAGTTCATTTCTTAGCTATTTGGCAACGCTGTGAAATGAATGGTTTAGGTAAGGGTGTTGTCTGACTCAAGATTGATGTTTTGTATGTGTTGTTATGACGTTGTATCTTGAATAAAATCTATATCGATTGTGGTTAAACTAAATCCACAGGTACCGGAAGTGAAGAAACTTCCTGATTTAGCATTTTTCTCCCATGGAATTCAAGGGGTCTCATATTGTTTACTTATGAAACATCTCTTGCTGCTACTATCTAAGAAAGAGCCATTTCCGGAAACTTGTGCCCCTGGAATGCCAATTGAACATATAGGAAGCCAGACACAATGGATATTAACAGTAGGACGAAGCCCTTATTCTTTGTCTAAAACGTATTTCCACTGATGTTTATAATTAATGTCTGAGGTAAGCCATTTCATTTCCAGTGGTAAATGCCAGTTTGTAAGTATTTAGTAGAATTTTCTGTGTATACCTAACGTTTGGATTTTTTTCTAATATCTCTAAAAGTACAATACAATGGCGACCGAAAAAGTGTCATTGGCCGATGCCTTGTCAAATGTTGATGTACTGGATGAATTGCCGCTGCCTGATGAACAGCCATGCATCGAAGCGCAGCCGTGTTCTGTTGTCTATCAAGCCATTTTCGACACAAATTTTGAAGACAGAAATGGGATTATTACTGGAATAGCAAAATATATAGAAGAAGCTACCGTGCACGGAAGTTTGGTGAGAATAGCGGTCGTGGGTTTCTTTTTGTATCTAACACAATTTGGCGACAAGCGCTACAATATTTCCTGTTATGCTTATAGAATGAACTCCTTGATGAAGGATTAGAACATGCCGTTATGCTCTATACTTGGCGGTGCTGTTCCAGAGCTATTCCTCAGCCTAAATCCAATGAGCAACCAAATAGAGTGGAAATATATGAAAAGACTGTGGAGGTATTAGCCCCAGAAGTGAATAAACTTCTCAATTTCATGTATTTTCAGGTACGTATAACTGCTTGCAGTGTTCCGTTCTGGTTCATGTTCCCAGCAAATTAAAAGCAATTGTTTTTCATCCTGAGAAATTATTATTTTTTAACTTTGACATTAAAGTTAAACCAAACAGTGATAGCGACCTTCTATCGCGCCATTTTTATTTATGAATAGTTATCTAAAATTTTTTTTCATTTTGATTGAAATGTTTACTTCGAATAATGTTTCCACAATGATCTTGGCTGGACAAATTTGCAAACTGAGACGAAATATGATGATCATATCTTTAGACCTGCCAAACTCTTACATGTTTTCAATTACCTGTTTCTTGTGTCTTCCCTGTACCACCTGAAGTTTTCTTGTCTACTAGGATACCTGCCAAAGCAGTTCTGAATAAACTCTAAAATAAGGATAAGCGTCGAGATATATATATGTCCTGTCGTTTCACCCGTTTTTAAGTGTAATATGTAACTTTCTCTAGTCACAGGCTCTTGGAAATATTTCTTCATTGCCTATACGCTATATCCTTTTATTCACTATTTACATTGCTTCCAATATTATTTTCTTTGAGCATGCTATTGTACATATCTTACTTCCCTATTAAAGTATACAATATATAAAGTACATATATATGTCCTTATGACCTTTCCTTTCTCATACTTGTGTGCCTTTCCTCCCAGTCTGAAGAGCCTAATAGCTAAACCAGACTTGAAATAACTCAAAAACAAACCACTTCTGTCAAGGCTAACATTATTAGTAGTGTATCTTCTGGAACAATGTCTTTTTCACTTTGGCTATTCTGCTAATCTTTTCCATCTTGCTTCTGTCACCAGAATTGGCCGTATAAGTGAATAAATTCCTCTACCTGCCTTTTTTTTGTCCATTTGCAGTTTTATTTCATTATTTTTTCCTTACTTCGGTTCCAAACCCTTAGGTTTCCTTATGTTTAACCTCGGATCATATTTAGCAATATATTTTTACTGATTAATGTCCCCAATAGATCTTAATTCTGGCTAGTATGACATTGTCACTTGCAAAATGCTAATCCCTTCGTCCTTTGACCCATCACCCTATGTTATCTACTCTTTGGTCTTCTCATGCATATTGCCATCTCAATGTAGTCATTAAAGATCTGTATTTGTATAAATATTGATAGTTAGCATTCCTGTCTTCCTATTTTTTTTTATGTTTGAAGGATAAATGGTGGGAAGAAAGGATGTCATTTAGGGTATGGGTATGTTGTGAATTAGTGTGGACAGGAGTAGTGGAGAGTGGTTATGGAGGAAAAATTCGTTGACCACTGTGTGGTTAGGGTGAAGGTTATATCGGAGGATTTTAAATTGTTCAAGAATGTTGAGTTTTTCCTTATTTTTGTATGAAATTCAGGGATAAATGTGCAGGTATCTTTGTTGGTTTTGATGGTTTTTGGCAGAAAGGGATGTGTGAGACCCAGGCAGGATGGCTTTTTTCTATTCTGTGGTTCTAACTAGGAAATTATATCCAGTTTGTCCAACTGCATTAAAGTCTTGGCAGTTGAGTTTGTAGACAACTGACCCAGCCAAACAGGCATTCTAATCATATGTTAGGGTCAGCAGCCAATTCCAACATTTGTAATTAGAATAAGTTGAGCTATTTTTAGCATTATAAATGTTGTCAATATTGAAAACATACATTTCCAGTGGTCTATCTGAATACGATTGTGTTGTAATAAGTTAGAGGTGACTTACATCTATATGAAAGAAAGTGGGACAGCTATCTAATTAGTTATTTGCAAAACCAATTGCAATAGGCAGTAGCATAGTAGGTAAAATCAGAACTCAATTTTAGAAGCACTGCTGTCATTCACCTCTTTCCATCTCTCCCAGAATTCTCAATGATTGTAATTTTTTATTCTCTGGTAAGTGCTTTCAGTTTGGGACCACCTTAAGCATTACTGCTTAAGCCACACCAACTTAATTAAATGATGTGGAACTTCATGGAACTTAACATATAAATTTAAAATTAAAGAACTACAAGAAAAAATGATACCATAATGGAGCTATACGTACAAGAAAACTTGGGTGATATGTAGAAAGATGATGTATTCCATTGTGATATACTTTCATAGTCATTAAAAATAAGTTACTATGCAAGATTCTGGTACTTTTGGGAAATTTTTGCAGAGTTGCTATGAGAGATATTGGCAAGTAAAGGGTTCATCATGTTGAAATAAAAATGTAACTTAGCTATTTGAGATATGATTTTTATTCATAGCAACCTAGGTGAAATTGTTTTACAATATCATGAGGTGGTATACCTTATAGATAACACTAAAAACTAGGTTGTGCTGAATAAAACTCATATGGAAAAACTATGTTTAGTTTTTCATTCCAAGTTTGAGGATAGCTATTTCCTTACATTCAGATTCAATTTCTTTGAATTTAGGCTGATTTGGTACCAAAATCTGTCTAGTCTATGCTGCTTTAATCTCATGGTGATTCCATAAAAAATATTGAGATTGACCACCTTTGTAACTTGAAACTCTGTGTACAATAATTTAGACAATCATTGAGTAAAACAATTATTTTGGTAAAATGTCAAATTTTACCTAATATAATTTATTAAGAAATATTTTAACTAAGCATATCCATCCACAATAGACATAGAACAATGTATTTTTTCACAGATTTTGGTCTGTGTAAGTTGTTTAGTATGCAGTTTTTTTGTCTAATGTGAATATCAGCAACTTCCATGTAGGGAAGTCTGAAGCCATTACATTCATATGCAGTATTGTTTACATATTAGCTAACTGTAGTTTTTTTTCTCAGAGAAAAGCAGTGGAGAGGTTTTCACTCGAGGTTAAAAGACTTTGCCACCAGGAAAAGAGAAAAGACTTTGTGTCTGAAGCATATATTTTAACCCTGGGAAAATTCATTAACATGTTTGCAGTGCTAGATGAGTTGAAAAACATGAAGTCCAGTGTTAAGAATGATTATTCTACATACCGAAGGTGAGACCAACATTCTATAAAAGATTTGTATGGTTTTTCTCTATTATCTCCGCTGGCATGATACCCTAATAAAATATTTGTTTACAGGGCAGCTCAATTTCTCAAGGTGATGGCTGATTCTCAGACACTGCAGGAATCTCAGAACTTATCAATGTTTCTGGCTACTCAAAATAAAATACGAGATACAGTGAAGGAGAATCTAGAGAAAATTCCCAATTATGAAGATTTGTTAGCTGATGTTGTCAATATTTGTGTTCAGATGTTTGAAAATAAAATGTATTTGACTCCAAATGAGAAACATATGCTTGTTAAAGTTATGGGATTTGGGCTCTTTCTGATGGATGGCGAAGTGTGTAATATAAATAAACTTGACCAAAAGAAGAAGCTGAAACTAGAGAAAATTGATAGGATATTTAAGGTATAATAAAGTTTAAACTTATCATCTGAATTTTTTAAAATGGTTTTTGTTCGTTTTGATGCTTGGAACTAATATTTTCTCAATTCTAAAAGAATTTAGAAGTTGTACCCCTTTTTGGAGATATGCAGATAGCACCTTTTAACTACATAAAGAGAAGCAAAAATTTTGATCCATCAAAGTGGCCATTGTCAAGCTCTAACAGCATCAGCCCACAGGCTGATTTGATGGTACATCTTCCACAGGTACTGATTTTTGTTTGAATCTGTATCACAGCATTAGTATTAATTCATGTGTTACCCCACATCACTTTATAATGTCTTATGATAATTATGAGAAATGACTGACATGTGAAATCAGAGCCTTCTTGGAAGTAGGAAGTATGTCAAGTTACATGGATCTTATTCTCTTTGCCTTTAATATACCAAATTGCCCTAACTTACTTTCTACTGTTCCGTCCTTGGTGAAAACTCCCTTCTCCTACCACTGTCACAGAGCAAATTCAGTTAAATATTTCAAACGTGTATTTTCTTTGAGTAAAATGTGCCTTGTGCATTTAAATGTAATTTGATGAATTGCATTTAATAGTAACATACCTTATGGAGAATTTCTAACGGTATCAAACAATTTTTATTGTAAAATGCTGATGATTTTACTTGCATAAGTGTTTTTATCCAGTACCAAATGCAGTTCAAGAAATTTCATAGTGTGCATGCTGTCATAGTGTTCATGATGTTATTGACATAAGAATTCATGTGGTAACCATCCAGTTCCATTCTGATTTTTTTCACTTGTACATGCAATACTTTAATTGTGATTTTTGTATGTTGTGGTCAATATTGGTTTTGAGGCCAAATAACTCCCTGTGACATACTGGGAAAGTAGAATTACCTTCATGAAAAACCTAAGATGGCCATTTATTATAAACGTAGAAAAAAAGATTTTTTTGTTTAAAAATACTCTTAAGGCTTTTTTTGTTACTATTTTGTGAAACATGTTAATATGTTGTGTATTTTACTTCAGAATTCTACTTTGTATTTATGAGTTTTTTAACTAACTTCCAATAGGTTCGTGAAGACCATGTCAAGTACATCAGTGAGCTTGCGAGATACAGCAATGAAGTAACTACTACATACAAAGAGAGCAGGACTGATGCTGAAAACCGAGAGACAGCTGAGCTTGCCTTGCGTGGCCTTCAGCTTCTGTCAGAATGGACGGGAATAGTAACTGAGCTATATTCTTGGAAACTGCTTCATCCCACAGATCACCACCAAAACAAGGAATGTCCTCCTGAAGCAGAAGAGTATGAAAGAGTGGGTATAAAAATTATTTTGAAATAATTAACCATCTCTTGTTTTCATTTCCATGACCACAGTTGACTTTTCATTGTCTAAGTATTGTGTTCTCTTGTATGAAATGATTTATTTATGCTTATTGCAGTATTGACCATAACTATGACTATTGATGCAGGTTAATTTCAAGCATGTAAAATTTGGCAAAATACAAGATTGTTTCAAAGCTGAGGTTTTTAGTTCCCTTAATAATTTGTTTAAACTTAAAGAGAGTGTATGACTGAAGTTTTTTTGTAGCCTTTTCTCAAGAGATGTCACTGTACCCAACTTTGGGTGGACTAAGTAGTTCATTCTAACATTGGCTAGAGCAGGACAGTAGATGCAGTAGAACTTGATATTCTCCTATATCCCAGCCCTTGAATGACTGCTCCTTCCTGACTTTTCTCCATTTCACTTGGCTTATTGTGAAGTAAAGATTGTTTCTGAAACAATTATGCGAGAAAACTTGGCTTAGGTGACCAAGCAGAGCCGAAGGGTAGCAGAGGAAATATGAAGACTGGTTATAGTCCAGTCACAATTTACTTTTTCACAGAAAAATTCCACACCTGCAAATTTGGCAAGCAGCACAAGTAAAATAAAGTAATACACAAAAAACTGCTAATGTTAGCATTAATAATCATCATAGAAGAAATGGTGGCTAAAAACAACATGCAAAATACAGGCTTGTTTTATATTATCTTTCAAAGAATAAACTTAAATGTATCAAATAAATGTTGTATAGCTTTAAGAGATGAATAAAATAGGTTTTGTATGTTACATTTGGATAATTAGTGTAGGCACAAATCTCTAATAAACAGAAAGAATGCCATTTTTTCAATGCCTTATGCTTACTCAATGAACTTCATGTTACAAAAAATATATATTTCTAGTTATTTTCAAAATACTTACAAAATCTGAGACATTTCCAATATATATTTCAGTGTTTATTCGATTGTTATTAGAAACCACATTTCATTCATTCATCTGTAAAACTTTTCTTAGGAGTGACAGAATATCTATTGAGGTGTCAAAGGGAAGGTAAAGAGTTAAGCAATAAAAAAAATTTCAATAAATGCAACAATGGCCTCACACTGGCACGAGAGGAAACAAATTGATCTAGTCCTTTCAAATTCATCCAACAGATGGCATCTCTGGATCTACTTGACCAGGGTCAATAGATATATATCGACAGTAACGTATCGCTAAGGGGGTCTTCTCATTCCCTTCCAATTTCTATTAACATGGGAGCCGCCATTTCTGCGTCTTGTTGAATGGATCCTTATGGGACTAGTGTAGAAAAACACGTATTTTTCTATCTATAGGTTATGACAACGCACTTTACACCCTTACGATGACATGTTAATTAAAACGAAAGTCATTGTGCATACTTAATCGACCTTAAGGCTTATTATTTTGACGAAATACGTAAATTATGTAGCTATATCAATGTACGGAATACGATCCTAAATTTCACATTTCTTGCCTGTAATTTCGGGAAATGGCCATTAAAATAGTCATTATACAGGACTCGATATTTTTAAACGGCTCCATAGCTGTGGTATAAATATTTTGGATTAATTAAGCCAGTCAAAAGTTGATGCCCGAAAGCCAATTTCGTCTGCTTTGAACTGGCTTATACGACCGTAAAACACACATTTTCAATTTAAATTACTAATTCACCGGAATGTAAATTTGGAAATGACTAAAACAGGTAATTCAATGCAACATGTTGGTTGTAAACATTTACGGAAGTATTAATTGTCTATCGCACGGAAAGATTGTACCAAGAAAAGTATTTCATACTCCCTAAAATTCATGAATTAATGCCACGAGGACCAAAATTAAACTCTTTTTAATAAATTTCTTGGTTTGGAATAAAATTAAGTACCCTTCTCTGAATATATATATGCTAAAGTTATCCTTTCAGGTCTTTTAATACACCAAATTTAAAAAAGATAAATCAAAAGTTGTACAATAAACTGCAACAGGAGTCGATGCTATTAAAGTTAATAAAACATACATATATTCATTATATCCCAGACGACGGCTTCCTACAACATAAACACTGCTAATGTCAAAATGAAATGACTGGAAAAAATGAGAGAGGTGGGTTAAGGGATGAGATGGAGTAGTTTAGGCATGATTCAAATATATGGTAATAAAACTCATTTACTGGGTGATTCTTCAGTTTATTAAAATCTGCAGATACAGTATCATTTATTCCGAAAAACATAATATTCACTTAGCAAAAATATCAATATCATGATGAGTAAATAATCTATACTTCACACAGAGGGAAAACAAGATAACATGCATTGTATATGTACATAGATAAAACAATAATATAATAGCATAATAATGTAAATATCTTGTATTACTCTTGGCCAATTGAGTTACATGGCATTTAATCTCATATTTCAGTTATTTTAAATTATAAATACATAAATAAAAAACTGTAAATTACATCCCTAAAAAATATATATAAACACCATCACACATATATTTATAAAAGTTACTTTGTACTAATAATACAATCAACTTGTATCAAAGCATTGGAAGCAAAAGTAAAGGTAATTGGAACTTATTGGTTAAAATTTATTAAGTGCTTCCTTTCTTGTGAACTAAACTCAATGATCCAAAGTGTAATATAAGAGTAATTAATGAGAGAAATGACATTGTGATAATATGTACTTTTATTTTGCTTCTCTTACAATTAATCACTAGGATTAAATTTTGGACTCTATGCCCTCTGGCACTTTTAAATTCTGAAAATTCTTTTTAAGAAATATGAGCTGCTGATCATGCTCAGCAATTAAGATAGTTCTTCTATCAGAAACCATTACACCAGTCTCTGAAAAAAATTGCTCAGGAAACACTGAACCCGCAGGTTGCAAATAGCATGAGGCAAGTTGTCTTAAATTTCTAAATCTAGTTTCACTTTGCCAATAGGTCAGAAAATTACATAGGAGGGACTGAGGGGCTTCAGATAAATAGTTTGATTTCTTTTCCTAAGACATTGTCTGTCAAAAGTTGAGGAGTTTGGCACCTAATAAGAGTTCAGTAGTCTGCTAAAAAGAAAAATGCATCCTTTGAAATAGGAAAACTAAATAGAGCCACATGAATTTAGCACAACTTAGGTTTTCAATGACTGCACTAGAATAACTATGGTATCTACACCAAAAATAGTCTTCATGCATAAGTTTATAAATTATTTGGCTTGATATATCAATTTTACCTGGAAAAATGTCATTGTTTTTATGTCCTCCTCTGACTCCGAGCCAGATGAATCATGTTCTTCTCTGATTAATGATAGAGAATCTTTGCATTTTAATTTACTTTTAACAACTTTCTTAAACACTTCATCACCAAAAAATTTCATTTTGTATTTTGGATCAAGCCTAGTTGCCAACATATATGTTTCTTTGTTTTTCAAGGCTGTCCAGTCATATACCGCCTTTCCAGTTCTCCTAAAATATCTCTAACCATACCCTTCACATCTTGCACTTCTACAAAACTCCTCATTAGAGTTTATAAACTTTAAATTAAAGACCAAATGCCAGATAAGCATGTTTTTTGGCAGCTTTTGATGCCTGTACAAAATGTATAAGAACTTCCAGTACCTTACTCGCCAAAGTCCAGACCTTCTGGTTCATCATTTCTTTAAAGTTCAGCTTTGAAGATGCAACTGAATAAATTGTAATCCTTATTTATTTTTTACAGTTTTCTGAAATTGACATAGTTCTTGACATATCCCTAAGCTAGCCTTTATTTCTATTTGTCTCAGTTTTGCTTCTACATACATGAAATAGCATTCTGCTGCTCAAGTAGCTTCTCTAGCATCCTTTGAGAAGAATCCACCTGGTAGGTTCATCTTCAATGAGAACTTTCTTTTTCATGTTCAAGATTCCTCGAACTTCATGGAGAATTTCCATGGCATAACAAGAATGTTTGAAGTGTCCAACAATGGCCCGAGCTTTACTAAGTAAATTTCTAATTGATGGCAGATGTAAACAGCCCTTATTTACTACCTGTAGAATGATAGTTTTATAGTATGACCCACATATTATTGAACAACTAGATAGATAGAATGAGGTGGAGGGTTCCCTTAGAAGGCGGGGGGAGGGCAAGGGCACTTAGACCTGTTGGTCCTTTGTACCATTATTGAACAACTAACAGTGATATTCCTAAATATTTTAATCTTCTAGTAAGTTAATATTTTGACCAGTCCTGACTTACCAGCTGCAGGGTAGAAGCTGTGCATAGTATATGGGCAACATATACCAACTGGCTCACTGCAGCCGTCATATTCTTTTGCATTATCAGTGATGACAAATTTAATTTTGTTGTTTACTTCCCATCTTGCAAACGCATTTTCCAATTTTTTTGCAATTAGGTGAATACTATGCCTCTCCCCATCAAAACCCATTACTTCCAGAAGCACATGATTCCTTTTGAAATCTACATCCATAAAGTGTGCGGTAACACTGATATAATTGTGTCCTCCTCCAGATGTCCAAAAATCAGATGTGATAGCTATTCCTTCATTTGCTCTTTCATTTAGGATACGTTTCACAGTTTTTTGACCTTTCAAATATAACTTAGGTACATGATTGTCAGAAAAATATTTCTGGGTCGGTACCTTGCACCTAGGACAGACACTACTCATTAGCTCTTTAAAGCCCACAGATTCAACAAAGTTAAATGGCATTGAGTTAAGGCACTGCATCTTGCAAATTACCTTGTGTATTATTCGTGCCCACTCATCATTAATGTCGTAAAGTCTTTTACATTCAACAAAAAATGGAAGTGTGGCCTGCTTCATTGTGCAAGAGGAGCTTGCAGAGAATTCATCATCAGGTGCAAGTTCTTCATCAACAATCTCCTCTGTAATATCCAACATGTGCTCTGAAACACAAGGACTAGAGCAATCGAGGCCATGCGAGTCATAATCTTTTGGCTCCTCCCGAACCAGTTTACCTGTAAGAAAACGAGGAAAATTGAATGCTCTCACACATCGACTACTACCATTTTGGCTGAAAACACCAACCGCTTGGTCACTTCAAGTGAGGTATATTTTTCACGTCAATATGCATCAATTCAGGAAATAAAATAAATGTCATTCTGTGCCTTAATGAACCAATTGAAAAAAATAAGGTATGTGTAAGTCATGAGGAAACTCCATGGTATATGGATTCATACATACCAGCATTTTTTCTTCTGAAGTTTAAATAACTCCTGCACGCATTCATATGTTTAATCAAATTTGATGTATTAAATGATTTCTTGTCAACACCACTACATCGGTACAGCTTCTTACAGTATTTACAAATTGCCGAGTTGACCAACAATTTCATGAAATACTTCCACACAGAGGAGAAATTTTTTGTCGTACTTCACAACTTGCCTTTTAGTAGATAACTCCTCAATTGTGCTGGAATACTCAGTTCAATAATGGAATTGAGTACTCGTTGAAACAGTAACAAGGGCGCATGAGTCATGAAGAATTGGGTAGCAGTATCGCAGCAATGAAAACAAATGCACAATGTGTCGAGCAGTCAGTTGCGTATTGGGCGGGATATTAAAATTAGATCTTTTTAGATGCTTTTCACCAAACGAATACTTTCGAATAAAAGTATCTGAATAAAACGAATATTAGAAAGTTTAGAATATGATTTTGAAGGCTGTTAGCCTTCAAAATCATAAATATGTAGTACCAGGGGCTCTTTTACCCCAGCACGTACGAAAAATGCCAAGGGGGTTATTTTGACGAATTTGTAGTCTCTCTGAGAAATCTACGTGTATGTGTTGTTGAAGCTACTTTTTTTATTGCACTCTAAACACTTATACAATAATTTAAAAAATGTATTTATTTATTTTTTTAACAAAAAATAGAGCTATCCTTCTTTTGATTGCAGAGGTGTTATCTCTTGTAAGTATGCTCTCATTAATTTTATTATTGGAATGAATTCAAACTAAATAACAATGTTCTAGGTAGTGAAGTGTTAAATTAAATATTGGTATGAAAATTGCATCAGTGTATATTTTAAGTAAAAGAACAAGAGACAGTCGTTTGATTTGGTTGAATCTCTTAATTGTTGTACTTTCACGCTTATGGTGGTGGATCTATTTTCCGCTTGGTAAATGAATTAATGCTTGGTTTCAGGTATTGTCACATGTGCTGGGGGACAATACATCTCTTCATTGAAGGAAATTCAAGGTTCAGTGCCTACTCACCTGTATGTTGTGTCTTGTCCTGATGATTCATCTGTTTGGGATGAATATACTAAAGTTGGCATGAAAAGACCATCTGGAGGCCGTAGTCAGAGGAGTAAGGCTGTAGCAGTAGTCCAAGCAGAAGCTTCACGAGCAAAGATGGTGGGAGTGGAGGGACTGCTTGTGAGTGTTCTTCGGCAAAATAATGAACTGGAGAACAAGCTGTTCAGTCTACGTCGACTATTATAAAGCAACAATTAGGGAATCTCCCCGAGTTTGAACACTTAGTAGATATTTTTAGAGGTAGCTTTTCCGGGGATAAGGGAATCTAGACATTATTGTACAAATTGAATTTTTACAAATGGCTGTGAAGATAACATGTTATTTGGAGTACTGTTTTGCTGTATCGTGCTTTATTAGTTACTCCTTATCAGGATCAGAATCAAGTTTCAAGGTATGAAACTTAAAATTTAGGTTAGTATCCATGTATAAATCTTGTACCAGTGAGGACATCCCATAATTCTGTTATTTAAAAAAATGATTTTAGTGTTTTTATATTATCCTGAAGAAAAATAAAATCTAACGTTTTTTTCATTGTTACAATCAAATTCTTTTGCACAGTAATATTTCTATTAATATTAAATTGTCATTTTGGGTTTCAACTGGTCCAAGTTTCATATTTTCGTTTCACCTTTTTGGCATTTTTGTGGTTATTATTTTGTTGTTTAATATTTTGAACATTTTTGGAATTTTTTGTCAGCTATGGCATATGAAGTTTTTATTTCTTCTTTTTTTAGCCTTTTCATTTTTTATCTTTGAAACCAGAAGCAAAATGAATACATGAATTTGGAACAAATGCAGTAACTTATAATACTCACTTATTTGTAGCATTGTAATTTTATGTAATTTAATTGTTTTTCTCAAATTTATGATTGTAAAAGTTTTATTTTACTGTTCATAAAATATATTCCATTTTAACAAGTTTTTTATTTAACAATATTGACTGTTACAGTCTTTGTGCTTTCAGTGTGAACATTTCAATTTCTGAGCGTGATGATTCAATGGATATACCAACATGAAAAAATAAATTATATATATGTATTGCATATCACCTAAGCAATTGAAAAACATGGTAATATGTACAATGAATGCTGCCACTTACTCTCCCATATGTTCCTATCTATATTGTCTGATATTTTCACCTGTTCCACTGTAATTGGAATTATGTATTAGGAAAAATTTTAATCTTTGACACAAGATATGTGTTAACTTAAATTTTGTGTTTCCAATTAAAATTATAAACATGATTGGTTTTCATGATAATCATCATCATCTGGTCGACCAGATGATAACAATTATCGTTGAAACCAGTCATGTTAGTAATTTTCTGTGGAAGCACATCTAAGTTACCACCTATATTTTCTGTCATTATGGAATACCATTATGGCCTCTTCAGCAATTTTTAAGCTTTATATATATATTTTAAGTTTAGAGAAGGATAATGGATAGAGGAATTACTTCAAATACTTGTAGCCTAGGAAATGCTGCATGCTGGTAAATTCAGTAAATTTTGTGAGTGAATTATTTTTACATGTTAGTAGACAAGGAGACACTAACTTTATAAACTGGGCTGATAGACATTATTTGTTTCTGTAATTGATAAATATAATTTTAGATAGACAGAAGCCTTAAGCATGTAGATATCTATCAACATTTTGATGAAAAAAACTATTGTTTATCTAGGAAAATTAGTCATAGGAGAACAAATAGAAATCATCTGTGGAAAATGGATGGCACATCTGCCTATTATATATAACAACTAAAATCCACAGCATCAATATGGTACAAAATACAATCCTGCATGGTAAAATATGAGAGAGGAAAGTATAGCATGCCTTAGATTATTTTATAGCTGCTAAGGGGAAGGCAGGATTTAAGTGAGAATTATTTGATTAATGAAGGTTTTGAGGATTGGAGAAGTGACAGGAAAGAGACATTTGTTGAGGATAAAAATAACAGGGTTTTTAAACAACAGAATTTTTAAAATTTCAAGTTCTATTGAGTTCATCTTTTTTTTATCACTATGTGGTTAAATTTCAACTATAAAATCACTCATATGTCCAAGTCTTGACAGGTTTTGAAAAATGCTTTTATTATCCAACTTATTTTTTAAAAGAACTTTATAATGTTCTTTAGTCCGCAATTGAAGGTTTCTTGAGGTCTGTCTCAAGTATTCACTGCACCAGAGTGCACAAATAAGGTTCCTGTGTTTTTTCACTTTATGGATGGATTTCAAATTTTCAGTGGATTTGAAGGAAATACAAATATGTATCATCTTTGGAAAACTTATTGATTACATATTCTATTTTCTATCTCTTCTTCTGGCATGAATTGGTACATAACAGTAAAATTTTCAAAGCTGGTCTCCAAAAAATACCTCCATGAAAACATTAAATTTTATTCTTTTTGCTTTACCTTTGAAACTTTAAGATGTATTTTGACAATAAATCAGCAAAATAGAAATGCTGTTTATATCTGTTTTTATTGGGTATTAAATATGGAATACATTAAATAAAATGTAATCCATATTTCACCATGCCTACATGTAAAAAGTTAGTATTGCAGAGTAGTGATTAACACTTAGGGATAAAATATTTTTAGGATTGAGGAATTCAGTACCACTGCAAAAATTTAGAAACCAGTCTGTATTCCTATGTGGACATGTATCGTGATGCTCTTGATAAGGTTGATGGATAAGGAAATAATGTAATAATAATTTTTTATTAATCTCGGGACTAGTTATACACTACTAGTGTAGGACATCAAGTATACAAAGCCATCATACATGAAATATATGTTAAACCATAAATTTCAAATAAATACATAGATATAAAACATGGAAACATATAATGATGCCGTAATTAATTATAACATTTACAACTAATTGAGGTATTCAGGGGAAGAACAAAAGCAGTTGTCAATCAAATATCTCCTTAGTTTCTTCGTAAAGCGTGGGAATGATTTGATTGCTTTTATTTCAAGCAGTAGTGAGTTATAAAACTCCAGAATATACAGGGTTTTTGAGTACAATAACTAATCAGTCTATATTCTTTTTTCTGTATAGTGTCATGGCAATGGATATCCATGTTCACCTTTAAACCTAGGGTAGAGTGATGGGTATGGAGTAATAGATATAAATGGAAGGAAAGGTCAAAACACTAAAGTTTCTTAAATAGACGCCGGCAGCTATGGGATTTCCCCACGCCAGCTAGAATCCGAATCGCCCATTTTTGGAGTTTAAAGACCCTCAATTAAATGATACGCATGTCCCAATTGAAGTCGTCGTTTATTGACGCCTTAATACACGCACGTACAGAGAGGTAAGTATCTGAGTTCCGACGGAAGACTTTTACGGAATGGATTGAGTTGCCCGGGGAGCGACTCGGAGACAGCTGCAAGGCTCCTTATATCCGTGCCGCCGCCGTCGGGATGATTGTTGGCTAGCTCGTTGAGCGAAAAGGGTCAGCTATCGCCTGGGTGCGTTAAGCTCTGGGGAGAGTGAGGCGGCTCGAAGTGGCCCGGGTGCTACAATTCCTAATAAGGATTTGGTTTGACTACTTAAAAGATGATTTAAAGCCATGGGGCATATATTCTTATTAGCTATGGAGAAGACCTTGGTATTTTTCGTGTTCCGTGGACTCCACGTTTTCGGATAGCGTACCTTTAAAAGAAAAGCAATAACTTCAATTTTGTGAACATACTTCGATAGGTGGGAAAATAAACCTGCGAGGAAATTAAAATTAGGACTTTTCTCTTACAGAGAATCAATTTAAGTTTGGATTAAGCATGATTTACATTTTTCTGTACTCTTACGCTGTAAAGCCGTGTTTACACGGTGCATGTACTCGCGCGAGTTAATGGGCGAACACTTGCAGGGTCCAACATTCACCGTGTAAACACGAAAAATTCCGCGAACACTTGCGACGTGCACGGGAAATTAGAACTTGTTCTATTCTGGTGCAAGCGTTCTCGCAATTCCCACTCAGAAGCCCACTGCGCAGATTACCCGGATCTGACTGCTGGTGGTGATTTGGTATAACAGCTGAAATATCCTTGTTCGTTAATTTGAAGGATTACTGTGGTTATATTTTGACATATACCTTTAA
>WURS02000001.1:53346-73365 GCA_011762765.2 Rhinocypha anisoptera | reverse complement strand
GGATGGGGAGTCGCCGGCCGAGAGTCAAAGACTGTAAGATGACTTTTAATGATAAGAATAACCCTTTTCACGTTCTGAGGAGATGCCTACTTCATCGAGAGCTTTTTCGCTGTTCTAAATGGCCGATTTCGACTCCCCTCCTCTTCGTACCAAGCCCTTCATTCTCACTTGGACTACGGCGACAAAAAATCCCGCTGCCCTCAGGGAAATATTATCGACTCATCTCTTCCCCCCCTTATTCAAGTATCGTATTCACCGGCATTTTCCTCCCCCCCGAACACAACTGCATTTTATCCGTTCCCCGACTCCTTTCCAGCTTCCGTTCCTCCTTCACTCTCCGTAACCACTCCTCGTCAACAAAAGTACATTTTCAACTTTGTCGACAACTCATGTGTATATACACATGTGTGAATTTTTTTCGGACTTGTTACTTCCATTCAATTTGTCAACATTTCTCTTTCACAGTGAGTTCCCCTCCCAGCAATCTCTCGATAATAATTTTCCTCAACAAATAACTGTCCGAATACATATATATTTGGTCCACTACTTCCTACTACTTCCTGATCTATTCCTGTCATCCCACTTAAACATCTCAATTACCTCCTTACTTCTAAGCAAATATTTATATTCGCTGTAAAGTCGCTGTTTACATCGTATCGTAAGCTCAGCCGGTCTATTAATTAATGCCTGAAAGAAAAATATTTAATCCTTAAACTTCTAAATTCCCTCCTTGTTTCTAAAAAAATACTTATATTCGCCGTCGCTTGTTCACTTTAAAGTATCTTTTATAATCATATCGTGCGAATCAAAAATGGTGTCAGGTATGGGAGTTTGAATTAAATTTGAAATACTGCATGACTCTGAACTATTTGAAGGAAGTCCATTACATCAGAATATTTTTACAGCGTTAAGGATACAAACTTAACTAGCGTAGAGTGTACGAAATCTTTAGGTGTTAAGATAATAACGAAAGATCTGTCGTGGGGGAAAACATGTTCGGGAAATTTGCGGAATGGCAAATAAAAAGATAGGATTCGTAAGAGGGGGAGAATAGGGAAATGTAATGAGACGGTAAAGGAGCGCAGTTACTTTTCATTCGTTAGGCCCCGTCTCGAATACGCTTCTAGTGTGTATGGGACCCTCATGAGACGGGATTGAGATTTGGAGTTAGATCGAGTGCAGCGTAGAGAGACTAGATTTCTTAAAGGTTGTTACGACCGACGCAGCAGTGTAACAAGCTTATCGGAGAAACTAGGTTGGGAACCATTTTCTGAGCGTAGGTTGAAGCACAGGTTAAATTTTTGAGCAGATTTCAGAAGGATCACTTCACCGAAGAAGTAAAATATATATACAGTTGGAGTCCGCTATAATGAGAGCTGATAAATGACGAAATATCTCTCGTTATAACGCACAGTAGTTATATCCGACGTCATTTAAATGCACCTCTTTCGGCATATGTAACAGCACCAATAGTGGGCGAAAATGAGCCATGGAGTATTTGTATCAATCCATCCGCAAATGCATTGAAAATAGATCGTTTATCTAAAAATATTTTAAAATATCGTCACCAAAAGTCATGCACTCGTAACTAATGTACGTCACGAATCGGTAGTATCTTTGGCAACGTTTCGTGAACAATCATCGATAAGGTATGGCCTGCGGTTAACAAATACAATTCCATAAATAAGGGGAAAATCGAGAGATTGGCCGTCCTGCTAAGGTCAACACAGACAAATGGGCTTTTCCTGCATTGTCTATAAGTCTAGCTTGTAGCTCCATATGTTCTTTTATTCTGATCGGCTACAAGGACGAAATAGCACCAGGAAATGATAGACTGGAGCATAGATTCCAAAATAAGTTGTTCAGTCATTCCCCAGGAAAGTCTGTGGCATAAAACCACAGTCTTCTCTCGTAAAATCACCACAAATTCTCTCGTAAAGCCTTCCTTACAATGTAGATTTGCGAGACGTGACAATGTAATGCGTGTTCTAATCCTGTGATGTTTGCAACCCGAATACCAGCCATGGCAAAATCTACTCACTATAGTGATGGTGCAGATATGAACACTCGTAATAACCGGCGGAACTCCCTATGTTTAAACAAGTGGACCAACCAAAGCAAAATGATCACTCACTATAGCGATACTCTCGTTATAAGCCATACTCGCTGTAGCGGACTTCTACTGTATTCCTAAATATTTTAATCTTCTTGTTAGTTAATATTTTCACCAGTCCTGACTCACTAGCTGCTGGGTATGAGCTGTGCATGTTATGTGGGTAACAGATACTAAATGGTGCACTGTGGCTGTCATACATATTCTTTGCATTGCCATTGATTACAAATTTAATTTCATTGTTTACTTCTCATCTTACAAGTGAATTTTCCAAATGTTTTGCAATTAGGTGACTACTATGCCTCTCCCCATCAAAACCCATTACTTCCAAAAGCACATGATTCCTCTTGAAATCTATATCCATAAAGTGTACAGTAACACTAATATAATTGGGCCCTCCTCCAGATGTCCAAATATTGGATGTGATAGCTATTCCTTCATTTGCTCTTTCATTGAGGATACGTTTCACTGTTTCTTGACCTTTCAAGTACAACTTAGGTACAAGATTGTCAGAAAAATATTTCCGAGTAGGTACCTTGTAACTAGGACAGATACTACCTATTAGCTCTTTAGAGCCCACAGATTCAACAAAGTTAAATGGCATTGAGCATCTTGCAATTTACCTTGTGTATTTTTCGTGCCCACTCATCATTAATGTCATAACATCTTTTACATTCAACAAAAAATGACAGCATGGCCTGTTTCATAGTACAAGAGGAGCTTGCAGTAGACTCATCTTCAGTTGCAAGTTCTTCATCAACAGTCTCATCTGTAAGATCCAACATGTGCTGTTAAACACAAGGACTAGAGCAATCGAGTCCATTTTAGTCAGAATCTTTTGGCTCCTCCAGCACTAGTTTACCTGAAAGAAAACGGGGAAAATTGAAATGCTCACACATCAACTGCTTCCATTTTGGCTGAAAACACCAACCACTAGGTCACTTCAAGTGAGGTATATTTATCATGTCAATTAGGTATGCTTCAATGCAGGAAATAAAATAAACGTCATTCTGTGCCTTAATGAACCAATTGGAAAAAATAAGGTATGCATAAGTCACAAGGAAACTCGATGGCCTATGGATTTATACATACCACCATTTTTTCTTTTGAAGTTTCTATAACTCAAGCATGCATTAATATGTTTAAACAAATTTGACATATAAATGATTTCTTGTCAACACTACCATGTCGATACCACTTTTACAGTATTTACAAATTGTCGAATTGTCCAACGATTTAGTGAAGTGCTTCCACAAAGAGGACAGCGACATTTTTCGTCGTACTTCACAACTTGCCTTTTAGTAGAAAACTCCTCAATTTTGCTGGAAAACTCAATTCAATAATGAAATACCCATGAGTACTCGAACCAGTAACCCATGAGTACTCAACCCAGTAACCCATGAATACCCATGAGTACTCGAACCAGTAACAAGGGTGCATGAGTTTTGAAGAATTGGGCAGCAGGGTGCAGCAGTATCGCAGCTATGAAAACAAACGCACAACGAGTTGAGCAGCCAGTTGTGTAGTTGGCGGGATATTAAAGTTAGATCTTTTTAGACACTTTTCACCAAACGAATACTTTTGATTAAAAGTATAAAAAAAAAACGAATACTAGAAAGTATCGAAGTATTGGGAAAATAGCCGATACTATTGCTATCAGTATCGGCCCAAGTCTAATGATTTACATTGACAATGTAACTAGATGTATTAGATGCCATATAGACAATGTAACTAGATGAACTAGATTTTTCATGTACATGAAGGATACTATGTGTTACTCCCCTGCTTTATTACAGCACCTTACGTTACTTTAGTGGGTTACTGTTAAATTTTTCTGTTGGATGCTGTAAAAATAATACATTATACAAAACCAATTTTAAAAACTGGAGGAAAATTAATCTAAGGCTAGTGAAACAATAATTGAGAAATTCCTAAGGCTTTATTCTTTTTAAACTAGTACAGCCTTAGGAATTTCCTAATTAATATTAGTGTACAAGACAATTATTTACAAGTTGTGGTTGCACAACATTGAATTTTTGAATGGTTCATTTTCAAATCAACTTTCTCTCTTTACCAGTTATTAGACCTTTAAAATGGATCCAGATGACCTCAAGTATACAGGGATAAATCCCAGTAAACTTTGGGCTTGGCTGAATAGAACTAAAACGAAAAAAACTTCAGGCTTGGCTAAATAGAATAAATGCAACTGAATTCAAATTGATATTCTCTGGTATTTGTGGGGAAATTCTTGGGAACAAACTTTCGGAGTATACCCCTCTTCTTATTTTTTCAAATGACGAAACTATTTTCCTGCCTAAAAGGTTAAAAAAATGACAATATCAGTTGCTTGGCACAAATATGTTGAGTTGGTTAAGTCCGAAAATAAATTTTATGTTACATTCTTAATATCATGGGACAATGTAAGGGAAAGATATGACATGAAGCAAATTATTTTTAATTTTGCAGATGCTGGGTAGAGCAGGTAGACCTCAATATGACACAAAAGGTGAAGGAATTCTAATTACCAATCACAGTGAGCTGCAATATTATTTGTCTTTGTTGAATCAGCAGCTACCAATTGAGTCTCAGTTAATGTCCAAGCTGCCTGATATGTTGAATGCTGAGATAGTGTTGGGAACTGTGCAGAATGTGCGAGATGCTGTTACATGGCTTGGATATACATACCTTTACATTAGGTAAGTAACCTAAGGGAATGCTTTATGATTTAAATCAACAATATGATGCAATAAAACTTTTGCTACTTTTGAAAGTTTCCAGTAAAAAAATTCATAATGAAATATACATAGTAAAACCACCTATAAACCCTTTTCACATTCTTCAAAATTGTTAATTTTTGTAAACTACTGTTCATTGTTATACGATTATTGATATTTTATTTTGATTCTAATAGCGTTAATTTCCTGAACATATATCATTTCCGTGTTTTATTAAAATAATGGCAGATCATTTGAAGAGGAATAAGAAAAATACCATTTTATTCTTTCATTTCAGTTCAATTTCTGCTTGTTCATGTTTAATCGTTATAAATGAATGAACTGTTAGTTTTGCGTGAATAAAATCACATTCTGTTAATCCTAATTTTTATAAATGCTATACTAAAATTTAAATTTGGCTATTAGAAAAATTAGATTGTGGATCTGAATGACCAAACACACAAGGAAGTTGAAAAGGCAATGACAAAGATGAACTTCAATACAAAAAAAAATTGTATGAATTGTGTGCTAAAATTAATACTGACAGAAAGAATCACAAGGTAATTATTTTTATATTGCTTTTGCATTTATTGGTACATAATCGTTGGCAACATAGTTTTTGAGAGGCTCAATCCTTGAACATTTCATTTATTTTATACACTGAAGGAGGCATATAATATGTGTCTTAGGCATCATTTTGTGAAAATGAGAAATATCCATTGTAAAATAAAATGTCAATTTCCACTCCAACCATAGTTTTGACACTTTTTGTACTAGGCATCTCGACATGAGTTAATAATTTATTAAAACTAGTGTGAACATTAATATTTTATGTTTAAAATTATTAAGCTTTATAATATCTGATGGTGGGCTATCTTATTAATTTTTCTAGCCATTGTATCAATGGTGGGCTATCTTATTCATTTTTATAGCCATTGTATCAGCACTTTTCTGGCTTTTGTTCATTCCTTTTATTCCGAATCAACTTTCAACTATTCAGAGGTCAAGAGAGGCTTTTGTATAAACAGAATTGACATACTTACATGATACAAGCAAGCATGATGCATGATTTTTGCATACACGATACAAAAGGTAATTGAGAGGACATATAATGTAACTAATCACATTCCCAACTTTATATAGCTCCATCTCATCTGAAAATGATGTAATAATGTTTACTTGATAAACATGATATTATAATTATTTTTATGGAATATAAAATCCTTCATTGATCTTATTATAGTAAGAAAGTCATACATATTAGTATTGAAATGATCTTGTGTTGAAATCAAAATGCCTTTTTTTATTTTTGTAACTAAGTTTGGCCTACCTTTTGGATGTTATTATTTTGTTTATTTCTTATATGTTCATAAATTTTAATGTTAAACAAGTTCTGTTATCTCTTTTCAGAATGTTGAGGTCTCCTACTTTGTATGGGGTTTCACATGATCGTGCCAAAGAAGATCCTCTTTTAGAGCAATACCGTGCAGATATTATACACACTGCTGCACTGCACTTAGATCGCAGTGGATTGCTGAAGTATGATAGAAAAACTGGACACTTTCAAGTGACAGAGCTAGGAAGAATAGCTAGTCATTACTACTGTACCCATGATACCATGTCTACCTATAATCAGCTACTCAAACCTACTCTCAGTGAAATTGAGCTCTTCCGGTAAGTATTACATGACTGACTGTTGGAAAAATGTGAGTTAAAATAGTTAAAATAGAAATTTTAATGAACAAAGAAATTCATAGTAGGAGATTTCTTGGCTGTTGGCTTATTAGTAGCTGCTACATTCCTTATTATCTCTGTCACAAAAAATTAATGCTTTTACTACATTTTTAATCAGCTCAATTTCAACATATGAAGTAGTATATGAGTAAACTCTTTGAACTTTTTTGGTTACATTTTATGGTAACAACTCAACATTTCAAAGCTTTGTCCAATGCTTCCATCACCTTAAAGTGGGATTTTCTGTGGCATAGTATTGTTTCCAAGCCATCTTTAAATTTGTTTGATGTAAAAATTGAGCTATAGTTATTTTTCCTGAGAAAACAGTGTGATAGTACTTAGTAGTGGTTTATAAAATCAAATATATATGTGACTGTGGGTAAAATATCTATAAAAACCCTTCTTTCATGTGCACCCTTTGGATTTTTACTCATTAGCTTTTAAATTACATCGCTGAGGAGTGTTAGTTTATGACCTCATCATGGTTCATTCACACTTTTATGTATCTTTTCCATCCTTACCATTTGCCTCGCCAATTTATATTATGTCATTCAGATTTAACCCATATTGAGTGCTTCTGTTTTTGAGATAATTGTTGTTTTTTCTGAGGTTGTTTAACCATTAAATAATCTCTATTGACCTATGCCTAAGCCATGAAGAATAGTTATTTCTTTGATCAAATCTTTGTTAACTCAAAACGCTCAATGATTTTCTCACTCTCTTCAGAGGCATAAGAGCTCCTTTTTATTGCCATTTGTTTTGGCAATAAAAGCTCTTTGGCAATAAAAAGGAGCTTTTATTGCCATTTGTTTGGCATGCCAGGTAATATTTGCCATTTTTCTGTACATAGCAGGAATTTCCCTGCTACTAATATTTGCTATAATGTGAGAAAAAATTGCTACATAATAAATTAGTCTGTACTCTGCTAAACTTGAAACCTATCACTACATAACTGTGAAAGCCTTCTACATTTTTCTGTACTTTTCAGTGTGTTTTCACTATCAGGTGAATTTAAAAATATTACTGTTAGAGAAGAGGAAAAGCTGGAATTACAGAAATTAATGGAAAGAGTGCCTATTCCAATAAAGGTAGGTATCTATGAAGAGATTCCCTTCCACTACAATTTATTTTCTGAGTATCCTGGCCCTATTCACTATTAATTTTTTTCCAATGTAATGTAATTGTTAGTAATGAAATGGTATTTTGTAGGTTGTAGTTAATGTAGAAAAGTGAAATATCCATGTTATGAAAAAAGGATACAAAATGATATTATAGAGATTACTGAACTAGCAGTCAGTATGTTAAGGATCACTAATTTGTTTTACAAATAATGTTACAAAAGTTTCCTTAGGAAAAATTATTTTTGCATTTAGTTTTGTAGAAAAAGTACATATTCCTAGAATCAGTAATCTTTTAAAAAGGGAATACAATTCATTTCAAGGTGATTGGGACAGTAGCTCCTAAGCTACAGTAATTTCAAATATGCTGTGAAAAAACTAAGGAACCCTCTTCCTGTAATTACATCATGAATACCGTGACCACTTCCCGTATAAATTCATTTTATTCTCTCCGTTGCAATATATTTTATGAAATAGCAGTTCTCTAAGTGCATTATTGATGGTTTATCATTGTCCAACTTTCAAAACATTTATATAAAGTACCCCTAAATTCCACAACTATAATTAAAATCTGATGACAAGCTACACTCATCATTTCAGCGCAAGGGGTTAAGGATGTATTACTTAGTTGACTGTGGTAGCATTTTGAGGACATTTATTTAATGTTAAACATTAAATGAAATTAATTTTCCCATGATTTTAAGAATACACCTTTATATTTTAGGAAAGCATTGAAGAACCAAGTGCCAAAGTGAATGTACTACTTCAGGCATACATATCTCAGCTGAAATTGGAAGGTTTTGCATTAATGTCTGATATGGTGTTTGTGACACAATCTGCCGCTCGGTTGATGCGTGCAATTTTTGAAATTGGTAAGAAATGACTTTGGCGTTTTATAGCGTAAAATAATTTTAGTTTATGTTTAAGTAATAGATATTTTAGTAGTTTAGTTAATGATTCATTTTCATTTATGTAATTTCAGCTGTTTGATATAAAATATTATTGGTTGAATGGACAAAATCCCTCATTTTTAAAGCATATAAAATAATTGGTTAAAATATTAATTTAACCCTGGAATTGTATCTTAAATTTTTTTATCATGCAGATAATCATAATAATGATAATATCTTTTATTTGCCCAAAAATTTATGCTATGCATACATGTACATATATACAAATATAGAACACGTCAATATATTATACAAAGCATTAAAAAATATATATATATATTTGATAAATGTTGTATATGACCATAGAAAAGAAAGCTAATTCACTCAATTGTAGCTAATTCATAATTTAATTAATATAGTAGAATACTTTTTTTTTTTAAGTCTAATAGTTTTTTCTTGGAGATAAGTATTCTTTCTTCATATTTGAGAAGGTAATCTGTTGGTTAACATTAAACCCATTGATTTGGGCCCCAGTACCATACTTTTTCTCTTTTTGAATGGTTAGTGCAAATCTTTATTTGTTCTCATTTAGTGACAATGTAGTGTTCTTATATTGGGTGATATATTTTTTACCTTGCATATTGACAACTGAATGCATTTTCGGGAGAATTGGCTAATAGCCAAATGGCCCTCTTTTGTATGTGGAATATATTAATGGAGTGAGGGGAAGATCCCTAAACAAAGATGCTAAATATGACCTTGGAATAAAGAAATCATAAATTTGCTATTAAAAGTTGTCAGCATTTTTTTTCTTAAAAAAATCAGGGATCAATAGTGTTTCTATTTCAGGGAGTTCAATACCAACACTTGTACTACATTATTCTTAAGGCTTCCACGACTTCTGTATGAGAGCTCCATTTCCAGGTATTTCTTGTCTAAAGATGCCTCCGGGACATGAAGACAAACTGTTGGTAATAAAAAACAACACACACAATGAGATATACCCGGAATTGTAGCTCTCAATATACTACATTTTTTAATCCTAACAAAAGATCACAAGGATAACAATGAATTGAAGGAAAATAAAAATTTTTATTTCTATTTTATAGCTGTTTGCCACATGGTATTAATTTGTTTTTTCCTTGTGGATTCATATTTGTTAGGGTTGGCAGAGATAGTGATATTTTTACTGATTTTTAAAAGGATTTATTTATCTCCACTCAATCAAGTAACTGGTGAACACCAGGAAATATCTACGAACTAGGTTGATTTTAAATTTGAAAAATATAGGTTTATTACTTCTACTCAGTGAAATAAATGCTGTCAATTCTTGAGTATTGGCTGTAAATATATTCAGAATTTTGTTCATAATAAATTTCCAAATTAATTATACAATAATTCAGGGTGTATTTGATAGAGATGAGATAGATGGAAGTGGTATGGAAAAGCAGAATTGGCAAGGGAAGTTAGAAATCAAATGATAAAATCTATCATGTTAAGACTCACATTTTAAGTGCATCTCTGATTATCCCAGATGGTTTGTTTTTACTAAACATTATTTTTTCCATTTCATTATATCTTAAGATTAACATGTTTTTAAGAGTAGCATGTGATGAGTGTGTACCTGACCAGAATATTAGTTCTGACCCTTTTGAAATTACAAATTTACCTGCAGAAGTGCATTTATTCTTTAAACAGTTTTATACAGAGGTTGGGCTCAGTTGGCTGACAAGGCATTGTCTCTGTGCAAAATGGTTGATCGTCGTATGTGGCAGTCGATGTCTCCCTTAAGGCAGTTCAGAAAAATGCCAGAGGAAATTGTAAAGAAGATTGAGAAAAAGAACTTTCCTTGGGAGAGGTAAGTTCCTGGCTGAAATAATTTTGATTAATAACTGCAAGTCTTTTGTCAGACATTCAAAAGTTTTGACGGCATTCAAGAATTTATTGTTGTGGTAAACATTCCCTTTCAGTTTTCTGACAATGCTACCATTTGTGGTTGTGAAGTCATGTAAATATTGACCCTGTGCAACTGTTATTAACTGTATTTTACTATAGGAAATTATACGAAGAAATTTGTATTTTAGCATTTAAACTTATGTAATGTGATGTTATAAAATTCATTATTTATTAATATTGATCTCTTTTTAATTCTTGAGTTTGATCTTATCTACAATTAAGTTTCTTGTTTTTAGTGTATTTTAAGAAATGGTACTATATTGAATCTTATTATTTCTGTCATCTGTCAATTTTCAATTAGACATAACAATCCACCATTCTCTCATATATGCTGAGGTAGAACACAATTTAGTAAATAAAATTCCCTGAATAATTTGATAATGCATAACACCTTTTCACCCATACTTACCCTTCAGGAAGGTTATTGTTTTTTATTCTTCTCAGTAGAAAATTTAAGGAATCTAACATTAATTTCTCTTTAATTTGCAGGCTATATGACTTGGGTCCCAGTGAAATAGGAGAGTTAATAAGAGTACCCAAACTGGGAAAGACAATACACAAGTATGTTCATCAGTTTCCTAAATTGGAATTGTCTACTCACATTCAGCCAATTACAAGGTAAGTGTCTACGGAAGATTATTAAGCACATTATATTATTGGGGAATACTCTCTTTGTTTCTTAAGATCTGGTTTGTTTTTAATGAGGAAACAAAATAAATTAGATTCTTTGAGAGGTTCTCCTTGTTTTAATATCAAGTATTTACATTAGGGTCCTTGGTGATGTTTCCCAAGTAGTGGAAATGGAACTTAAAAGACCTAACATTTGCTGAATCATTATGAATGGTTATACTATTGGAAAACTATAATGTGATATATTCAAGATTGTATGAGTTGTTCCTAGGCTCCATTTATTTAGCTTTAAATGTAATAGGAAATGCCTATAAAATTTGTTGTTTAATTTTTTAATCACAAGATTCTAATAGACAAAAGGAGACTTTTTCATTTGGAAATATAAATTTTCCTTGAACTCAGTCTGAAAATCTTTCAAATTGTGAGAACCATATGAGCTAAATTAACTAAAAAGTTATAGAAAGAAAATATATTGGCACTGAAAGGATTTTTTTTGTTCCTGAGCATGTGGTTCTTGGGCATGTTAGGCACTTAAAGGTTAAACTGAAGTCTGTTGCTAATAATGAAATCCAGAAAATATGGAAAATGAAAACTTGAAAATCAACAATAATATGTAATTGGTACACATAATTAAGGTTTAAGTTTATTTTAGGAACAAATTCACCATTCAGGAAAGACCCTTAATTTTTTTATCTGTTGTTTTGGTTGATAAAAATTAAATATTTATTTTGCTTATATTTTTACGTAACTTCCATATTTATCATAGGTCAACTCTACGTGTAGAGCTTACAATCACTCCAGATTTCCAGTGGGATGAGAAACTTCATGGAGCATCTGAAGCTTTTTGGGTGCTTGTTGAAGATGTTGACTCAGAAGTTATCCTACATCATGAGTATTTCCTCCTCAAATCTAAGTTTGCTCGAGACGAACATCTTGTCAAATTTTTCGTTCCTGTATTTGAGCCATTACCACCTCAGTACTTCCTCCGGTATGTAATAATTTGTGGCCATTATGTAAATGTTAAATCCTTTTATCATTTTTTTTTCATTTAAAATTGTTTTTCAGAATTGTATCTGACCGGTGGATTGGAGCCGAAACTCAATTGCCTGTTTCATTTAGGCACTTAATTCTGCCTGAGAAAAATCTCCCACCTACAGAGCTGCTTGATCTTCAGCCTTTGCCTGTGAGTTCATAAATAGTTTAATTTAAAAAAATTAAATCCATGGTAGAAATGTGTTCATCTTTTTACTGTAACTGTGTGGATGCCTCCTGCTCTCCATGTAAATTTAACATGTTTCTTGGTTAGCAGGTTTTTCAGGAACTAACTCATTTCATACTTGAGTACATATTTTGTGTTCTGTCTCCATATTTTCAAAGGACATTCAGTATGAGGTCTGATGGTGTACAACATCTTTCCTTCGCTTCACATTGATATATTTTTGAAACAACATTTTTCATTTTCCAGTATTTTCAGTGTTTCACGGCATATGTTACTCTCATTGTATTTTGCCATCTGTGCGCATGACAAGCAATGTTCATTTAAACTCCTCTGATTATCTAGGAATATATCTATTAGTTCATCTGATCTTCTTTTTATGCTTTACTGATCAGCAATTAACCTGTAGTACTGAGCCCCATAATACAGTATTGTATTATTGAAATAAACCATAGTCATAGTCATTGAACACTATTTGAAGAAAAGTAGCATAATATCTTCCTGTAGAATATGAACACTTTTTTCTCAATTTATAATTCCATATACTTCAAAATGCTTGTGCCATTTTAGATGATGTACAAGGATACTAATAAGGCATGGGAAAATGTATCTATGTATAAACTATGTGATGAAACTATCCTTTCACTTAATCACAAACTAAATCCTTTTTTAACTCTACAAAATATTTCAGTCATGGGGGTAATATATATTCCTCTAACATTACCATAAATACTCATGAGTTTAGGATTTTAAGATCACTGTTTTGAGGAAAACTTGATGTTTACAATGAATACTACTTGAGGTGTAAAATCTTGTCTTATATTTAAATGATAAATTTTTATCAAAATATTTATTATGACTCTAATAGATATTGGAATCAAAGCTCATTCTATTTACTTTGGTTGTGAGCCATGACATATCAAGAATAATAGCTTAAGGGCATGAAGAAATTGACTATTTTTCCCAAGACATCTGGGATGAAATTTATAATTTTAATATGTACATATTTGTTGGTATTTTCAGAAATAATTAAAGAATTTTTACAATTTTTTTGCAGGTAACTGCTTTGAGAAATAATGCTTTTGAAGCACTGTATGCAGACAAATTTCCTCAGTTCAATCCAATACAAACACAGGTCTTCAATGCTGTTTATAACAGTGATGACAATATATTTATTGGTGCTCCAACTGGATCAGGTGAATATTCCTTTCTTGTAGCCCTTTATTTATGAATTTTATTTTTTTAGGACTTGTTTTTTGAGTTATAATACTTTTTAAAAATCAACTTGACACTTCATATATTTTGTATCTTGTTAAACAGGAATTTGATAACTAAAAATTTAGAGCATAATGATTTATGTGGATCATTTTGAACACTCAGGTAAAACAACTATTGCTGAGTTTGCTGTTCTTAGACTGCTTTCCCAGAATCCAGATGGGCGCTGTGTTTATTTGGTTCCAAGGGAAGCACCTGCTGAGCTAGTGTTTGCAGATTGGCATCAGAAGTTTGGAATAGCCCTGGGAAAGAAAGTTGTTCTACTCACTGGAGAGACTGGAACAGATTTAAAGGTAAAAATTTACATTGTTGATATTTCTTTCATATCATAATGCTAGACGGGGTTACAGAATTTAATGTATTTGCAAAATTTCAAATTTTTAGTTAAATAAGATAAAAATCGTCTTCGGTGGACAGGAATTAATTGAAAATTATTTCATCAGTGGAATGTAGAAAGTTCAATGTTGTGATAATGTAGTGAAATATGGGCCAAGCTATGTGTGTAATGAGTTACCATATGCTCCGAATTATAAGTATTCTTCAAAGAAATCTACAGAAAATCACCTTGTACCTTATATGGTGATGGAAGGGTTATTTATTTCTCCTGGAATG
Source organism: Rhinocypha anisoptera (assembly GCA_011762765.2). Lineage (NCBI taxonomy): Eukaryota > Metazoa > Arthropoda > Insecta > Odonata > Chlorocyphidae > Rhinocypha > Rhinocypha anisoptera. The sequence goes on along the minus strand of WURS02000001.1, from coordinate 59,107 downwards.
CTTTTGCAAAACTTTGGTTCATCTTATATGCCTGTGCATCTTATAAAGTGGAAAATATGGTATATTAAAATTTTTAAATACTTAGTGATCCAAATATCAAATATTAATAAAGACTAATCCTTATTTAAAGGTTGAAAAAAACACTGACTTTTCACATAAAAAAATTTTATGTGGAAAAGGCAGTGTTTATTTCAACCTTTAAATATGGTTTCCACAAAGAAGAGCCAAAAACAGGGTATTTCACTAATCCTTATGTATATGCAATATTTTTTTCTGAAGAGAATTTAATCCTGGGGATGGCAGTAACTGGAATTAGGGAAATAGTCTGTAGTTGCTAATTGTTGTAAAACTTTTCTAGATCAGAAAATGTTTTCATTTGTATCACTTTCAAATTACTTTCTTTGTATCCCTCCAAATCAATATTTTGTTTCTATTTTTTATTAGCTACTAGCCAAAGGACAAATCATAATTACAACAGCTGAAAAGTGGGATGTGTTGTCAAGACGTTGGAAGCAAAGGAAAAATGTTCAGAATGTGCAGCTATTTATAGTAGATGAACTTCAGGTATGGAAGCGAATATATTAGAAATTTATTTCCAATTTGATGTTTAAGTAACTCATTTAATCCTATTCTGCATAAGCAATCACATTAATCACTTTATTAGAAAAATCAGGAAAGTATTAATTTATCAAGATAATGAATTTGGCATTATCAGTTTAAAGTGTTGAAAACTTTAAAAATCTTTGAAATTCCTTGTCATCAATGGCCTGTATTGAGTCATTATTTCAGCAATATATAATTTCTTTCACATTTAGCTGATTGGAGGAGAGGAGGGCCCAGTGCTGGAGATAGTCTGCTCTCGAATGCGTTACATATCATCTCAGTTGGAGAGGCAAATCCGAATTGTGGCACTATCAGCATCATTGGCTGATGCCCGTGATGTGGCACAATGGTTGGGCTGCAGTGCCAATGCTGCATTTAATTTCCATCCCAGTGTACGTCCACTTCCCTTGGAATTACATGTGCAGGTCAGTGCTGTGGGAAGATATTTTCATTTATGACATCCATTTTCTTGCACGTGAACGATTACTTTTTAGGTGGCAATATGTTTTTGCTTATATCTCACCAAGCTTTCCTTCTAAAGAAAAATAGTATGATAAAAGTTAAGAAATTCATTATACTTTGATGTTTGTGGGCTTTAGAAGATTTTTCTCTGAATGAGGCTTAACTCTTTTCGTTTCTATTCTCAAGGGATTCAACATTACCCATAACGGCTCCCGTCTTGTGGCAATGGCAAAGCCAGTCTACAATGCCATATTAAAACATTCCCCTCGTAAACCAGCTTTAGTATTTGTGCCTACAAGAAAGCAGGCACGACTCACAGCAATTGATTTATTGACATATGCAGCTGCTGATGGCCAGCCAGGGCGATTCTTCCGAGCAGAAGAGGAAGATATTAAACCCTTCCTTGATAGAATGTCAGATAAGGTATGTATGAGGTTTGAGTATTTTGGGCATAGTTACTACACACCTTGGGTAGAGATGCTAAAGTAACTTTTGTGATTCAGCATCTTGTTGTTGACATATTATTCCACTAGTTAAAAGACTGGTTTGTGGTTTGTCTTACCTGATGATGCTGTGCCATAGTGAATCCTGGGTTGTGATAATAAATGTCTGGTTTGTGGAATTGCAGTGTTTTTTCTTGTTACTTTTGTACAGAAAAACGTCATTAACTATTTGAATTTCCTAAGAATAATTTTGCTTTTAAATATAAATTTAAACCTCCTTTATGTTGTTCTATCCATTAAAACATTTTTTCAGAAATTCTTTTCTTATTAAATGAATTATCTGTAGTATATATTATACTTATGTGTAAATTTGAAGTTGTTCAGACCATAATTGAATGTCTACTTTCATCTAATTATAGCATCATTTATAAAGTGCAGTGTATAGTGCATTGTTCTACTTCATGTGATTGTAATTGGGTACCTTTGATAAAGAGGAAATTTGAGGGTTGTAATGTTTGAAGAGTTCAATCTTACTCAAATTCTTGTTAAAAAAAATCCAACTTGTGTTGAGAATATTCTAAAGATTGTACATTTTGATGTAGAGTGATTCTAGTGTAATTTGTTGGAAATATTTTGTAATGTCTCATCTCTCTGGGCTCCTATTACTCCTTTAGACGTTGCGTGAAGCCCTTGCACAAGGAGTGGCTTACCTTCATGAGGGGCTTTCAGCTTCTGATCGGCGTCTTGCAGAACAGCTTTTTGATTCTGGTGCTGTACAGGTGGCTGTGGCGACTCGTTCCCTCTGCTGGGGTCTCTCTCTAAGTGCACACTTGGTTGTAATTATGGATACCCAGTTCTACAATGGAAAGATTCATGCGTAAGTTGGAAAAATTACAGCACTAGTTAAACAAAGGAATTTGTATGCTTACCTTTTCCCATAATTTACCATATTTGATTAGGTGTCATGTTTTCCTATTAATTTCCTATTAAATATGAATCAAATACCTTGCGAGTGTGAGAACCCATAAAGATAATTGACTCTGTAAATCCATAAATTGCCCATAAACCTGACATTTTTTCAGGGTGTTAGCTCTACCAGAGTAAATTTAAGTTAATACCTTTTATCCTTCATAAAAAGGATTTCCGTAATGTACATGGGCAAAACGGATAATAATTAATGTATATTATGATACACACATAACAACTAATGTAAAATGATGTTAATTAATATTAGGAAGTGCCACGATCTGCTATGCAGTGCATAAATCATAGTTTTTGACTCATGTTAGTTGAGGTATAATGATTTCTTGTGACTTTCAACCCCAGATTTATGGATCTTTACTACATTTGTTAAAGTAGAGCAGTGATAAAGCATTAATTGCTAGAACCAAGAGTTAAAGCACTCAACTCCCTGCTACTTTGGTAAATCTTATAACCACAATAGACATCAATTTGCTTTTCCACAGATTTTATTTATGGTAAAACAGTAGAATCTTGATTTAATAATGCTGCTGTTATGATAAATTCAATTTTATTCACATAACGGTGCAGTCCCAGCCAGTCCTCTTCAAGTATTCTTATGGATTTATTATGTGAAATTATATAAATTTAGTGTAAAGATTTTGTCATGTTATTTTATTAATCATGTTGAAAAAGTGATTTGTAATTATGTTTCTAAGACTTTCCTTTTTCAACAAATTTTTATTAGTTATGAAGACTACCCAATAACTGATGTGCTGCAGATGGTGGGGAGGGCAAATCGGCCATTGGAAGATGATGATGCAAAGTGTGTACTGATGTGTCAAACTTCGAAAAAGGATTTCTTCAAGAAGTTCCTCAATGAATCTCTTCCTGTTGAGGTACATATAGATTTTTTAAGGAAAGCATGCTTTCATCAGATGTATCCCTTTAAATATAAATTTTTCAACCACTCAATTTTTTAACTTCATGTTTTATCATATGATTTCAAAATAATTTGCCATATTTTACCTTTATTATTGGACTAATACTTTTGGAGATATCATCATCTATATAGCATTTTGCTAATATTTTATCTACTAGTCAAAGTTTTGCTAACTTTAGCCAAATGTGTGTTGCAGAATTAAAACTGGAAATTAATGGTTGGAAAATTGAGAAAATTGGATGATAGCTCTTAATTTGTAACACAAATATACAAATTCATCTGAATTTTGATGAGTCATTACTTCTGGGAGACATAAATCAGTGCTAAGTAAAAAACAATTACATATTGTACATTAGTGCCTCTACAAAGTAAATGTGCTATTAGATTGCATTTGTTGTGAATAAGGTATTTCTGAAAAGCTCAGGTTTTCCTAACTAATTCTATGGGTGTAGCATTCCAAGGTTTCCAGCTGGGTGATGGTGTTAATGGGTAGTATCATTTTGACAGTTAAGTCTATCATATTCTTCAGGGTGAGTATGAAGATGGCAGACATAGCAATTGAAACATTGGCGCATGTCAACCCTATCACCTGGTTAATAACCCCAGAATACTTTATCCTTAGTAGTCACTTTATCGTTTTATGATAATGTATGTTATTTAACCTCCCCTTTTCTACACATTTTAGAAGTGATTTATTTACAGCCCAGAAAATACATAAAAACTTTTGTGTATGATGCATACAACACAACAGCGTAAAATCTGTTTTATTTTTAACTTAATGATTGTCCTTTCAGAGCCACCTAGACCATCGTCTTCATGACCATTTTAATGCAGAAATTGTCACAAAGACTATTGAAAACAAGCAGGATGCAGTGGACTATCTTACATGGACATTCCTATATCGCCGTTTAACTCAGAATCCAAATTATTATAACTTACAAGGAGTAACACATCGACATCTTTCTGATCATTTGTCAGAGCTGGTGGAGAACACACTTCATGACTTAGAACAGTCAAAGGTACAGTGACCTATTTTATTTGTACTGTATTTAGCTTGATTATGAACACTAACCTTACAAGCTTAATAAAGTAATGAAAAGCATCTTAATCCTGGTAAAACTTTAAAGTTATGTTTTATATTATAATGGGAGACTTAAAAGGAATTACATTGAGCCTGGAACACTTGCATTAATGACATATTCAAGGAATCTTGCCTTGGATGTCAGATTTAGGAAGTTCAATCTATATTTATTTCATTCTTATGAAATTCATGTTTTTTATCTAACGTAATCTCCTGCATTTTGATTTGCTAGTGGGGTGTCTTTATTTAGATCAGTGTGACACCTATGAAATGAACCTACACCCATGAAACGTGATCTAAACGTAAAGTAAAAGTAAGAACGTAAAGTTTTTGTAAAATAAGTAAAAAGTAAAAGCGTAAAGTTTTTGTAAAATGTTTTATCTTTCCTTGTTAAAGGCAAGAATCTATTGGTTCATGGTTTCAAAATAGTAATGAAACAAGCTTTATTACTCATTTTTTCAATTGAATTCCAGTGCATCAGCATAGAGGATGACATGGATTGCTTGCCACTTAACTTGGGTATGATTGCTGCTTACTATTACATAAATTACACCACAATAGGTAAGTGTAAGGTATTTAAATAATATTTCTGCAAGACAAGGAGTTTTGGTTTGAATATTTGTATTTTATTATTTTTTTTTCAGAATTATTCAGTTTATCTTTGAACAGTAAAACTAAAATCCGAGGACTCTTGGAGATAATATCCTCTGCTGCAGAATATGAAGATGTACCCGTTCGCCATGGGGAAGATGCAATTCTTAGAAGCTTGGCATCTCGCTTACCTAACAAACCCACAACTGGTGGTCCTGGTGGAACAGCAGCTGTTCGCTACAATGATCCCCATATTAAGACAAATCTCCTCCTCCAAGCCCATTTGTCTCGTTTGCAGCTTGGTGCAGAGCTCCAACAAGATACAGAGACTATCTTAGGAAAGGTAAAGTGTAGATCATTGGTTCTTAATCTTTTTTGAGTTAATGGATGTGTTTTAGTATCTGATGATACTTAACTCTTAACCACCACCCTGTGACCTGGTACGCTTGATTAAATCACTGTGTGCTGCCCTCATATATACCCAGTATGCTTCCTGAACAGTGGAATTTAATAATTTTTCCTGTTCCAAAATTGTACTTTTAATTTTATCAGCTTATTTACTGAAAGTATGCCTTTTTCTTTGTAGAAATATGATAAGTATTATTAACGGTATCAGGCTGGATATAGTGGAAGGAATCCATGATGAATAAAGATATGCACTTTTCCACAAAATATTTA
>WURS02000001.1:36719-53246 GCA_011762765.2 Rhinocypha anisoptera | reverse complement strand
GTGGGTGGGAGGGTTTAAGGAGGGTGGGTGGAGTGGATTGAGGGTTTTATGACTGGGGGTTGTAGGCAGTTAGTAAATCTTGGGGGTCGGAGGGATGAAGGGGGGGTGGGTCTTTCAAGAGGTAAAGTACAAAGTACTCTTATATTTATTCCTAACATGGATATATACAACTTCCACGAAGTGAAGCCTGATACCATTTATTATACATGATTTTTAATTTTGCAAGTACCTACTAGAACATGTGTAGAGTATGAATGTGACTTTCGAAGCACATATAGGAGAATTAAGCTGTGTTATACAGTAAAATCCTGTTATAATTCACCCCACTTTAGAGTGGTTTCGGATATACTATGGGTATCACCATGTCCCCCAAAATGAGTACATTAACTATTTTCTTTGTTAGTAGTAGGCAACTTTAGTGAATTTTATCTTGATGTGCCTACTGACACATCACAATAGTGCATTAGTAGCCACATTGCAATCATATCATATAACTTGTAAGTAAGCTAGAAGCAATCATGTTAACATAACACATCAATTTCTATTGTTTCCCACATGGTTTCCTCTAATGATGAAAGTTGCTGATAACATGGGAGAAAACTCTGTCCCCTTATTATATAATGAGGTTTTACTTTATTTCGACTGATTACGACTAATTTACCGTTCACTTGTTGAGAATCTTAAATATGTGATGTAAATAGCTAATTTCATAGAAAAAGAATTTGGGATCCATACACTTTTATTTGGCTTTTGCTTCATTCTCAGTTGATATGGTAATGACATTGGTCAAGGCCTTATATGCTTTTCTTTAATGTAGCTGCATGATGAGTCAACATCAGAAGGTTCTTATTTTAGTTTAATTGCTTATCTACATATACCAACCTGCATTGCTTAATTTTGATGATATAAAATGAGGAGACACTATTTCCACCAAAAATTATTCGGGACAAGTAGTTTCAAGTCTTAGCATGACAATCAGGTTTACACTCTGAATTATTGACATTGCTCAACATAGGAAGGTGATTGGCTAGGTTCAGAGGGGGGGTTTGAGGGAGGTCACTCTCATCCACTGGGGGAGCGTTAATTAGGTCACGGGGGGGAACACTGGAGGAGGTTCATGACAATTTTGCCATTAGGAACACACAGAACCCAGATTTGGGGAATGTATCTCAAACACTGCATTGCTAACAATTTGTCTTTTAAGCCTTTTCCGTGTATTCCAACTCCTCCAGCTTGTTCATCTCCAATCCTTTGTCTGTTACATGAAAAATATCTGGGTTGCTGTACCTCCAATGTCCTTCCTTTCTCACACATTTGGCAAAGTGAGATTCCAAAGATTTCTCTTGCCTTATTTCATGCGTACCTCGAATGGTCTCCTGGCTTGACGTTTGTGGACTGCCGTTGGATTTAGGATTATGCACATCCCTTTTAATTATTTAAGAAAGCAGTCCAAGAAAGTACAGACACTACTTTATCAGGCAGGGAGAACTGAAGAAAGGGAATAGAGTCAGAGTTTAAATTTCCGTACCACACCCACATCTCTGCGAGGATAGTTATTCTATTTCAGAAGGTTTAGAGTAACTTTTGACAACAAGAACATTAGGTCACTTAAGGAAACCCAGGGACAAGACAATTATCGGTCTTTCCTCTGGTTTAATTAAAGACCAATCAATAATTCCTCCCTCCCTTCCAATGTTGAGTACTACTCATTGAGACTGTAAACCTAGTACCCGATGGTCATGCCCAGAGTTGAATCTACTTTTACAGAACAAAATGGACTTCCATAAAGTAGAGCAAGAAACTCTCAAATTCCATGTCCATGTCACAGCAACAAGGGGGAAATGAACGAGATTTTTAAATTTTATATTCTTGTGGCCAAGTACCAAGATCAGGAATGAATCGATTGATTGGAGCAGTTTCGTGATGTAAGAAGAGTTTCTTCCAGAGGTTAGAGCTATTTACTTTATTAACTCCTATATTCTGATATTCATTCAACCCCACTTCTCCTCTTAGTTTTATTATTGTTATATTTTATTATCATTATAACTTGTTGCAAACGCATGTACATGCACCCATACACACAATTTCATTCCTTTTCCTCGAGGCTCTTAGTGCCACCATATATAAGATGTAGATGAAGAGTGACACAGGGAATTCTGGAAAATGTCACTTTTTTTTAGGAAAACAGAGTACTCTCATGGGTTAGTTTTCTTTGTGTCCGTTTGTGTTTTTTCAATCATAGGTACAGTTTTGACTTGTAAATGGCAATACAGTTATCATATCTTACCTATATAATTGGCATAATAAAAACAAGTTTGTGACCTCCACATTTTTATTGTTTCCACAAAGCTTCAGTTTTTTATTATATTTATAATTGGCTTTTATGATTTTATTGTGGAGGTTGTGGTTACCCAGTGGCTAGAGCACTCGACTACTGAAAGGGGGGGAACAGGGTTAAAGTACGGGTGGTCTTTGGAGACACCTCCAGATGGAACCCAACCTTGAAAGTGATTTTCTGGGTACACACAAGATCTACATGGAAAACATTTTGGCACCACAGTGAAAGGAAGTGGTCCCCCTACCCGTTATGTGTGAATTTTCACACGCCATTGGGTTTAGAAATAGGAGAACTCTACCCTCACCTATCAAACCAAACATATGGTTGAATACTTTGGGTTGGAATTTTTTATCCATGCGAGAGGAGAAAAAGCTGATATATTGTCCCCTCTCCCAAGCACTAAAAGTATTAATATATATTTTTACCCTCCTCTCTAGTGCACTCTCGCTTTAATAATAAACCTTCCTGACTGAACTTCATTTAGTAATATACCCTACATGACATTTTATGCCACTCAATTGATAGTGATGTTTCATACCTGGACTAATTTATGTCTATCATTAGGTTTAATTGGATAACTTCATCAATTATTATTTCACCAAAAAATCTTAACATTAAGCATTCTTATTTATCAAAGAATGTCTCATTTCCCTTCTTTCCACATCAATTAAGTCTGAAACCACTTTTTACAATCACTTTCTTAGCATCATGGTATTCCAATGTCTAACCTTTGAAAATCTAGTTAACATTGGTTTGTAATTTTTTTTCTATGAAGTAAGTTTACAAAACGGTAAAAATTGTGTAATGCTACAAACAATTTTATTTATCATTTAGCTTGTGTTTTTTCAACTCTTTTTTACTGACTTAGTTGTATTACTTACTAATTTATGGGATAGGTGGTATTGATCTGAATTAGCTTGTTTTTTGGTGATGTGAAGGATTTGCTCTAACTTGCAATTTCGAATTTCAGTAGTATTTTTAAAAATTTAAACCAACACAATGAATGCAATCATTGCCATTATAGGTAGGCATTTGATTTAAAAGTCAACAATGACAAGTCCTGTCTTTTTTTGGGCATATAGACACTAGAAATTTGTGACTGATAATTCATTTTTTTATTTGGCCAGTAATACTGCATCCTCATATTAATTGAATTGTGGAAAACCAGTGAGCCTACCTAAATCATGATTTTCAACACAACTCATAATCATTTAGTCTCATGGAAGCAAAAAAATCAGTCAAATTATTGTTATGTATATTTTAACAGTAAATATACTCCTAGACTAAGATCAATCACAGATCAGTGTTAGGTTCTTTTTAAAATGGATTTAAGTTGTGTATTTTATCCATTAAACAATTTTTTAAATAAGGTAACTTTTAAGTCAAGCATTTTAAAAATTTCCACCTTGAGTGAGACAAATTTCTCATAGGTTAATTTTTCAAGGAATGATATATATTATGTACTGAAAAACACCCTTTGCATCAACCCATTTGGAAAAAAATTCTGCCACTCTCCTTGTTGATGATTTGGAAAGCAAATTTCCATGCTATTATTATTTTTTCTCAAATTGAGTTAAGTGGCTCCTACTAGATATCATAATTATTTAGGGAAGCTATGTTTTACAGTAGAAGTTTGTTTTGATTTGGTGGATAATTTACAGTTGAAGACCACTTCCCTCCTTCAGGTGTTGTCTAGCATTTAACCTTCCTCTGACCTTAAGGTTGACCACTGTGGTTTTATTAGATAGATTAAGTTTTTATGTGACTGTACATCAAGGTAGTGCATTCATTTATTTTCTCTTACATCATCTTGTAGAGAAGACATGGGACGGAATTACACAGGCATATAAGAAGAGATGGTGTTACTTCATCATTTGCTTATATATACGTTCTACACATTTTTTATCCCGAGGATTAATTGGATAAGTCAGGGTAGAAGTAATTTAATACTAAGTGTAATGATATGTGAAGTTCACATCACGTAAGTGGGGCCAGTTTCCTTCCCTGTGCCACCTGCTGTTTCCCAGGAAGATCTTGTACCCAGAATATCACCTAGCTTGGGTTTTTGGAGGGTTTATTGGTAGAAATCACTACTATTCAAATCCAGGGCTCCTGTTCAGTAGCCGAGCTTTCTACCCACAGGGCTATCATGCTCTCAGATACATTCACACAGAAACACAATTGTATTTGACTTTAGTTTTTCAGGATCTTAATTACCATACTGAAAATGACATGTAACAGTGTTTAGGGACTATAGGACAATGCTTTAGACATTCTGACATTGTAAGTGACGAGTATGATGGTAAGGATCATCAAGACAGTGCTGGTAAACAGGGTATGTAAATACTTAGGTGAGTGTCAGTTTGGCTTTAGGAGAGCAGGAACACTCAATTCAAGGGCATCTGCATTATGACCAGGGTGTTTTTGCTGGCATTGTGGATTTTCAGGATGAAGTCGGGGGCTATAAAGAGTAATTAAATCTGCCAGATCTCTCAAGCTGTGGTCAGTGTCCTACAGTCAGTAATGACCTGTAGTCCTTTGCTAAACTGTAGTGAAATTAAATCTCAAGAAAATTAAGGTAATGCAATACTTTAAAAGTAGGAAATAATTAAACAAAGGGAGAGCATATAATAAAGCAAGTAGAACTTCTGTTATTTTGTTAGTATTTTAGTAGAAAATCTCTAAAGTAGGAGTAAGTGAATTAACTTCGCAGTTTCCACATAATAATTTATTATGTGGAAACTGCGAAGTTAATTCAATTACTTTTAGTATGTTGGACTTCCACAAAGTTACACCTGAAACCGTATCGTGAATCTCTAAAGTAGAAAGATTTTTGAGAGAAGAATCATTCCCAATATATCATGAGGACAGATTATTAAAGCCTTTAATGTGGAACATAGGATCCTATGGTACAGAAGCCTATTTTTTCTAGGAGATAGTTGGAAGATGGAGAAGCATGAAGAAAAAAAATTTGAATGGAAAAAGTAAAAAGATGTAGACCATGAACACACGAAAGTTTTATCTAACACAACCTAGGTATTGACAAATTGTCATCTTCAGGTTTGTTTAATTACACTAATAATAATACTTTATTGTTCCTAGTAGTTAGCTAAATGCCAACATAGAACTCGTCACATTTGTGAATGCAATATGCAAAACATTACATAGTAGATATTAATACTTCATGACACTGGTAATATAAACAATATCAGTACATTCTTTACAAGTGGTATTCAGTTTTCCATATGTTCTTCTTCTGAATAGAAGGCTTGATTTATTAAAAATTGCTTTGTTTCCTTTTTTAAATTCATTTAAGTTGGTAAAGCCTTTTATTGTTAGGGGAAGAGCATTACATATTTTGCTTGAACGATATTGTGAGCTCATCTGGTAAAGGCTTAATCTGTGGATGTTAACATGGATATCATTCACTCTTTTTTGTTAATTACTTGTTGAAGCTGTGACTGTGTAAATAAAACCCTAAAGTTAGAGTTTCATAGTTTACCTCTTTATTTTTCCAAATGGATAAGTTTCACCAAATCAATTCTGAGGTAGTTTCTTCCATTAAAAATTGTAGGATATGGAAATGTGGGCATGGAGAAAATGAAAATAATTAAGTGGTTGGAGTGCAAATGGAGGCCAGATATTGTAGAATAGAATTTCAGGTATTTTTGGAAGAGTAGATGGGAAAAATATATGTCACATGGAGGAAACAAATACTGCCTTCATTTCCTTCCGAAAATGTCACTTCAGTGAGGAGATGAAGATGATGCATGGGAGGAAGAGGTCAAGGGAAGGACAGTCACCGACAAGCGAGTTGAAGGGGGTGGGCATGCAGTAGAAAAGGGATTGTTGAAAAAAAGCACTATGTTAATGTCATGAAATTTTGCATTATGAACCCACATAGACATCATCTTACATGCGATAGCCTGTGGTAAAACATTTTGGTCTTATGATTTTACTTACCACGTTGCCTCTTATAAAGTAATTTCATGTTGGAAACTGATCACACTTCATCATCTCATTTTTAAATTTATGATTGATTAGTTTCATCCATGATTTGTCAGGTAGCAACTTTTAATGCGTATCTTTATTGAGTATTGTGTGTGGTATGACCTAAGTGAGCTGAAATGATGAGATAGTTTATTTAGTCACAAATCAGGGAAGAGCTGCTTGCCATCAAGAACCTTTAAAAATGTGTGTGCTGGAGGAAAAGCATTATAAATATAATGCTAAACTCATTGGAGAGCCTTGTTTTTTTTAGTGCATTCACATCAATATAGGGTTCATTTATATCAAATCACAAAGTAGGGTCCATTGATATTTAAGTCTCCAAGAATAAGAAAGGGATTTCTCACTTAATCACTTTAGTACATTACCTTTTAGTCAATGGTTAGCCTTTATGTGCCAACCTCCATTACCTAGTATATGCAAACAAAGTACCGGGGATTTTTTAATGGAATTGTATGTTTGTGTTTAGTAATTTATAAAAAAGTAACATTCATATATTATCCACGAGTTGAAGGTAGTTTTTTTTTAATATCCACCCTTGAATGACCTCGTAGTGGCAGGGCTTTTTTGAAGAAGTTGTATGTTTGTGTCTAGTCATTTTTAAAAAAGAATATTTATGTATTATCCATGCATTGAAGGTAATTCCTTTTTACATTCACACTCGAATGGGTAAAACTATTTATTTATATTATTCCCTCACCTAACACAATTTAGAAAAAATTATTAAAACGTACAGCCAATCTTAGATGGCACTGATGTTGGCATTCTTTTAAGGTTTAAGAGTCGCTCTTTTTTTTTTGAAATGGTGCATTTTGGATGTGCACGTCCATCATTTTGACAACTACACTGAATACCTGGTTTTTAATGTTGTTTGCACACAGGAAATGTATTGAGCAAAATCTATTTGAGTTCACTGAGAGTGTATTTTTTTCAGGTTGGCAACTTCTTGCAAGTGGTCCCATCGGAGCAGCCCATCGTTTCCCACTCGTTTGTCAGCCCCACGACTCCCGTCCCAGCAGCCGTGCCACCGGCCGCCGTGCCCACCGGGGTCGCACCGGTCCCCGTTCCTCCCGCGGCCCCGATCTCAACCGTGCTGCCCGTCGCGGCCCCTTCCACCATCGGCACCGCCTTCCCGGCTCCCGTGTCACCCGTCAGAGCGTATCAACCCCTGCAGTCCACCCCTTCCTCCTCCGGTCTGTCCCTGGTGATGCCGGCCTTGCAGTCCGTGCCGAGCACACCCCCAGCCGCCGCCCCGGTCTCCCCATCGCTGACTCCCGTGCCATCATCCAACCTCCCTTCGACCCCGACCACGACTCTGTCGTCGTCGTCGTCCTTGGCCCCCGTGGTCCCCCTCATCCCCGGGCTCTCCACCCCCTCCCTCGTTCCCTCCTCGCCCACCGCCTCCTCGCCCCTCTCCCACCTGCCCTCGCTCCTCGTCCCGCCCTCCCTCACCTCATCACCCTCCTGTGCAGCCATATCACAGCTCCCCCTGGATCCAGCGACCATTCTCGGAACACTCATCTCGCATGCCTTGGCCCTAGGTGAGTTGGGGTTGCCTTTTTTGCATGCCGTCGTAATTTGAGAACATTTGTGTCACTTCTGCAAGTCGAGTCGATTTCAAAGGCTTTGTTTCCTTTTTTGCGAAGTCAAGTCATCATCATAATTTCTCACTAATAAAAAGTTGCACTTTTCCACTAAATTATACATTTATGAGCTATGTGTTTCGGCTCACTGAGCCATCTTCAGGTACATGACCTTCCTTCCTTCCGCCACATCAACCCTGATTCAGTTATTCTTATAATTTCTCACGTTTCTATGCCCACACGTTACCTCAATGATTTTATAGTTATGCAGTGCATTTTGCGGTATATCTATAGGAGTTAGGGTCTCATCTTTTTTGTTGTTTCATTTCAATTCCTAACTCTGATGAAGCCTGTGCGAGCCTATGCTTTTGTATCCTACCTATGTGAGCCTACCTACGTATCTTGTGAGCTACATTTTCAATGGAATCATGTATGTCCTGGTGAGATTTGACTCGAGTCATGTATCACATGTGATGGTAACATTATTTTTTCATCCAAAGGTCACTTTGTTATAACACGAATTGCCAGAAACAATCGAATTAATGTTGTTTGTGCATGGATTTCTGGAAAGGGGTTCTGAAATAAGGATATGTACGATTATAAACCATTGTCTTTTGTTCACAGAATGATTCGACATTCCAAATTATGTCAAGTAAGCCGGAGTGACATGAATGCGAAATTAAATGTAAAAATTGTCCCTTGAGAATATAAAAGTAGTGCTTATTAAAAAATGTAGTTCTCCACAATTCCTGTTGGGGTCGCTCATGCTAAGCGTAGTGATGATTTTGTCGGAGGTTGAATTCTTCTCCCGCTCACATTGCTTTTCTTCTCCGTTTTGGTGCGTACTTCAATCGGTTCTCTCAGAGAAGCGACAGAAACAACAACAACAACAACAGCAGCAGCAGCAGCAGCAACAACAACAGCAGAATGTGGTGCATTCCCCTGTGTGTTCTCCGATGATTGGTGCCGAGAATGAAGAGGTGCCGCAAGAGGCACCCAGGCTGATGACTCGCATGGAGAGGCAGGCCAGGAGGGCAGAGAAGAGGAAAAAGATGGCCAGGGGAATGTCATCACAGCAGCAGGCAGAGGTCAGTTGTCTTACATTCGCCTTTTTTCTTCTAATTTTAATTGGGTATTACTCAAAACTAACCTGAAATGTTTGTCAAAATCACAGATTTGAGAAAAGTGATATTTTGGCTAAGCTTCGAATGCTACTTCACGCAATGCCAGATGCATCTTTGGTTCATTTTAATAGTGTTTCCTTCCGGATAAAAGCTCTATTATTTACTCTTCTAGAAACATTTCAGGTGTCAACTCTCAAAATTGTAGCAATCTGTTTGATTTATTACTTGTTGCTCTATTTGTAAAATTTATCAAGTGCATTTTCACCCACTTTCCCCTCACCCCCCCAGAGGTTAACGCTGGATTTCAGAGGAGCCTTATTATCTTTGATGGCTCTTCTTAGTTTCACAAAACAAGGAGTGACATCAAAATCATGTTTTATCAATTGTCATGGTGGTAAATGGAAAGAGAAGCTGTGAAACATGGCACTTGAATGAAATCTGTTCCCTGTTTGTCTGTTGGTGGATAAGCAAGTTTCTGAGGGATGGGAGAGCGATCAGTTGGGGGCCTTTGTTAAAAAGGCTATAAAACACACTGGTATAAAACTTGAGATTTACAAGCAAGAGATGGTCCAAATAACACAAATGTTTCTCCTATAGTTGCCAAATACATATTTACATCCAGACCTCCTTCAACCTAAGGGTTTCTTTATATTTTGGTTAATTACTTTATATAATAGTTAATATAACCAAAATTGGAAAAGTATTTTCGTTGAGTAAATTATTTACATATTTACGGTCATACTGTGAGTAGCATAGAAAAGTGGCTTCAAGGAACTGTCTCAAGTATCCCGCAAGCTTCTTCAAAGCCAAATGCAGTCTGTTTCATTTAATCACATCCATAAAATCATTGTTTTGTTCTGCGTAAGCCATTAGATCAGTAATACCCACCATGATGATTCCTCATCTCTGAAAGCATTTGCTTATGATTTTAACCCATATTTCCAGTTTGAGATTCACATCCTTAATCAGTGATTCAGTATGAAGTTAAGAGAGACGATAATAAGATAGCATCTGACCATACTTAGCAAGCTTTCATAGCTGCTATAGTTACAGGAATTTTGTATTGAACTGCAGTGACAATGTAGCTGAATATGAAATACTAAAACCTGCTCTTAAAGCATACCCAAGGAACCAGGTTTTCTGAGTCTCTCGTTTTCAACGTAGATGCCATTCTCCTTGTACACCCATTCCATAATGCTGTGAGTCATAAATTTATTGTAGTTACATACTTTTGTCCCTAATGATCACCTCTGAATCATTTGGTTGGGATCAGCTGATGGAATATGAAAGAAATAGGCCATTTCTACAAGGTCATATCATTAAGATTAAAGTGGAGTATCTGAGTAGTCATCTGTTATTTCCCATGCCACGAGAAGTGGCTGAGGCCTTCCAAAAGTACTCAAATTATAAACAAGAGGGGGGGACCATCATCTCACTCCTTGCACGAGCAATGCGAGGTACTACCCAAAATTTCCGAGAATTTGTACATTCCACACAAACCAGTAACTGTGTGAACTTTGGCCACTAGATGCCACTCTTGGTGCATGTGTTTATTTCAGCTGCCAGTTCTCCTCCTCCATCGGCATCTTCAGTCTTGCACTTCAGTGTAGTGTTCTTAGTTTTTTTTCTTTTCATCACATACGGTGCTCTTCTCTGTCCTCAAATCCTTAAATGGCTAATGCTAAAAAAACCTGCCGCTGGAACCCACTGAATGCTTAAGGGGGATTTAGGTGAGTAAGCTCTAAGCCAAGCAAGAGTATTTGAGTGGCCTATGCATTCCAGAGATAGCCAGGAGTCTGTGGAGTATGACATAAAAATTCAGGTTGGAAACCATGATTCACAACTCCAGAAACGATCTTCAAGTTGGTCATAAACGGCACAAGTTTGTGGAGTGATTCATTGGGTACCGAAGGCAGAGAGTCCGTGTAATGTTTGTAATAGGACTGTGGACTGCATATGCCTTTTATTCTAGAGGAAGTACTGAGACAGATTACAGCAAAGCTTATTCCTCATCTTTTCAACAATGACCATCAGATTGATGTACAGAGCTGCAAGTAACAGTTTTGAGATGACCCAGACTTCCTGTCTAGAGTCATAACAGCTGAGAAATTATGTCTGTATGGTTATAACCTTGGAGCACAGCAATAGGCTTTGCAGTGGAAAATGCCATCCTCTACTTGGCCAAAAGTTCATTCCAAGTTTGCAGAAACATCCAGTCAACACTGATTGTTTTTCCTTAAAATCCTTGGAATTGCCCTAAGGAATGTGCTCCACCTGATGAGACTGTTGGAGGTGGAAGTTTTACAGCAAATTTTTGAGAAGGCTTGAGTCTTTGGTGCTACGCAGTCTGAGCTATGGAAGAAAATAGACTGGTTGCTTCACTGTGGCCACTTGCAAACAGTGTTACTCATTGTGAGGAAGTTCCTTACAACAAACAGTATGAACTCTCTCCTCTGCCCCTCCACCCTGTTCATATTCCCCCATCCAAGCCCTTTGTGATTTCTGCATCTTCCCTAAAATGAAACTCGACTTGAAAGGGTGACATTTTAACTCCGTTGAAGATATCCAAGTGGAATTGTGACAGATCATGAACATACTACAGCCAGCAGATTTTCAGTAGTGCTTCCAGGGATGAGAAATTTGCTGGAATCATTGTATTGAGGAGACTACCTCAAAGGTGATGGTGGATAATAAGATCAAAGGTAAGTTTTCTAAATGTTATGAGAAAATTCTCGGAAAGTTTGAATAGCACTTCGTATATACCTTTGCTTCATCACTCTCTAATTCATCATAACTTAGGTGATTACATTCTTCAATTGTAACCATTTCTTATCATCTCAATTATCTCAGTCCAGCAAAACGATGTCATCCTCTGTATCATGAAGTTCATTAGAGCAGTGGCATTCAAACATTTTTGACCACATACCCCAAAGACAGAAAAAATAAAGGAGTCATACTCCCCCAATTGATTGAGGGGAAGTATATTGTGATGGCCTTATCCTTTTCAAATCTGGAAAAAACATCTGGAAGCAATTGAAATTCAAACTATCAACCACTTGTTAAAATCCAGTAATGGTTCTCTCCCAAACAATTATGAACAGCCTTACTGCATAAAAATTCATCAATCTTGACTGAGTTGACTTCTAGCCTATGATAATGACTTTTCTCTTTTATTTTCACATTTCTAATGTATGGTATATCATGTGTCAGTTTCCACTATGATAATTCCAATTTTAATGAGCAATAGTATTGATTCTTAAGGTGCTATCCATATCTCAAATCATATGCTATGAAGTGAGAGTGGGGGGGCCATTTAAACATGGTCAGCTACAAAGGGGAGTAAGAGGGGGGAGGTGGATTTCCTGAAGGAATATGGATGCCAAAGGAGAAAGACACCCAAATTTTTTGCAGTTAACATTTGGAGGCACTAATACTTACTTGTGAGTTACTTTCATACATCATAGACAGAACCCTTTGTCATAAAATATGGGTGAAAATAATAAATAATAATAATAATACTTTATTCACGGGTTGGAATTGGACATTCTTCCCCACAAGAACACTACAATGTCAATTGGCAAGCAAGTCACAAAGGAAATACATAAGTACATAATTATAATTAGATTACATTATTAAAAACAACAATAACAATTATAATTTTGTTGCAGTCATTTTAAAGTTGTACATGTTTGTGTTTAAAAAGTCCATGTCAGGAAGTTTATTGGCTAGATTCATGGCACGATCAATTGGGGTAAGTTTTGAATAGTTTGATTTATGCCAGTCAGTTGTGAAGCGTGGTTCTTTTCTAAGTGATCTGGATGGGACATGGAAATTAACAGTTTGTAGGAGGAGGGAACAATTAAACTGTTAATCATTTTGTACAAAAAGATAATATTCTGAGCATTGGTACATTCATTAGTACAAATTTAATCCATTTTCAGTTTTAAAAATATGCATGTGATGATTCCAATTGTAGTCATGAGACTAACTGATTTAGCACAGTGCAAACTAATGAATACTAATTGAGCTCATTAGTTCATACCATTTTGGGAAGATCTCACATCATCTCAGATGTTAATTTATGTTATAACCACCAGAATATCTTCATGTAATTTAACATGGCTCTAGTCTATTTAAGGCAGGATGGTTTGCATACAGCTGTTAAGAGTGATGGAAATATTTATTTAGAATTTCATATTTGAGTGCTTATTGACAAGATTCCTAAATTTCCCATCCACTACTCTTTCTTTTTATCTTTCAGAAGTTTCCTGTTGAGGATGCTATGTCTAACACTGACCCATTAACGAATGCTATGCCAGAAGATTATTGCATTGACCCTGAAGAAGTAGCATTTATTCAGGTGTGTTGCTAGCTGATGTGCTACATTTTCTATAAATCATAAAACCCACTCAAAGTAACTCCACTTTTTGTTGGGAAACCTAACAGAGGCTTTCACTTTGTGTCCATTATTGGACTGACATGTCACCGATAAATGCTTCTTTTCTCTATTTATGTTGGAATTAGATTGTTTTTGCATTTCCTTTTTTTGTTAAATTTCTGATGTTTGATATGGTTTAGAAGGCTTTTTAGTGAAGGGGGATGTGTTTTGGAATGCTTTGATGGAATACATATGTCGTGATTTGATTATTTGCTAATGATTCTGTTACTGTTTGTAATCCCTATAATAAGTCCAGTGGCCTCTCTGCCTTAGAGACATTATACTAAATTTTGTTTTCTTAGCAGTGGATTCATATTTCCTGTTTTTACCATGATTAATATTTACTCCAAGGATTTACAGTATAAAGTTAAGATGCAAGTCTTTATTTGTAAATGGTCGTCATAGCAATTACTTTTCCTTAGTGTAAACTAAGTTCTCAAGTTTAAAAGAACTAATTGTGTGAAAAATATTGTCAAGAGATTCTTTTGGATGATAAGATTGTTAGTTCTGGTTTTTGTTACAGTTTTACATCACCAGATGTTGAGAGTAAAGAGTCAGCATGTATTCTCAGAAATTCATTAAAAAATTAATGTTATGAAGTTTTATCATTCATTTAATTGACTATATTGTGGATTTTGGAAGGTTATAAATTGTATCTGAAAAGTTTATTTAAAATGATCAATTGGTCACCTAAATGTACAACTTCAAATGTTCAGTTGAGCTTTCAATTTGCATATCTGGTCTTAAACAATGATAATAACCATTTTCTATCCAATTTTAATTACAGAACTTTCAGATGATTTTAAATGAAGCTAGTTGTGTTTATTGGAAGAGATTAAAGTTGTGAATCTTTATGAAACAAGTGTAAAGGGGTGCCTTTGCTTCTTATCAGACTAACATTTATGGAATGTGTTCTGCTCAGATACAGAAATGCTTTTTTTCTCTCTTGGTAATTAAGTTATATTGGTGGTCTTTAACTTTTGCTTGTTTCGTGTAACTAAGTGTATCATCAAGGCTATTTTATAATTTTCAACAGTTTAGAAAAATCATCTGTTAAGTGGATTTGATTCACATGCATGAATTTGGTGTATGGCTCCCCATCAAGCATAATGCATTATTGTCCATCTTCATCAATTGTCGGTTTCCTGTACTTTTGTGCACTTATCAATACTTTCCATAATTTGACTGTCAATAACTATGGTCATATCAATGTAGTATTTATGTTCTTTGATCAAAAATGGACTCCCAATACTTGACCACACCGACAAATCTCCATCAACAAAAACAGGTGAAAGCTACAATTGAGATATACTACACTGTGCATGTGCTAGCATCAATCATAAGCTTGAAACATGAAATTTCATTTTTTCTAAGCTATTTTGCACATGTAAACGCTTCTAATTTGCAAGATGTCCTTTGCAACAAATTCTAATTCATCCAAAAGCAAGTGCTTATTCAAATAGGGATCAAAACTGAATGTCACAAGAGGCTTCGCTTAAGGCTTGTCACAGGCTTTGCTTAAGAATTTTGCTCAACTGACGATAATCAATTTGACGATAGAATTGTGATGAAGTCACCGATAAGATGGTGATCATTGAAAGCTATTATGTACAAATAATACTGAAATGCAAGGTGTAAAGGAATTAACACTGCTATTTCCACATGATAATTTATTTGGCACGACCATGGTTTCGTAGCTTTACTACATCATCAGGTAAAGCTACTAAGTAACTACATCATCAGGTAAAGCTACATAGTAAAGCTACGAACCCATGGTCGTGCCAAATAAATTATCATGTGGAAATAGCAGCGTTAATTCCTTTACACCTTGAATAGACTTTTTCGCTGGCTGTTGACATTCTGTTTCTAAAGATGAATTATAAGGGTTAATCTCTTTGCCAAGATTTCTCACATCCAGCACGCCAAGAACTCGCGGGTCTCACATTCATCATTGAATAGTTTTACAACTTTATTTTTTTGCGGGTATCAGGCGCGCCCGATCACCTCAAACTCGCGATCTTCATCCTTCGCGCGAAGTGACGGACACACCGACTTTTTTTTTAAAGCACGACGTTGACCATTCGGAAATATGCCGCCGAGTTGAGTCGTGCGTTTTCAAGATCATGTTTAGGGTTGGTGGGACGGTTTCACCTGATCACCGTCCGTCGAGTGAAATAGAAGTAACGGCAAGCGGCAACAAATGGCAACACAACACAGCACACACGAACATGAAGCACCAAGTGGACACCACTGAAGCTGCGAATGCGGCTGAAATTTTTTCGTGGTCACGCTCCGCCCACCCACACACATCTCATCGGTCGCTCTGTAGTCACGTGACGCAGGGCTTCGTCTCCCCACTTTTCCTCTTGGGTCGCAAAGATATTTTAAATCGGGCGTAGCAAGTTGTTTTCATGGTGGAACAGAATTGTTGCGATTAGCAGTCCACGAGAAGGATTGGTAACTCGGTGGCGGCGGGGTAACGTCTTCGTCTGTCTATCCGGAGGTCCCGGGTTCGAATCTCGGATAGGTGGTTTTTCATTCTCAACCTATGTCATGGGTGTGTATGTTTCGTCCTTGTTTTGTTGTCATTTTATATTGCAGCCACCGTAATTGGATTAGTGCTGTGTGCGGGCAACTGAATAATATATAAACGTGGCGATGGGGGAGGGGAAGAGATAGGATGTAAATCCTTAAGACACCCCACTTGGGATTTCTGTGTACTGCCGTTTGCTATTATGCCACGTGCAATCTTCCCGTGAAAATACTTAGTGTATTTGGTAACACAGTTGCTCTTGACACTAGGGTGAGGGACAAGGAAAGGAAAGAAGAAGACGTCAACACCTCCGAGAGAAACACCCGCGCACACACACACACACACATAACAAACATAGACACACATAATGGACGACACATGAAGTAGGAAGATGGCGGTCAGCGGCTCAATAACATATATATGAGAGCATTCGACATGTAATCGGAAGGTCCCGGGTTCGATTCCCGGTTATGTCATATTTTTTCCGCGAAATATACTATTCC
>WURS02000001.1:21099-36619 GCA_011762765.2 Rhinocypha anisoptera | reverse complement strand
ATAAAAATCTGAATAATTTGTGATAGGTGGCATAATAGGGAGATTACGATTCTGCTGGTAGATGTTGGAACCCCATTTTCAAATGAATTCCTTCTGAACCACTAACATGTTCACCAATGCATCATCCCTTCCCTCCTCATATTCCATCCATTTTACTGGAAATCAAATCTCTCCCTCCAGAAATCTCCTTTGCCAATATGTTATTCTTGATTTGTGAGTAGAAATTGGCAACACTTAGTAGAACGTTCTACCTATCTTCTTCCATGGTTCTACCCTCTACCTACGAACTCTAGTTCATGATGAACTGAACTTCATGATGACACAGTTAATACGAATGAACAAAATAAATTTTATCACATATTGATTATTAGCGCCCCCTCTAACTAGAACTTGGGGAACGAAAACACAACCAGTTTTAGCAAGCTTCAGTTGCAGCATACTTATTCTAAGCAATGAATGAATAATAAACTAATCAGATTCGAAGCTTCGTAATTCTTTGCAAACATACAAATACGTACGAAATTTTCAAACCCCTTATATTTAACGACAATGTTCCAGGAAAAGAGGTTCCAAACTTAAATAGTAGCCCAGGACAAAATAATTTTGAACAGAGAAATGGAAAGTTTTCCAGGGCATATGATGACAAAATTCAAATGCACAAGAGAAAATTATTATAGCTCTTTCATCACCAGGTATGGGTTATTTTGCCTGGTTGTTGAAGACAGGAACATTTTTAAAGTTGTTGAATTAAGGATGTGTAATCACAGACATAATCAAAGCAAGGAATATGGCAAATAAAGCCAAAAAATCCATCTTCGTTTTAATGCTGATGTCGCATTTTGAAAAGAAAAAAAAGACGTAGTTTCATCTTTCTCCACTGGAGCGGTCACATCGTATCTTGTATATTTTCTTCACGTCCGCAACATCCTTATTTGCTTATCAACTTGATTTCAGCTTGGGCGGAACTAGGCGGTGTCTGCTGAGGTGACCAGTGGGAAGGTTTTCACCGTCATTGGAATTTGAGATCCGTTTAAGCCGGTGAGTTTTGGCCATTAATCTTTCCTTCAGTCAGTACTTATTCATTTGGCGTGTGAAATGTTTGGCAGGCGCGAGGAAGAAGACGAAAAATCTATGTGGGGGTCATGCATTTCTCTGTATTGAAATGGTCGTTTGCTCGTTTAGTACTCTGGGCCCGTTTTGTTTCCGCTGAGTATATTTTGGCGCGACAAGTCTTTGCTTATTTCCTTCGATATATTCTCTTTAGTTTCTCTGTGTATTGATTTCTTCAAATCTCCATTAATTTTGCCTCTATCTTTATTTAGCAGGCATGTCTGAACCGTCGGTGAAAGACGAAAATGTTGGAGTCGTCGACAGCCCCGATGTTGAGGAAATTGATTCCACTTACAAACCCCCTCCCGAGAAAACGATTGAAGAAATACTGGAAGCAGATAAAGAAGATGAAAGTCTTAGAAAGTACAAAGAGACTCTCTTAGGCGAAGCAAAAGCGGGAAAAGTTATCGTAGGTAAGATCTTTTCCTGCATAGCAGCATTGAGTTAGTACCTTTCCTCACAGTTCTTTTTCAGCGATCATCGGTTGATACATAGGTATTTCCCTATGTTCTTATGAAATCTATCACTTCCCGGTTTACAGTACTCTTAATGGATTAATGAGTAGACGTAATAAGGTATCATGTGTCTTTATTTTTCAATGAAACGCATGAATAATTATACTGATAAATTTTCATAATAAATTTACTCATGTGATATAATTTAAACATATCGTAACTCATTTTAGTACCATATATACTCTCTTGCAGAATGTTCTATTTTTAACACAATACTTCGGATACTTCTTAGAACTGAAATACGTCCTCCTCGTGGTTTTATGGTACTTTCCTTATTCCCTGTCTTCAGGAGGCAACTGCTGATTAATATATCTCCATTTTTGTTTCTCTTCTCTAATTGAGTTTATGACTCACATTGTTAGTTCTCTCACCGATACAGACTTTGGAGTCAGACGCACAAAATTTTTAGTCATTCAACACACGATAGCAGTTTACAGTCGTGGTTACACAAATGAATAAAGAACTTATAGATACAGATGCATGATTCATAAAAACAATGTCGCCACTTAATCAGAACCGAACAGACCCTAATACAAGGACAGCTTTGCTCTCTCTTCGTCTATGGCCAACATGACCACAATAATCAATTCATGAGGTTCATTCTGAGGGGTGTGGTTAGAGCTCAACCCTTGTGGTATTTAATGTTCACAGATTGAAGGTGGTGGAAGGACTACAAATCCTTTTCCTTTATATCTATGGTTTCCCTGAAAGTTAGGGTAACCAGAAAATTGTGTTTGTATTCTTTCGAGGTTCACCTATGGGCATCGTCTGGGGTTTGATGCCAGAACTCTCCATTAGAGGCCACTAGCAGAGCCACCATGTTTTCATCCGCATGAATTTATTTAAGTAGTAAACAATTGAGCCCAGGAAATCTAGCATTGAGGGCTCCCAGTCCTCATATTTCCCTTCTCATATGTTGTGCTCATCTCTTAAATTGCAAATTTGTGGCTATGAGTAAGTATTTAATAGTCCCCTTGCTCAACTCCAGTGAGAACGACCTAATTCCCTCCCTGTCCGTTAAATGAAAAACTGGGAGGAGAGCCTGAATGGAAAGGTCAAAAGAAAAAGCATTTGCTGTAGGACCATGGGCTCATTTGTGTACCCAAAAACTCCCAACAACTCAATCTTGTGTGAGTTCTCAGCAATCAATGACACCATTCCTGAATAAGTAGATAAACTGTGCAATTCAATGATGAATAATTGGTTATGACTAAAATGATTAGTTCTGGAGTTTTGTAATGATTTTGCTAAGGGCTTTCTTTAATAAACATCATTATGTGCACTTTCCCTGTGCACTGCTTTCCGAGGATATTTATGAATTTCTTCATCTTTGTTATTATTATTCTTCAACGGGAGTTCTTGTACACAGTAGCATTTATTACAAAACCTTTTATGAGACGAATGAAAATAATATAAAGAAAGCCAAGTCTGGTTTTTGCTGGGTGAAAAAACATTTTGAAGCATAATAGGTTCCCACAGAGTGAAATATTATCAAATCTATAACAAGGCGAGATTGACATGATGGATGAGAGCCCAATAGTTGACACTTTAGGTAAGTCTTTTAAACCTCCCTAACCCATCTTCCTATTTTGTGAGTAATTATATACTTTGAATCTTAGAACTTCCAACTCTCTTAACTCATGCCTTTTTCAGTCTTAGCTAAATACGTATATCATGAGCATTACTAAGAATGCTTTCATTTGCTTACTTTGACTTATTTGCAAACTAAGTCTTTAATCTCATAATATTAAAATTTTCATGGCCAAATTAAACTTTCTGAAATAAAAAATATTCAGGATGATGATGCTTAGGAAATTGCTTTGAATATGAGATTTTGAGGAATTTTCTTTACTTCCAAATTTAATTTCTCCAATCTAGATCTGGAAGCAAAATTTATTCATGTACCTATCTAAAAAGCTATGAAGTTTGGATTTAAGGTGAACCCCTTCATATGAAGCTTTAATTGTATGCATTATTAATATCCCTGTAAAGCATTGCTTCCTCATGCCTCTCATCTTTAGTCTTCAGTTCCTGGAGTAACATGTCAGTTTGTCAGCAAATTGTGTTGTTACCATTTCCCACGGAATAGCTTTAAAAATTATCATTCAAAGCCTTAAAGGGTTGATACAAAAACTTGTAGTTTCTCTAAAGATTAATGCATGTGATTTTACCTGCTGAGCCAGGAAGAGAACACAACTAATAATTTTCATTGAATCATTTCCAGAACCTGATGACCCGAGGAAAGTTATCGTGAAAAAGCTTGCGCTGTGCGTGGTTGACAGACCAGACATGGAGCTTGACTTGAGTGGTGATCTGACGCAATTAAAAAAGCAGGCAAGTGAATTAATTATTTAAGTGGATTAATTTATTTCATCACCTGCCCATGTCTTGTGGCTTGCACTTGCAGGCCTTCGGTACATACATACTGAATATAGCTAGCTACCTGACACTCTTGGGAGTGTTTTGGACCTCATGGCTCACGGAAAAGGCAGAGGGGTGACAGGAGGAGGGGTGATCGGGTGAATCGAAGGAGGGCACTGCTCAGTTTCTGGTCTTTGGAAACATTTTACCGTGTTCTGAAGGCATCATTTTAATTTTCTTTGCATGCTGCCTCTACAAATAAATAAGTGGCCATGCCCGTGGCCATCCCATTTCAAAAGTCTGTCTAATATCACGTTCTTCAAGTGGTCAGTAATTTTCCTTGATAATGTATTGAGTAATACTCCCAGTAATGATCCTAGGTGATTACTGTAGCTTGTCAGCTTCTTTGCGGCAAGTGACTTGTTTTTTTCATGAAATTGGGGAATCCAAGTTGATGTGGCAGCTGGGCGAGATGAGATGCAATAACTGTGCAGAGATTTTTTCATTGTTTTTTTTTTTAGATTTTGGAAACACAGATGCCAACCAACATAGCCCATTGTGAAAACTGAAAAAAATTATTGCTCTGAGATTTTCCTTTTTACTTTTTCCTAACCATTCATAAGGCATGCAGTTCGCTTCCGTAGAAGTTGTAATGGAATGTACTCATTTTCAGTGTGGACCTGCCTTGTCATGTCCATGTTACGCATGTAATGGGTCACTGGTCTATTGTGATGCAGGGTTCAAGGGTTGCCAAGGGGCAAAAATGGTGAGGGAAGACATGAGTTGACTAGGATACTGAGTTGTTAATGTTGATACTCTGTGGGATTCTTAAATTGTATCACTTGGTCTTAGATTATCGTTGGGACCTCTCTGGGACCCCTATCACTCTTGACCACTTATGAACTGGCTCACCCTTTCAAAAGCCAATATGGAAAGAGTGACTCTGTATATGTTAGACTACCATTTAATACTTTGGACATGGTGTTGTTATCATGAACCCATCATTCCCCCAAGGAAAATGATTTTCATGATTTACTATGCCTTTGATTAAAATTCCTGAAGTTCTTTTCGGCCAAAATATGCATGCATTATATGTAAATATAATTTTCTCGGGGGTATTTTTACTGTTTGAATTCACTTTGTCCTTATGTAAATACATATATTGTATATAATGCCTTTGTGTAGAATAGTTGATTTATGAATGGCTTAATCATGTTTAATGAACATGTGTCTGTTATTTCTTTCATTCTTTTCCTCCAGTTATGTCATGTTTATCTCGATATGTCATTACTTTCCTTTTTTATCATTTTTTACGGCCTACAATAGATAGATGGTTGCATGACCATATTAAGTGAAAGTAAGGAGAAATGAGAAGGGAAAACTTGTGCTTCATAATAAATATCAAAATAAATATTATCATGAGTCTTTGGTTTAAATATTGTTTTAAAAGTTCGGGTATGCAAGGAATAAGGATTGCTTTTCATCAGCATCGTAATCATGAGTACCATTTTGTGGTTGTTAACAAATTATTTAAAATAAGAATAGGACTATTTAAATTATGGATTGGCCACTAGTGAAACAGCTGCATTTGTCGTGAGTTTTAATGTTGCTTATTAAGGTGGAATATGGCAGTTATGGCTTCTTCATTACAAGAGACAAGTTTTTAAATTTTTTTCTTGAAAATGACCTTGACTTCTAAGAAAGTTCTAAGAAAATCCTTTTTCTTAGAACTTCTTAGAAAAAAAAAGAATTTGCCTGGTTTTCTTAATGGAAGATGGTCAGAATATTGAATCACATATTAAAAATTCAGTTTGTCTTTCTGGTGGCCTTTCTGTTTAAATTTCTTGAAGGGGTGTTATATCATAATTTTCGTTCCATGTTTGAGCATCATATTTCAGAAAGAATAACTCACGGTCCATGCTCATTACTAATGAGGAAATTGTTTTTCAAAGGCTGTTGATAACATTTCATACATTTCTCCTTCTTAGGTTTTTGTCATCAAAGAAGGTGTCTCATACAAAATAAGAATAGACTTTGTGGTGCAAAGGGAAATTGTGCATGGTTTGAAATATGTACAAAAGACATTCAGATTGGGTATGCCTGGTGAGTGCTCATTATGCTTTTTAATATATTTTCTAATGTTGAGATGTGTGACATATGCCATCTATTATCGTGTCGTGTCATTGATTACAACTAAAGAGTGGGCCGTGGAGTTCCTAGCCAATCAGTGATGGGCTCTGACTAGGAAATGCACTTGTAGAAGGCTAATTGCTGATTGGCTAGGGGCTACATCCATCAACACATTTAATATAATTGACAAACTGTAATTTTATATGTGTAGTTTTCACAACTCATCCTTGCATGGATCTAAAACTTCCAAGTGCACCAAATTACATATTTTTATTTCTGAAAAAAAAAAAGCTTACTGGTACCACCTGTTTGCTGAATTAACGTTTTTGATTTGTAGTCTTTTTATGTGCTTGTAGGAATGTAGACTGCTATTCAGGTTAATATATTATTTATATTCCTTTTGACAGAATGACTGATTTTACCTAATGACTATCAATTATACTTGTGAAGGAAAAGACCCATGGTTGTGAGGAAATAATTTGTTGCAACTGAGACAAGAAATAAATTTTTATCGTAGATATGAATAAAACTGAGATTTGACTGTGATCATCCATATTAAGAGATGTAATATCTCAATCAGTTTTTTTGTTCTGTTATTGAATAGGTACGCTTATGGTTTTTGTTTTAATTATAATCAAATTTGGTATGTTATAAGTTGTTTTTAAATTGATTATCCGTTTTGTGCATGGCAACCAATTTCAGTAAAATTAAGGGAAGTCTATACAGAATTAAATAATATTTCTTGGAGTGTAAGAATGAGTCATCAATCAGTATATCTTTAGAATATAAACATTACGTACATTTATTTTAGCTAGGTAGTAATTATTGTTATGATAGAATAAATGTGAACAATTAGAGTTACAATTCAGGGCAGTTGCCTAAACTCCATCTTTATGTACCAGTTGCTCAAATCTGATTTATTGCCTCTTGGCATATATGAAATAAGAAACCAAGTACTTTATCTTTTGATATCAAATTAAGAATTAAAAATTTATGTTTTCAGTGTTGTTTAAATATTGTGTAATTTGAATATAATTTTTGAAAGTAAGTGCAGATAAACCCTTTTGTTTTAAACTTGCTTTAGAAAAACATTTTATTGATTGTTCAATTCACTGATTTATCTTTTCACTGCGGAGGCATGTATGATCAATTTCCTATACAAATAAATTAAACGTACATATACTGTGAATTTTGGAGAGAAAATACTTCCCATTGGCAAAATTCAAAATGTAATGTTTCAATAAAAGCGAACAGAAAATCCACAAATATTAAAATGTAACACAATAAAAAGGAAATCTTTATAATCCTGGGAATAAATAATTAAAAACCAGCTATGCATCCAAAAAACTTATCATCCCAATCCTAAATACGATTAATATGAAATTTATCAAAATTATGTAGTGATATATTCATAAGTGAGGTAAGTATGTAAGTTACCAATAATTTTTCATAGTATTGTAGAACCTGAGGCTTGAACTTGGGTAGCTGTCTTTTTTTGTACAGGACTAGTTTTGGGCACAGCTCAGTGTTAAAAAGAGAAATATATCAAAGTTTGCTGGAATAAATATAAATGTGCTGTGAAAGTTCCATAGAAACAAAAAAAAGGTTGCCTGCTAAACATTTTCGATATGTAAGCATTGTCTAAATCAATATGCATGGTTTGACCATTAAATTAGTTTCTTAGCAGGATTTGAACATAGGAGAATGTTTATTTAGATTCAGAACATATCTCAATTGATTTCCAAACAAAAGTGTTTTAAAAGTTCAAGTTGCATTTTAAAATCCAGCTGTCAACAGGTACATGGTCCACTACGTTGTACAAACACAGTATTTCGAGCCAACATAAAAATGAACAAAAACAATATTTAGTCATCATAAGGTAAAGCAAATCTTTTGAAAAAATAATACTCAATAGGGCTAAAGTATGTACTCTTGTGGAATTGTTTATGGTAACAATGTTGCTGGATATTAAATTGAATGTTCATTTATTAAATATTAGTGGAAATTTATGCATATAATCATTCTTGAACCAAAATTAACCAAGCAGAAATATTTGAATTTTGATAAAAAATAATGTAATCCTCTGCATGCAGAAGGAGAGCATTCTTTTAATGATAAGTTACCAGGCAGACACATTTTAAACACAGTAAAGAAAAAAGTATTGCACATAGGAAATGGGTGATTATTTTTTAGTGCCGTGGAAGATAGGGCGTAAGTGTTATGAAGAAAATTGAATGGAAGCTGGACAAGACCAGAGTTATAGAGATTTTTAAAAAGTATATAATGGACTAATGATTGTTTCTATCAATAAAAGGTATATTCAATTTAATAACTAAGGCATAAAACACATTTGATTAATATATCAACTTGTAATTGAGAGTGTTTTTAGCCAGAAAGTTTTAGCCAAAAATGTCAGAATATTAAGACTTCTTTAAATCTTCAGCTCATTACTTCCTGTTTGTCTATTAAAGTATTAGTGCATAATTTTATTTTGTTATCAATAACTTGTTTCGAAGCATGCTTTATTCATCCAAGACGTGACTTTTTTCAGTTTATGGAAGTATTATGCAAAGCTAATCATTAAGAAATGCTAATAATGTTGGTTCTTGTTTTTTTGCTTGCACGGACTCACAGCTTCTGCTGGTGAGTATTACCATGGCCAATGTTCCTTTGAAATGAGATTCATATTAGGTCTCATTAATACATATGTCTATTTTTTCAGTTATTTATTATTGCTCTAGTAACCCAAGTATATATTTTTATTGCAAATTTTGTTTTGTCATGGTTATTATGTAGCGTTGATCCCAAATATACTGATGCCGAATTAAAATAACTTTGAGTAACATTGAATAAATATGTACGTTCTAATAAAATGTACTGGGAAGTTTGTAGAAGAGTAATGAATAATTGGTATTCCTCCAAGTTTGCAGTGCAACTGATGCGATAGGATTATAGTTGACTGGATCATCAGTTTGATGATGAGTTGGAATGATTCTTGCTTATTGAAAAGGTGGTAGGGAGGGATGGCAATTTGTAAATCTCTGTAATATACTATTTTTTTTGAAGGTGATTAATACTCAGAGACTATCAACTCCTTAAATATTACGTAGATAATCTCTCACTTGTAAAAGTGACCATGCTTTTGGAATTAGAAAATGACACTTTTGAGAGGTTAATGTTTCTACTACTGCTGTTACATTCATCAATGCACATTTTGTGAGAAAATCACCCTGTATCCTTTATATCTTATAGAGTATAACTGTCTCAAAGTGTTCCAAAATTTTTAGTCTAAAGTTTTTTGTGACCGATTTGTGATGACGACCGTGCGTTCCCATCATGTTAACTTTCATTTTTATTTATGGGTCACATCCTGTTGCAGTGCAAGAAAGTACCATGTCACATCCTAATGAAACTCTTGTTTATTCTCACTGTACACATTAATTCAATTAGATTAGCCCATCGCATCCATTTGTATCTAGATTTATTATTTATATAAATATCAATGAACTATTACTTCATTTGTGTCGAAGAGGTACTGGTAGATTCACGAAGGCATTTCAATCAGCATTAGATAGATACAGTGAAAATATTGTTAAATTGTTGTTGGTGTAATTGTTTTTATAATTGCATTTCTCTTGTTTCAACGAGCGAGGCCATTTACAATGTTCCGCCCTTTCAGTCGACAAGATGACCCACATGGTGGGGAGTTATCCTCCAAAAACGGAGATACAGAGTTACACGACGCCACAGGAAGACGCACCATCAGGAGTCATGGCGAGGGGCAACTACTCGGTCCACTCCCTCTTCACGGATGACGATAAGAACGAGCACCTCAAGTGGGAGTGGACATTTGAGATCAAGAAGGACTGGAAGTGAGATGGGATGGAGCTGCTGTCACCTGTGGGAATGGTTGAGGAAGGCAAAACACAATACGATGGTGCCATGACAACACAACATATTTTGGCCGAGGGATGCTGGGAAGTTTTGTCTTGGTTTCTGCACTTCAAAGGTGTCGTAGCTGTGGGTCAGCTTGTCACACTGTCACAGATTATTGGACTGTTGGATCCCAGTGTCCCTGGTAAAAACTTCCTCTCGTTCTCACCGTAGGACATTCAATGAAATCTCTGATTTGAAGTTAGGCTTACGAAATGCTGTGGATGAGGGGTGCTTGAGAGATTTTCAGCAGTGGTGCTGATTTCTTTTACTTTTAAGCATATCAACATTGGTTAGTCTGCCTTATTACCTGATCATTGTGAATAATCTGACATTTTAAATTTGTAATTGTTTTTTTTTTTTCCACTTTTAAATGCAAAACCTAATATTAAATTATATATTGAGCATCATGGCCCATTGGTATTTGTTAAAAATTTTCCTTAGGTACTTTCAGATCCTATCTGATTTGAGGTATGTTTTCATATATTTCCTGGAGTGCTATGAGAGATTGAATGGATATGAATAAACAGCATTTTTCCTTGTGATAAAGGCCATATTGTTATATGGAAAAAGTGCAATTTGGAGTTGTGGAAGTATTTGCTGTCTGTAATTAATCATAGGTATTATTTACTAAAGTGGTGCAATTGTTTTGTCCCTTTTTAAGTATTTAGGTTCTTCCTAATATGTGAAAATGTAATCGTAGCTGTCAAGACATTTATGTTAAATGATTACTCAGTGGCAATGAGTAATATTCACCTATACCCTTTAACTTTGAAAACTAAAGGCTTCTCGCTCGTGATGGCAGTATATATGCACATTTCCAGGTATTATAAAATGATTTCATAATTATTGTTATTTTCCCTGTGAGGAAGGTCAGAAAGCAATGTTGGTTGGTTGTGAATGGGGAATGAGAAGCAGAACAAGAGTCATAATAAGTATTAAGGCATAACTTAGGAGGGGTTTGAGCAAACATGATCTATTATAGGTTTTTGTATTTCTTTTGTCGCAAAAAATATCTATATTTAGGGTAATTTGTACATGTTTTTTGGCTAATCTTTGTCAAGCATTTAAATGAAAAGGGTGATGCAGTATTTGGCATCTCTTTGTGCAGTTTGTATTACACAAATTCCATAGCATAAGAGGAAAAATTTATTTTAAAAGAGTACTTACATCTCAGGTGTTTTTATGATAACAAACTTTTAGAGTGCTAATGATGATGCTACCAATTAAGATTCAATGAAGGTAAGGAATACTATGGTTTGGAGAGCATAGTGATGAGCCACTGTGTGCCTTGCATTTTTTTACATCAGTATTTGAAATTATATAAATTTACTAAATTTTCACCATTTGAGGGGGAAATCTATGGTTACACACTCCCGAAAAATTCATTTGACCATTGAGTTGCCATGCTTTGCATCTGCATATATGCTTCTGTCTTATATAAAACTTGTTTATAAATAATAACAGACATCTCTTTTTTGAATAGCCCTGCATCAATGATAACACTATTGGCAAAAAAGTACAAGTTTTGTAGCGTTTATAAATGGTATTATGAGAATAAAATGAAAGTAAAAATAACAAGGTATTGAATTTATTCTTCCCAGGTGAAAATAGCGTACAGCAATAAGTACCTTCTTATGAACAGAAAACAAAGAATGAACAGGTTATCAGATCGTCCAAAGAATGAGATTCTGGTCAAATTTTGCAAATGGTTGGTGGCGTATAGAGTTACAATTTGAAGCTATACCCTTGTATGCTCAATGGAAATTTTTATTATAATTTCAGCATATGCTTCCTATGTAGCTCAACAATACTGAAAAACACTTCAATTTACTGCAAAGAGTAATTCATCTCCTTAGCACTTATGTGGTCTGAGAAACCAGTATTCAATTTCCTTATTACATAAAAAAAACATTAAAGACTATTTGCACAGCACTACGTATTCATTTTTAAAGATTCCTCATTTGCATAAAAGTCCACATCTGCTAAGGATTTATTACCTAGGGAAACTATGAACAATTACCCTTGCTGCAGGACAAAATGATTACTGCTACTGTCAGACTAATTTGATGACACACTGACGAATAACATACGTAGTTAAATCCTGGATGAATCACCCGAAATTGGCGAATGTGAGATTAAAATTGATGGTGCTGAGTGAAACGTCTGGCATAATTAACAATATTTATACTTAATATGGTCATTCTGAACACCTGAATTTTTAAAATGAAGTATTCTTTAGTAATCTGCCAAAGTATAGTGGATTAAATTCAGATTTTTAAAAATCCTAAATTGGTACACATGTAAAAGAATAAACCACTCGTACATTGTTATACCACGTACTCTCCTTGAAAATTGGTTTGTTTTGAATTTCTAATTCAGGATTAGCTGTTCGGCCATTTACTTATTCTGATAGTGTGAGGATTTTATCCAGAATCGCGTGAACATCTTAAGAACAGCATTTCTTTTATTGAAGATACAAATTTTTGGGAAAATATTTTCTACTAGGATTTGCTACAAGCAATGAAGCATATTTCAGGTGTGCATATTTTGGCACTATGAGGAAATTTACCTTCCGAATTTGGTTACAAATTATATTAACCATATAGTAGTTAACGTTTCATAGCCAAATATTCGTTTTCAATGGGACGGATTAATTCCACGCATACCTTATTTCATTCGTTTTGCATAAACGACTCCCCGTAAGAAGATCTATATATATGATAACACAAATTAAATATTTCGTAATATTAAAACGTCATAATTACACATCCATTTAGAAAAGCACAACTTCTGCGGATATTATATTATTCGGTTGAAGTAGCTACAAAGAAGGTTGCGATGATCTTATCCCGGACACTCGAATGTTGCTTGTATGAGAACTTTTAAACGACTAAATTTCAACTCTGTGTATTTATATAAGCGCTAATTCGAATATCGGAGGTGAAATAACACAGCTAAGAACGGGAAGCCTTAATGAAAATATTGAGGATTATGTTCTGCGCGTAAATGATGTACGCTTTCTTTTGTTTTTGTTTCTTTATTTTTTAAATAGGTGTCAGTAGAGAACGCGCACCTTTGATTCTTTTCCAAAATATTCTCATTGAGGAATGCTTCGTCATATATATAGGCATACGGGCCGTAAAAAATAGTGGAATTCTTAAGGTGGTTATGGAAGTCGAATCACCGGTTTCAGTGGTGTAGTGTTCTCAGTTACGTTTAATCTGAGTGTCATAAGACATAAATCGTTACATTACATCAACCGTGTTCCATATCGTCTGCAGCAGAAAACATAATTTTGAAGGTATGTTAAAGTGTTATGACTTGACAGTTAAAAGGAAGTATTTGTAATAGCTTTTGTTGGCCAGCAGGTTTCCAGTGTTAAATTAGAAAGCAATAGATCTCATAAACAACTCACCGTTGACATTTACCTGGGGTTTTCATTTGCTAAGTAGTGTGGATTTGTTTCATTTAATCCATACTATCTTCTTTGACACGTCATTTAGTTTACAATAAATTTCTCTTTTAGTTAAACAGCCTTACCTATATGTTTTATGGTTATTGGTGACTAATTTATGTCATGTAAATGTAACTAATACTCTTTTACAGCTATCGTCCAAGTTAATAATGTGCTATGTTTTCAAATTCTGAAATTCCTTCAGGGGTTGCCGGTACAAAATGAACGGGCTAGACGATACTCCCGGGACCATTGTGGAGCTGTACATCTATGATCTCACCCGAGGGTTATCACGTGTAATGTCTGGAGCACTGCTAGGTATATTTACATTTTTATTCTTTGATATCAGTATTCGTGAGAGATTCTTACATGTGACAACTTCTCGAGCATTAAAAAAAAATTGTTTTAAGTTAATGGAATTCAAGTAATGTTTAATGAAGTCTTCACTATCTTCAAATTTTATATAGGCACTCTTGTGCTCTCATAGAAAAATTGTTGCCCGTTTGTATAATGGTTAAGTTTTTTCAATTAACATTTTAAAAATAGTTCCATACGTGAAGTGGTTTCTTCAGTTACTGGCATTGTATTGCCGATTCCTGGTTTTTACTCATTAGGGTACCTGTTGAAAACCATTGTTTTGGAGGTACTGTTTTTGAGCATATGAATCATCTTTGAAGCCAAATGACTTTTAACCACTTTTTAATTACGAATGACACATGTTATCTTTTCACAATTATTGATCTTCACCGAGTTCACCTAAAATTCCGGTCCTTCCACATTGGAACGAGAAATGTCTAGACTGAAGGTCGGGTTACTCCTTTCACAGAGTTTAAATATAACTGAATGTAGGTACTACTACAGGTTTCGTCTGCCAAATGCAAACCAAAAATATTCTAAGGAGTGGACGCAAAGCAGATTCCACTTGGCACTCGAGAATTACCTAAATTCAAATTTACATTTAAAAATATATATAGAGAGAGATGAGGCGATTTTGGGGAATTTTAATTAGTTACTACTATTAGCCTTGAAATACTTTTCATCGGCAGAATTTTTTGTTAAATGTTTTTCTCAAAGGCATCCTAGTTTTAAAATATTATTTAAGATTATACTTAGCTATCCCAAATTGAGAAATCATTCTACAATTACCCAGCTCTAAAAATGTGATTTTTTTATCAAGCTGTTCAGTGAAATAAATACCCTGGACCTTCTTTTCATTTCATTTTCTCTGCCTTTATTAAGATGCGGGGAGGGGTGGTGGTCGAAATGCGTGTGGGTGCGTCGACTCGGATACGCCCCCCTGCCTTCCGCGCCCCAGTTCTATTATAAGCAGGTTTCTTGGCAGTTTTTGGACAGAAGTGTTTCCGAACGAATGGTTGTCTGGACAGGTAAATATTATGGAAAAGGCACCGAGAATAGGTGGAGCGACCGCGCGGGATAACGAATGTTCCAAAAAAAAAAGATTCGTGCGCATCAGAAACCTCTTCGATTGGTGGGCCAATAGTGGTTCACGAAACTGGAATTCGGGAAGAATCATCCGCACGAAATGCCGGAAACGCATGTAGGAGGCGAATGAAATCCGTGCGAATTGCGGGGCTGTACGCAGAGTGAAAGTTTTGCCAACGGTGATCGGCGTGAATACTCACGGTTTTACGCGGATATTATTGAAATATACGATACAATGTCTGAGGGCCATAACTGATTTATTCCATAGGCTTTTCGAATTCCACTTGGAAAAGAAGGGCAGGAAATTAGACGGCTTGGAAGAATTGGAGATTTTAAGTCACATTAGATCAAGAAAACTCCATAATAACCTTCTGTATTCGTCACGCTCAACCCTTCTGCACTTATCCTACTCACCCACTAAGGCAACGCTATTATATTTACCCTGCCACCACCCCTACCACCTAACCCATATTCCTCTCCCCCACCCCAACCTTAACTTTCATGCCTCCCCTCCCCATCCCTCCTGCCCCTCTCCCATTACTCACATTCCCTTTCCTTTAAACCTCCCCCC
>WURS02000001.1:0-16726 GCA_011762765.2 Rhinocypha anisoptera | reverse complement strand
GGGGGGACGTGGGGCCGACGAGGTGGCCGCCGAAATGGAAGCCGAGGAGAGGAAGGAGCGAGAGGCAGCCAAGAAGAAGCAGCGCGACCCGCCAGTCGTGTTCAAGGATGCCGTCGACGTACGTGTGACACTTGAGAAAAAATTATGTACTATTGTGCCCTGCGCTCCTTTCAAATTCCCTCACATTTGTGACCCCGTGTCAAAATTTCTCATCACTCATTGCCAATTGCCTGCATATGATATCTCTCTCTATCTCTTCTGTTGCCTTCATCTGTAAATCAGTGAAGTAGATACCATACTTGAATAAATTGCCACCCTCAGTGGCAGTGGGATAATGCATTCGTCTACCAATCTGGAGGTCGCTGGTTCGAATTCCAGCTAGGTAAATTTTCATTCTCCACACCTAGGGCATAGATGTGTGTGTTTATAGTCTGTTTCAAATGACTTGGCATGTGGGAAGGCGGGACCAGAGAGAGGAGGAGGAGCTTGAAGCTGGTCATGTGGTCTTGAGGTAGCCAATAGGAGCATGGGTGGGGAAATTTCTCTTCTTGGGATCTCAATCTTACACTGGCTTTTGTTGTGTAAAGGTCTGTGCTCGGTGTCTGCTCTGTTTGCTGTGTTGCCATGTGTTTTGAATATTCAACATCTGTATTTAAAGTAGGGCTGCTTGATTTCGAAGACACGGAGATGTAGAAAGAGGAAGACAATTCCAATTAAGGTAGGCCATTATGAAAATGTGTTACATTGTCGCTTAGATTTTGAAGGATTTAAACAACATCAAATTGTAAAGCTTATTTGTACTGAATTATTCACGATACATTGTCCTACTGTGCATAGATATTATGTTACTACCATATCCTCGTGTCAAGTTATTTGCTGAAGCGCTTGCCTAAAATCTTTCATTCTATATAACTTCTGAATTGACATAGATTTGACAATGTCTTGCTATCGTTAGTACCTCCCCTACCTCGCCCATTCCACAAATTTTCCTTCTCTCCTGACAGTAAGCGGGGACTGATGGAAAGGGCCAAAATCCAATCATATGCCAAGTCATTTGAAATGGACTGCAGCCCTTGTTACAAATTATTATACATTGCCACCATAATAGTCCAAGTGCTCTGTGTGTGTGTAGTTGAAAGATAAAATAAATCTAAGTTGATCCCATATTTTTTCCCATACTGATTCCTGTTTGTAACTTTGCTCCCTGAATCCTTTATGTGCCGACATTGTAACATTTTACACCTCAATGGCATTATTGCTTAACTAAAAATCCAATTTAGGTTAATTGTAACCTGTCATACAAAAATTTAGTAAGTTGAGATAATGCTGTTGAACTTGTGCAATCTTTCACAAAGTACACTGGTTCAAAAGTTCATAAAGGAGAGAGTTGAACACCATTCAACTCAACTCTGGTGTAAATAAATAGATTATGCAAACCAATTGAAGTCAAGGATCTTGTTTGTTTGCAAGATGAACAAAATACTCTTCAGGAGTCTCCAGAAAGAAAAAAAAACATCTTAGATCCATACAAATCAATATTTGTAGGATGACATGATAACATGGATAGAGTGCATTGTCTTCTATGTTGTTCAATTCCAAAAGATACCTCTGGACTCCCCCAGTTAAATCTGAAATGTTTGTGTGACCATCAGGTACAGAACTGTCCTCTGAAATCACAAATGACACAGAAGAAGAAACTTAATATATCCTTATCATGTGTTGTGAGTTTCAGAAGCTAAATACAAGATCAGGTCTACTTTCACCCACATGAACCAACCTCTGGCCTAAATGCTGTGTTGGTTGTCATGAAAATTAAACCCAAGTGAAAAAAACCTCTTTGGAGTTTATTTTGCAAATTAAGAGCCAGAAGTTAGCTAATAATTCCACCTGTGGTTCTGAAATTATTATATTCTCTACATAGTGAAGCTAATAATATCATCTTATTTTTACTTTTCTTTTAAGAGACATGATAAACCTTTGGATGAAATTTAAAGTGAATAATTCTTTCATTCACATTGACTGTGTGTGTGTAATTCAGGTTTGATTTCATTTTCTTTAATAGGTTAGAGTGGAATTTGATGCACTGGTTGGATATGTAGGAAACCTTTTGAACCCTGAAGAACAGCAGTCCTTGGAAGAGTTGCACCAGTACATGCTAGAAGATGAAGGCTCATGGGCCCTCAGCGACAGCTTCCTAAACTTTGTTGGTAAGTTTAGATCACATATGCCACATTATTATACAACCATCCATGCTCCTGAGGATTACCTGAAGTGTGAGCCACCAACTGCTTTTTATTTTTGAAATTATTGGCAATTCTACACTCAGAGACAAGCTGTAAAAGCTAGGTATCAAGTTCCTATTCATGCCCATGGTAAATCTGTGTTCACAGCAGCTAGCATTCCTACATTGCCTCCTGTATGCCTTGTTACGAGATCCTCCTTTGTGAAAGATAATTCAGGTAGGTTACCCACCAACTGACCATTCCATAGTCATTGCACCAAATCATGACATGGCATAATTATAAATTAATATGTATATGCACTCTGTATGGGATATGTTCTTTACTCTGCCTTATTAATATACAAAAAAACTGGAGGATACAAAAGATATTCCTCATCTTATATATTTAACACTTCCACTGTCGGGCTAAAATTACAGACCTCCCCCCCAGTGGAATAGGCCCAAGCTATTTAAAAGTACAAATTTCAGTCATGATGTGGTGGAATTCACAAACATATTAATGACAAGGACATAATGATTTTTTACTGTTAAAAAACATACTTTTTTTCAACCAGTTTCAATATCACTTCATCATCATCAGGTAAAAAATTTTAAATAGACTACCAACATACATACCAAATATATGGGGAAATATTTTTGACCCGATGATGATTTAGTGACATTGAAACTGGTTGAAAATAAAGTATATTTTTTTAGCATTGGAAAATTCCCATCTCCCCATCATTAATACATTTAAAAGAGATGGAATGACACACTGTTGCCACCTGCCCATTTAAACAAATTTGATGTGCAACACTGTGTTGCAGGCCACAGTGAATGTATTAAGAAGACAGTTGACAAATTTCTCTTGAAAAACATGTCTTATAGTGTCAAGGAATACTTGGAAGGCTCAAGATGATGTACTATTTATTATTTGTACTATTTAACCTTCAATGTAAACACCAATTGTTTGAACCAACAGCCTTTCACAATGTGCACTGGTAAACATAAATATTTAGATTATTCAACCCAGATGAAGTCAAGTATTTTACTTAAATTTGCAAGATGAACTCCCTTTTCTTTGAAAGTCTGGAAGTGAAAGAAACATCATCTTAAATTTGTGCAAATATGGTAATTCCATAAGACTTTTTCTCTTATTCTCTTTATTTAATTTTACATCGTTACATTTGCATAAAAAATTACCTTCTTGCATCACTAAATTACATTTTTCCTTTTGATTTCAGGTCGACTTCTCCATGATGCATCATTTCGCACTGAAGTGAGGCTGTGTATTTTGAAAGTTCTGGCTGCAGCCGCTTTGAAGGATGATGTCATCCTTCTCTTGCACCAAGATCGGAGAGAACATGTTCTGATGAATTATGCACAAGGTGTAGATCGCCTTCCCCTTGAGGAACAGCAGGCTCTTACCCTATTAGTGAGTTGACATTTTCTTAATTTCATATGTCCTAACATTTGACTAAGTTTCCATATATGTAAGACTCTTACCCCAATTGAATATAGAACTACTCAACAAGTATATGTACACTGTGAATCTTTCCTTCTTCTCAAGTTTTCTTAGGATATCACTTGAGAAATAATCTTCACCTCCTCCCACAAAGATGTTAATTTATCAGCAAGGGACCATAACACTTTGAGGTTAAATTATAAAATGCCCTTCCCGCTATATTGAAAAGTGTTAAACAAATTGAATGTTTCAAAAGAATCTGAAATACTAATAGAAACTCCATTATATTCTATTGATCAATATGTACTTTGAACTCTGCTTAAGTTATATCGGGCTATGTTTATTTTTCTTTTATTTTTTAAAGATGTTCTTCATTGTTTTGTTAATACATAATGTCAACCCTCACATAGTGTGGTAGATATGTTCCTCTAAATTGCTGCAGCTTGTGAAGTCACACTATTAGGAATCCATATAAAATGGTAAATGCCAATTTCACCTCATTGATCTTTTGAATTCACCTTAATATTTTATGGATATACAATTACCTACCCGAGGAAAATAATTTCATATTTATAATTCATACTTACCTAAATGTAGTAATTTTTTTGGTCCATATTATGTGAAAGACATGCAATTAAATCAAAAAGTCATTTAAAAAAATATGTAAAGTCATTTGTCAGCTGTGGTACTCCACGTCTTACGGAGAATAGACATTGAATCATGTGAAATTTGGGTAGGAATCTGAACCGCATCTTGACCAAATCATGTCCTTTGAGTGCCTGCTATGTGAGGGTTTACTGTATTTACTAAGTACCACTATTCCTTGTTAATGTTTACTATGCCATGCCATGTTCATTTAATTTTGAGATTGTTGCATTTATGCTCTACATGACTCGGTTGATGACAGAATTAAAACATTGGTATTGTGATTATTATGCTTTGACATTTACCTGAAGTAACTTAATCAATGTAAGTCATTCAAAATCACAATACTTATAAATGTTCAGTGAAGAATTTAGGTGTTCTAAGTAATTTAAAACTGTTTACTTTCAGATAGCAAACCTTTTTGAGAACTTGAGTAGTTCTGAGTG
Source organism: Rhinocypha anisoptera (assembly GCA_011762765.2). Lineage (NCBI taxonomy): Eukaryota > Metazoa > Arthropoda > Insecta > Odonata > Chlorocyphidae > Rhinocypha > Rhinocypha anisoptera. Next base: position 11,949 of record WURS02000001.1, on the reverse strand, counting down.
GCTGTTGTACATTTCTGAATGGGAATTCAATGGCCAAACCATAAGCAACATACGAATCACAACCAAGGTTGCTGTTAATGCACTCCTCTCCCAGAATGATCTGCTGAGAGACAGAGGTTCTGCTATAATTCATAATTTGGCCTGCAAGGAGGTAAAAACTGTGGTCTGTATCCCCCGATATCTCCTATGTCTTCTCTCTCTCTCCGTCTTCTCACGCTACCCTTTAATTCACATTTTACCCTGAATAATCCTCTTCACACTCCTGTCACTATATGAGAAGCATGTTCACTGTGGGATTATTACCCCATCATTCCTCTGTCTGGTTATCTGAATGCCAGGACATGGTGGCCATGTGTCTTAATGTCACATAAGTGCTGCTAAAAGTAAAATTACGTTCAACTTCACGTAAGTCAGCTCTAGTGCCAATAATTAGGTCACATTGATGAGTATGAGCTCTTGCTAGTGGCTTTCTTGATCACCTTGCAAGTTCAACTTTGTTCCAACAATATTTCCAATATATTGTTCCAATAATATCAATTCGATTCTTTGAGAGAACCCTAAGCAAATCAGTTTGTTGCAACTAATCCCCAAATTTCCAAATTCTTTAGGAAAGATCTTGGATGACAAATTATACTATTTCATTTGCTTGAAGACAAGAAAATGTGGACAGTAATATTCCTCACCACCATGATTACCTTATAACTAAATATTTGTAGAATTTGCTTTGAATAGAAAGTGGCAGAACTGTACCCAATCCCAAATGTAATGAAATATGAAATATTCACACAAAATGACCTTCATTTGGGAGAGGATTCTTCATTGAAAAATGGGGATAAGTGAGTATGTGGCCTAATATCTTCGGCTTGACTCACCTATACAAAATAGAAAAAGTGCTTAGTTGCTTAATTCCTGAAACAAGCTTTGCTTAATATTGTCTTCAGAAGCATTTGCTTTTAGTAAATATTATTAGGTGATGCTGCTTGAGTGCTTAACTTTACAGTTTGAACTTTTTAGAGTTAGTAATGACATCAGGATTAATGTAAACTGATAGCACTAGGTAGTAATTAAAAGATCGCACAGTGGTGCTTTTCAGTCAAATGCATATTATATCACATCGATCAAAAGTTTGAAAGTTGTGTAGGTTGAATGTTTGTTATGGATGTGGGGCCATCCATTGCTTTGTGTGTGGTGGACGTATTAATATTCAAAGTTTTTATAGGCCGTCATCATACAAGTAAGATGTCTACATTACACATTTAAGATGGAAGTGCCATAATCATTAGGCCTTGCAACTCTCTCACCAATGGAAATACATATGCATTTCTGACTTGATAAAATTTTTAATATTGTCCTTTAAGAATGTGAGCTTTGTAGAGACATTAACAATAAGGTTGACACTGTAAATTGTGTCAAATTTTAAAAATGCTTTTTGTTATTGATTGGCACACCACACATTTCTGCCACAGTTAAGAAGATAAATTTTAAAAAGCATTGATTTTTCATTTGCATTGGCTTCTTTCTTTATGATCTTAATACTAATGAGGACACAATAGGCATTAACATATCACTAATAGGAGCATCTTAAGGATAATTTTTCCTTTAATTACCATATGAAGCTGCAAAGTATACTACTAAAGTGATCGTAGTATAACGTGTCTCTTGTTAGCAAATGCTTATTTGTGGTCAAGAACTATGATGTATGTATACATCATAATAAAAATTATTATTTTTATATGAACCATATGTTAGATTTTTGCATTACCATTGAGCTTCTGTATGGGATTACATTGGAATAAGAACATCTGCAGCTTTTTGAAGACCCAAAACCCTTGCACTAATTGAATGGTGCCTCTAAAGAGATGGCAGAGAGAGTTGAAGTAAGGGGACAAACAAATTTATATTGTTGCATTACCTCAGATCGTATAAAATATTTTATGATATGGTTTGGACACCAGATGATCAGATTTTGTAATAATAATTATTTTTTTCTTTGCATAGATTGAAAGCATGCCCCTTCACTTCTTACAATGATCAATCTCTCAAAGTGTTGCATTGATGCATGAACTTTTATCATACCAGCATAATGCTAATTAGTTAATAATAAGGGTCATGTAATTAGTATTCAATATACATTATTGTAATATATAGATTTATGTGAACACTATATATCTAAATTAGGTGCATCAAAAACATATCCTCATTACATTCATTTGCAGGAAAATTATTTTATTATTTCTAATTTTTTTATTTAATTTTAGCAAAAAAAGAAATAATATTAAAATTATAGCCTTATTTCTAATATTGATGCACATAGACTTCTCATGTAAATTTAAATTTACATATATCCCGAGTATATTTAGAAATTTTATGACAAAGAGAGCTGTTTTGCTTGAAATTTATTCCAACTCTTTCCCTAGTCATTTGGTCTCTTTGAGCTTTCCTTAAAAAGCAGTTATTAAGTTGAAAGATTGACATCTTTACCAATAGTATTTATTCTATTGGTGATGTTTGGTTTATATCCTTAGATTTTGTCTTCAAAGTGAATTTTAATTCCTCTATGATATAGATGAAAATAGATGATGAAAGGAAAATTAAAAAATCCTTTTAATTGAATTAACTCTTCAGAAGTTACATAGATATTTGTAATAATTCATGTTTCATTTTCATCTTTAAAAAAATATTCATTTATGGCATCCACATGAGACAGTTTGTTGTGCTGACTCTAAAATACCTAAAAAGAATTGGAATTTATTGATAGATAATTTACTGCTATAAAAAAGCAAAATTTTCAAATTTAATTAATTAGATCCAGCATTACTAGCCTATGCGAGAGACTTTCAATGCTTCTTAGTAATCCTGGAGAAATATGCCCATATTTGCATGGTCTTGTGTGTGCTTGGCATGGAATTGAAGTTACAGGATAGGAATAGAATGCTATAATGACATAATTGGTTCTTCAAATCCTTGTTCTTGTAAAACATCCAGTATGTTTGTGAGATCAAAGTTTCTTTCTTTTTAAATCCACAAGTTTAATTGCTTCCACTTTCATTTAAATACCAATAGCTATTATGTGAAATCTTTTCAATATACATTATGCATCTACAAAAGAAACCAAATGCTGAAAGTGGTACATATTTTGAAGGATATTTTTCAGTGTACATAGTTACTGACAGCATCTAGGGATGTGGAATGTAACCATTTAAGGTGAAATTTCAGGCATTATTATAAAATGCATAAATATTATCCCCGGTGTTACCAATTTCTTTGAGAAAATAGTTTCTTTACAAAAACGTTGTTTTTTCACTTGTGCCATGTTTTATGGTGTGTCTTATTCAATCTAATCATGGGAATTCCATTATGTTTAACTCAGTTTAATACATCATAGTTTGTTTTCCATTATCTCAGTATTCTGTTAAAATATCTGTGTTTTAACAGAAGAATAAGATTTAAGACTGAGTTTACATCTTCCTATAACATTGTGAAACATGCATCTGTTGATTAGGTCAATTTGATCAAATGGAAGTAATCTGCTTGCTGTCTACTACAGCCATGGGAGAGTAGTTAGATTGAATAGTTTTTCAAGAAAAATTAAAAATAATTTATGCCCATAGCAAAGAAATATTTTAACCTTTAAACACCCGATTTAAATTCTGTAAAGGGTGCTCACTGCCTGTTTGAAATTGGGACATTAAACTTTTCTTGCACTAACTTTGATAGTCTTTAATATTTTGCAAACTATTTTATATAAATTAACCAAATAAAAAGTATTCTTTCATTAATGTTTTATGTAATTTTATTTATGCTATCTGATCACATTAAAAAGTCGTGAAAATACCAACATTCTGTGACAAAAACTATGGAAGTTACAAATGTCCAAATGTAGCGTACCCATAATAGTACGCTAGGAATTCAAAGTACTTTTTTTTACTGTACCCGTACGGGTATGCTGGGTTTTTAAAGGTTAATGGGTTGTTTGGATGACTTCTGACAGTGCCCCAAGTCTATATTAGAGAAAATCTATAAGGATTTTGAGGATAGAAATGTTTCCATGAAGTTTCTTCTACCACATATTATAAACAGTTTTTTCAGTGTTGAATAGGAAGTGCAGGTCATCTCCTTGTTAGTAGAGTCAGTCTAAAAGAATTTTGGGATGATAATTCACTTCTGGGAGGTCATGGGAATCTGCTGGGTGGAGCACTTTGCTGTTTGAAGGTTAAAAAGATTACCTTCATTCCATCGTTTGAAATTTTTTTTTCAACTTCTTCCTTTCTAGGGAAAGATTTTAGCTTTTTCCAATTGATTCTATTCAATGATTCCTCTTAAGTCTTAAGTATGATATAATATGGCTGCAATTCAACCTGCAAAACGAAACATGATGACTTCTTCCCCCATGACCCCCATTCTTTAGTTACCCATTCCTCTTGCATATTTTATAGTCTCTTTCAAGTGTACGTCGAAGCGTGCTGGTGAAATATTACATCCTCCTGAATTTTCATTATTTATTATGGCCCATCCATAATTTTCTCCTCTCATGATTCTCTTTACGATGGCCAGCCGTAGTACAGTTGATAGATAGTTCCTCTGTCATTGTAACCATTCAAAATGTTTCCATCCTTAATGTTTCTTGGTTGTTGTTGCCGAGGTCTCTGAGGTGAACTTGTTGAATGCTTCATAGACTGTTGACATGTGTAGCTACTACTTCTTTTGAGGTTATAGGTTATTTATAAGTTTGATGAACCTGCTCTCAATTAAAATTTTTTTTCAAATTCACCATCTCCATAAATGCGGTACATATGTATGTAATAGCTTTGGACTGATCTTATTAGCAGAAAAGCATGTCTAGGAAGTATAGTGCTCTGGATGAGTCACAGTTTGAGGTGGCTCACAAAGAAGTGGTTTCTGATCACGAAGGTCTGCTTTAAGATAACAAAGTTTTGGGAATATTGCAGACATTGTTGTTCATGTAATGTAATTGTGAGTGCATATTTTCCACTGCTTAAAGGTGTTTGACGATGTTGCTGTGGAGCTCACCATGGCTCTGCTGGAGTTCTTCAGTTCAGGTTCTAGAGATGAGGAGCTGCTCTATCGCTGCTTCAAGGCACTTCAACGTTTCTGCATCATCTCCCAGCAGGATGTCCCACAACTCATTCAGATGATAGGCCCTCCGCCATCTCAGTTCAGGGGTGTGTCAGAGCGCGTTGACACCCTCATTATTGACATTGAGAGGAAGCTTCGCTGAGAGTGCTGTCCTCGGTAAACTCTTTGCATGATTGATGATGGTGGGTTTTTAATTAATTGCATTGTAACAGATCATGATATTGGGAGATGCTCACGACGAGGTTTGAGTCCATGTTGTTGTCGAAGGTGTGACTTGCTCAGTCTGAAATGTCACTGCTCATGATGTTATTGGGAAATTTTCATGGCAACTAGTCCGTGTTTTTAGTTTTTTTATTAATCATAAATAAAATGTGGAAACATGTTTGAATTTTGTATTCTTATGCAACTTTTGCACTTTTTTAAAATATGTGAATGCATTTAAAATTACTGGCATGCTTTTGGTAAAAATTCAAAATTCTTTTTTATTATATACAATATAACCCTATTTCAGATTCGAAATTGGCTACTGCATATTTTTTTAATTGAAAATTATAAGTATTGTTAAGTTTCGCATCAATATTTATTTCTGTTTATGTATTAATTGAATCTTTTTGTTTTTATCATAGAAATGTTTCTAAAATGCATACTTGTATCAAGTTCAGACTTAGAACTTATGCTCTGTTTTAGCTGAAAATGCATTGCTCTGAGTTAAACCTGTTGCTGCATTAATGAACTATCCCAAATGGCTTAATCATGTGATGTTTTTCTTTTAAGAATTTCCATATTTTTCTATGGTGGCCTACTGCTTTTCCTACAGTAAAATTTTATATTTACAAGTTATGTTTTGGGGAAAAAAATCAAACTGGAAACTGATTATCCATTCATATTTAATATGAAGCCGATTAGAAAATGATTTGAGCATAATTATTTCCTTCATGAAATTCATGTGAGTGGCCTTACATTTTGCATGAATGTATCTAATTTTCTTGAGGCATTTGAGAGATTGTAAGCCTCATAGGTAAATTCCCCACTGCAGACAAAACAATAAATGGTTTGACAACATTAACCAATGATGATTAATTATTTATTCCTAAATGTGGAAATCAATTTGAATGTGGTGAAGCCAGTCAGGTGGTGGAGTATGGTCACTAAAGGCTTGGGAGAGGTCACTACAGCCTTGGAAGGCACCCTAAAAAGCATTACCAATTACTGTGACTAGTAGAATTTGTTTTGTCAATATGATAATGATTTATAGTACTTGCATTATAGACTGATTTTAATTTAATTTGATATTTAATTTTGAGTAGTTATTTATTTAATTGAGAAAGTTTCAATGAAAAATATATTTACAGCAATCTAAACCAGTACATTTAATATGCTCAGATTTAAGTAACATCTCATAAGTTGAAACAATGTTTATCAATTCAATATGGTATTTCATAGTCAATAACAAATGTGAAGTTCACCAATGAAATGCATATTTGGTGTTAAAAATTTGTTTTCAAATTTATTACTACTGATTGTTTTACTAAAGAATTTTACTTTGTGTGGTCTATGGCCTTGATAAAATGAAACCCATCTAAAATCTCTTTTCTGTTCCTAACTCTTCATGGTTACCCAACTTTTTATCCTCTAGTACCATCCTTAAGAAACCTTCACCACTGAGTATTTCTTCTATCTTCCTTTCCTGCTTTCTTTTGATTTCCCTCAACTGTTGATTACATCACTCTCTCTCCTCCTCTACCAACCCTTCTTAACCCTTTTAGTGCCAGCCTCTATCACCTAGTATATGCGAAAAATGCCAGAGCATTTTCATGAAATTTTTTGACTTACACATTTAAATATTTAATATATACCTATTAATATAAATTTGTTATCGTCTTGTTTTTATTTATACTACAAACTCTTTTAGGGTAAGTAAAGTATTTTATATAATATTTTTTACCTCCTTAACAATTTAATAAAAAATTACTTATTAAACGAAAAATTTGGCCTATAGATCGGCCTGCTGGCACTAAAAGGAATATTTTTTTTTACTCTTTGTCCATTTGTTACTTTTCCAGCAACATCTATGGTTGCACATTTTCATGACACAATCTCCTTGCATTATACCCAACTATACCACATTTGAATTTAGATGGTTACTGTCTAAGGTTTTTTGATGTTTACTTGAGGTTATCCTTTTGTTCTATATGAGGGATTATTCTAAAAACAATTACAGAAATCTTTGCTTCCCATATTTGTCCTTTGGTGGCAATTAAAGGTCATAGTAGCCCATTAGATAGAGAGCTTGGATACTGAATGGGGGACCCAGGTTCAAAACCCAGTGTCACCACTGGACACCTCCAGCTGAATCCAAGCTGAGTAATTTTCAGGGTGCCAGATCTTCCTAGGAAACCACAAGTGGCACAGGGAAAGAAGGTAGTCCTTCTACCATGATTGGTTCATCCCCACTTGCTGTTGGGCTTTGTATTAAGAGAGCTCTACAGTCACCCAACAAACAGTTGAGGAATTGTGATAAATAGTAGAGTGTGGTTAGGATTTATTTAGGAATGTAATTGAAACAGACGACAGGGTAGTTTTATATACAGGATATATTTATTAATGGCTCTCACTTGTTTTCTCAGTTGCAAAAGATGGGTCACTATATGAATGCACAGGATTAATTTAAAACACACCCCCTTTAATCCTACAATTGTACGACAAGGTTAGACATGAGGCTCTTAACTCTAGGTCCCCCTAAAGGTTTTGTGAAAATGTCTGCCAGCATTTGTTCAGAGGAATCAAGTTCACTACAACCCTCTACTCTCCACCATTTCTAATATTATGACAGGCCATATCTATATGCTTACATCTCTTATGGAATGCTGAGTTGCCTGAAAGAAAAGAAGAACCCAATACAAAGTCACAATCAACTTAAATCCAATCAGGTCCTCCACCAAATTCTGTAGATATACAGCCCCATTTGCTGCTTGTGCTAATGTGACATACTCAACTCAGAACTGGATTGAACAACAGTGAATATGCCTTGCCCTCCATGAAACTGGTCCACCAAACAAAGTAAAAATATAACCTGAGCATGGCTTTCTGTCAATTGGATCACTACCCCCATCAGCTTCAGAAATGCCAATTAAATTTTCTGAAGTCCACTAAAAAATCAAACAAATCTTTTGACACTTGGAGATACCTGAGGACTCTTTTTCACATTATACATGTGCTGAAATACTTATTAAACTGATTTAGATAGTTTACAGCATTTCTAATATCTGGCTATTCCACGCAAAATGTTCATATAAAAAAATAAAACACTAGGTTTGATTCCACAAGATATAACTTGTGGAATCTAGAACCAAATGTTGTATTTTTCAAAATGTCAAAATTCCAAAAAGTAAATTTGCCTGACATTGAGTTCACACACTCTTATACGTCAAAGACCCCAACAAACTCTGGTAGGGAACATTTTGTGTTTCGCTGACATTTCTTTAAAGGTACAATTCCTTTTATAAGGGTTGTAAAGGCACAGAGTTGTAGTCAGACGCATCAAATCTGGCGAGAACTTATTCCAGGTGCAATTTTGAGAAAGTTGGCTGATTTTTCTTCTTTCTCTGTCACATTTAACTCATATTCCAAGAATGTGATGATGCTCTCCCGGGTCTATGCAATCAAATCTCACCCCTAAGATTACTCTTAAGATTACTTTTTTCATGGGTCATTAGATACAATAAATGTATCATCTACATGAAGTGCAACAACTATCAACATAATAAACATTAACACATGGGCCACATCTGGACCTGTGATAACCAAGTTGTCATATATTCATGTACATTCCTAGAGACCTGCTTGAGTCCATTGATAGCTTTCTTTAACTAGTACACTTACTCAAAATTATTGGAATTCACATGATTGTCACATCCTTACAGTTGACTCATCTATACCACTTCCTGAAGGTCTCCATTGAGAATCCTCTACAAACAACTAAATGATACATGTCCAAATCCAAATTATTTGCTAGTGATAAAAGAACTCTGACTTTCAGTCTGTATGACTGGTGAAAATGTCACATTGCAATCTAACCCAAAATGCTGAGTAAACCCTTTTGCCACCAAGCGAGGCCTGTCAATCTCACCATTTGGTCCTCATTTTAACTAAAGAACCTATTGCCGTTTTGGCCTATTCTGAAACCCATTCTTGTTCTCTGGTCTGTCCAAAAGGGTCCAAATATAATTTTTCTTTAGATATGAAGTTTCATCCTTCATGACCTGTATCCACAGTTGCCCATCTGGACTATCAATGGCCTGAATTATTGTATCAAGTTCATAATTAGTTGTCAGGTTGTCAACTTCTGCCTTATATGAGATCGTATGATACAAAACCAAGAAATTAATGAGGAGCCCACACACTACTGGGATATCTGCATTTCTCTAACTCCATTCTAATTTATTGCTGTGGATTTAAAAAATCGTAGCCTTTCCAGGGGAGTAATTTCCTCAATGTATTTCTTGTATTCTTAATAATTTGTGTGATCATTTAAATGTGTCTGAATCTGTGATTATAATCTTCATGGGCTTGCTTGGTTGGAAGCTATGGTTTGCTAAAGACACATGAGGTTTCCTTAGTAATAATTAATTTCGACTTTTCTCCATTTCCTATTATGACTATTTCCTATTAGTCCATGCCATTTTGATCCTAGTTTTAAATGAGTGGGTCAACGGAAAAAAACCCTGGGGTACCTGAAATGTCCAATTAGGTCTGTATGCATTCAAAATATTCTCCAATCATTGCTTAGGTCCATTTTTCAATGTTTTTTTTTTGTTGAAATTGCTTGAATGCCTGTTGCTTGAACGATATATCTGTGTCTTAAGGGACGACTACTGAAGAAGAGGTGTTATATACTGAATATTAGCATCTACCATATACTACTTCATAGTTTCTTTCCTTCTTACACAATTGTAAAAAATGCAAGCCTTAATAATAGTTTTGGGCGACGTCGAAGCGGAGGAGAGGGGTTATACCCTTCGAGCATGCTAACTTAATGGCAAACTAAACACCACAATTCATTAACGAGGAGGAATTAATATTGCTTGTATTGGAAGAGTGTCGAAACATACTTCTTTAAAAGTCAGTGAATAACCTTTTCTAAATATACCTGTAAAAACAAGAAAAACAAAACCTACCTTAACCGGTAGACTTACTTTCCTTCATCACCTGCATCATAGCAGTAAAATAGTAATACGCTAATTATGAAATTTACGGACGGCACATTCATACGATGGGTTAATACGTATGTACATAACTTCGTATCACTTAAGGTTAACGGAACTAATGGGTCATTTGTGTGAGCGAGTAGGGGCTACCTCGAAGAACACCAAAAGGATGTGGTTTCTAATCCCGCCTTGTTGGTTCCTGAATGTTAGGCGTGTGCATGCGCATGCGGCCGTAAAACTGTGTACCAAAGACCAAAACCCCAGAATAATGGGGAATATGCTTATGAAGAAAAAGAAGATACTTTTTCGAGATAAACCTTTCCTATGTTGGGGCATCCTGGTTTAGCGATACTGTGGGTACTATTTTCTTTTAGATCGCGTTGGTTTCCTGGAGATTTTTCGCATTTGACCGTAAATAGTCCCGAAACGAAGTTCCGTTCCTCGGAAAAAAGAAGCACATTTTTGAGGAGTCGATAAGGGCCCCTCCCGACCCGTAATGGTACCGACACCTCTGAGCACACGCTTTATCAAATCTAAAAGGCCTTGAGGGTGCTCTCAGAAGCGTCGAGATCCTCGTCGGTCGCTGGCCGGAGGAGACGCGGACGGAGAGGCGGACGTACTCCTGTGTGTGTGTGAGTGTGAGTGCTTCGCGGGCGTTTTACTTGTGCGAGGTAGGTGTCTGATTGAAGGTATTTATTAACTGCACCGTAGTGCAACACCTCAATTCTTCTTCAAGCCAACCGTTCCTGTTGTTTTCCCCGCAGGTTAATCCGTCCATATTTCGAGTCTTCCCACCGTCCTACCATCATTCCCATCTTCCTTTTCCTGGAATAGAATGCTGACCGGGTGCTATCTGATGGTTTATTCCATTTATTCCTTTACGATGCTTTCTATATATTCCACTTATGAGCCCTTTTTCCCCTTTTTAATTCCCTTAAATTGCAGATAAAATCTCTGGAGAACCAAGTTGAGATCTGAATCTGACTCTTTTCCTGGGAAATTGTTTGGTTTATTACGCTCATCGTAGGGCGCGGATTTTTTTTTTTACGCCTTACTCGATTTGGTTTCAACACGTTACCTTCGACTCTGGCCTCCAGTGCCCCGCGGGGAAACGATTGCATATCTCGTTAGCCTTTTCGGCCACCCCAATAATACCTTCCGGTTCATCCTCCACTCTTCCCTGCCCTCTTGGTTTTTTTCAATGGTTTTACTGGAATCCCTTGAATCCGTCTATTTTCACCCAAAACATCTCCCTATCTCTGGGTAATGATATTCAAGAACTATGGGTCGGAATTGGGCGAGAAAAGGAAATCGTTTAAGGCTTGACTCGGTGGAATTCACTTATCGTGAAAGGTTTGAAAAGAAGCACTGCGATTACAAAGATTTTTAAAAATGTGGAAGGGCATTCAATATTCCCTTTAAATCCTTTCATGAGCAAGAAAAGGTTGAGAACCACTGCTCTTCAACACAACATTTCTCCCCACGGTCATTCCTTATCACTGAACCATATGCACATAACTATTATCCCCCCCTCTCCCCCGCCAGTTCCCACCGCCACTGTTCCCTTCGCGTGAGTGAGGGATCGGGAAGAGGGGGAGGGGGGGGGCGTGGGAGGAAATGCAAAAATGCTCAGTTGTACGTAACT